>CM053598.1:67958600-67991515 GCA_028646575.1 Pseudocheirus occidentalis | reverse complement strand
GAGCTGTCTTCCTCCCACTCCATTCTTCGGTCTTTTTTGTCCATAAAAAAGGATTCTAGAGTTTTACTGCTGTTCCTAGCTTGCTTCCTTTTTCTGATGTTGGCCAGTCTATTAATTGCTTGGTTTTTTAGCTCTGTGGAACTCTGCTTCCTGGAGGAGGAAAGCTCTGTCCCAAATCGCTGGGGCCCTCACAGCTGCCGGAGCTCTTAGTGGGGTGCTGCAGCCCCACCTCCCAGCCTTGGCTCACTGAAAGCGCACCCCAGGACCACCACTCAAGACCACGATCCAGATCCAGGCCATTCAACGCAAGAGCCCTTGTCCCTGATGTACCTGATGGATCGCGTCAGCCTGCTATCTGCAGGTCAAGGGCTCTGAAGCAGCCCAATGGGGGCCACTGCGGCTCTCAGCTGTTCCTGCTGCCGCATGCTGCCACAGCTGCCTCCCACTGCTTCCTTGCCCTGGGAGCAGTTTGGCCGGACCTGCTCTTCTCCTCCCCAATTAGCAAAATCCACTGACCTTTCTCTTAGCCTTTCTTTCTTCTGGCCTGATAAATGTGGTAACTGTGCCTCCAGTGCAGCTGATCTGCTCTCCTATGGCTCCCTGCCCGATGCCCCAGGGCTTGACCCGGCCGGGGTTTTGGCTGCGGGTCCCAGACTGCTGAGAAGCACCCCGCCTGCTGCGCTGCCTGTAGCAACAGATGTGCTTTCTGTCTTTTGGAGAGTTTTGGAGCTTGAAAATCTGTTTAGCGTCCCATTTTATGAGTTTTTTAGTGTGTTTGTGTGGGAGCTGTGATGCTTTGCTGCTTCTATGCCGCCATCTTGGCTCTGCCCCCCTCATCATCATTTCTTAAGACAAAATAGTATTCTATTACATGCATACACTAAAATTTGTTCAGCAATTCTCCAAAGAATGGGTACCCACTGTTTCCAGAATTTTGCTTTGTTTTTGCTAACACAAAATGTTTTTGCCTTAGTCTAGGAAAACTGGGAGGGACATTCATATGTCAAATTGTCATTTTCCATAGTCTCATCTGAGATATATAATTTTTTAAAAGGTTAAGTTCATGGCATCTTAGAGACCTAATTAGCAAACAGGATGTAGACAAATCACAGGAATTTAATGGCATCTAATGAAGACTTGGGAAAGATGTTAAAGTCAGAACTGTGGCCAAAAAATTCTTTAGTTTCTCATAGCTATGGCACCTGAGAGACGGTCTCCAGAGAACAAACTGAGAAATACAGAATCAGGACAGTGATGCTCCCTAACACCATTGTGTGTGTGTGTGTGTGTGTGTGTGTTTGTGTGTGAATTTCTTTGAGTAGTGCTTTCAAGTGTTGTAGATGGATAGTATAGAAACTACCGATTCTCTTACTAAAATGTTTACTTTAGGGAGGGAGGAAAGAGAGTTTTCTCACAACTTCGGGATGTGGCAGTAAACCTTTCAGAGTTGGGAACACTGGGCCAAACTTGTCAATGAAAAACCTGTACAGGGCATTGAAAAATGTGCTCTGAGCTTGAATTTCTATAGCAGAATGGAAACATTTCACGGTTACTGTCAATGATATCTATGCTACATTAGGATAATTTGTAGTTTGTCTTCTATGTTCATCAAAGGAGTAAGCAACGGGAGGTAGGAAAAGTGTCCAGATAATATACAGATGAAAAAAACAACTGTGTACATTTTTATTATTCTCATATTTAGTCCATAGTTTCCTGTTCCAAAATGTTGGATAATTGTCTTGTGAATGGTCTTCCTGTGTCTTGGTCATTTTCCTACCCTCCTCTTATCTTCCAGTCATGAACTTACTATTTTTTTTATTCTCTATTTTATTCTTTCTTTGATCTCCAACTCCTATTTCTTTTCCTCCAGTCTATTTTCTGTTTTAGGCTCTGCCTCTCTAAGTTGGGATCCATTTCTTTCTTTTCTCTTCTGGATCACTGACATGAACATTTTACTCTCTGTGCCTTCTCTCTCCCAAATCCACCCATTTCTCCATCTCTCTCTTTCCTCTTACAGTTGAGTTTAAAGAGGGACATAAAAGAGCATCTGAACAGGCAAGAAATTCTTATCTTTGTGTGTGTGACCCATTTGGCAGTCTGATGAAACCCAAGGACCCCTTCTCAGACAAATGTTTTTAAATGCATTTTTTAAAATATATAGGATTACAAAGGAAACCAAAAACAGTCAGCAAAATATTTTTTAAAATATAGTCATAGACTTCAAGTGAAGAACTCCTGATCTAGATCAGGCCCTCATTTTCTGGAGAACATGTAAGAATTAGATACTTCTGGCCTTTGTGAAACCCCATGGATCATACTGTTCATGGGGTTTTCTTGGCAAAGATGCAGGTGTAGTTTGACATTTCCTTCTCTAGTAGATTAAGAAAACAGAGGTTGGATGACTTGTCCAGGGTCACACAGCTAGTGAGTGTCTGAGGCCAGATTTTAATTCCAGTCTTCCTGATTCTAAGCCCAGTGTTTTATCCACTGTGCCATTTAGAGGCCCCAAAGTGTCACATACATGTGAGCTTTCATTATTTTGTCTTTCTATACCATGGGTCTACCACAACTTAATAAATACTTCTTGGATTAGTTCGGATTGAAAATTTTTTTAAACAAGCCTCAGTCTAGCAGAAGAGGTTGACATATTCTCAAATAATTATAGCACCAAATGATAAAGTGCTGAAGGCAGTTACAGGCAAAGTACTAGGTAAAGTTCAGTGGCAAAAAGGTCATTACTAACGGGAAAGATCAGGATCAACTTCCTGGCGGAAAAATGTGTACGGAATCAACAGACATGTTTGTGTGTTGCAACAGGCATTCCCTGTGTAAGGAACATCATGAGCAAAGGCACCAAGTGATAAAGCACTGAGTACCTCTGAAAAACAAAAAGCAGTCCAGTGGGATCCAAGAGAATGTGGAGGAGAGTAGACTGTTAAGGAAGGAAAGTGACAAAGATTGTGGAATCTTGAATGCTACAGGGCTGAGGAGTGATCTAACCAGATAAATGAACAAGGAAGAAAATTTCGAAAGTGGTATGGGGAGGGGTAGGGGGAAGAAGGGAGAGAGGGAGAGAGGGTGAAAGGGGGGAGGGATGGAGGGGGGGGAGAGAGAGAGAGAGAGAGAGAGAGAGAGAGAGAGAGAGAGAGAGAGAGAGAGTCAGCCATTAGGAAAGTATTGCAATAGATCAGACAAGTGGTAATAAAAGCTCATAGTAGAGCAGAAAAGATAGGACCTGGTGGTGAAATAATAGGATAGGAGAGGCAAGGGAGGGCAGAGTCAAAGATAAGACCAACATTTTCAACATTAGAGACTGGGTGAATGGTAGTGCCACTGACAGAAACACCTTGACAGTCTGAAAAATCAGAAGCAATAGGCTTAGGGGGACAGTTATTTTGGCTCTTTTTCAGGTTTGGGTATGTTGAATTTGATTTGTTAGTGGGACATCTAGTTTGAAGGCAGCTGTCTGGAACTCAGGATTGAGAACTGGGCTAGAAATTGGGCTAGATTCCTGGAGAGAGTTGGGAGCAAGATTGGGAAGGAAAAGAGGAATAGTACTGAAAATGTGAGTAGAGGTTGGTGGGCTTAGGAAGAATGGTAATGACAAGAACAGAGTGGGAGGGAGTTAAAATACTGAAGAAGAGGACCTGTGGAGAAGTCATTTAAGGACAATATAGTAGGATAGGGAGACAAGTTTTAGGGTCCTCTATAGAAGGGGAACAATGGAAAACAGTCTAATGATTCATTGAGGATAATTTCTTGGACAACTTCCCTCTCAACTGAAGTTGTGCTGAGTCCCAAGCTACGTGATCACAAATTGTGTTTTCCTTTGTGATGAGGACTGCTCTCTTCCTTAACTTCCTTTCAAGCATGCAGGAGTAAAGGAGAGCATAGGTAAGGGAGGAAAGTGAGGGGAAAAGCACACCAGAACCTGGACTGAGGTATAAAGAAGAGGAGAGGGGAACTTAGGAGAAGGAGGAGAGGAAAGAAAAGGAGAGGAGGGGAGAGGAAAGGAGAGGTAGAGGATTGAAAGGGGGGAGAGAAGAAAAGTAAGTGGAATTCGCAGAGAAAAGGAGACAAAAAAGAAGTAAAAGGATAAGCAGAGAAAGGGAAAGGGGTAAGAATTAGAGAAGGAGCTGGGTCCGAGTGGAGGAATCCCTTGAGCCAGCTCTAAGGGTATGCCTAAGCCAAGCCTTGCAGCCAACTTTATTTCGGAGCCTAAGAATGGGGGGTATCTTATCCGGGGTAACTTAGCCCTCCTTTCAAATGACACTATATGAGTGGGGGAGAGATTCTAGCTAGTTCTGCAATTTAGCAAATTGGTTCTTTTCACCTGCCTGGGCCCAAGTTTCTTTTCAAAGAAAAGGTTTGGGCTCAATGACCTCTAAGTATTTTAGAGTGGGAAGGGACCAATGGGTGGAAGCTTCCTCAAGGAGAGAAAACTGGGTAGTTTCAGGTGCACTGCCTCCTAACCTGACGAAGGTCTATGGCCTTGAGACAGCCTCCGGCCCGCCTCGGCCAAGGTCGGGCAATTACAGGTGGGAGAATCATAGACACTTAGGATGTCCGAACTGGAAGGGGCCTTAAAGGTCATCTAGTCCAGCCCGTTCCCTGAATGGAGGGGTCGGTTCGTTCGGTGGACAGCCCCCGCGGACGGCTCTCCCCCCTGAGCCCGCACGGTCGTCCGCTCCCCGCCTCGGGGAGGCCGCGCTAAGCAGTGGAGAGCCAGCGGTGTCCAGCAGAGAGCCCAGGGAGCTGCGCGCTTGCTCTCAGGCCACGCGGGCAGCAAGAGGCAGTGCCCCAGTTTGTGGCCAATCAGGGAGTACGGGCTGTGCCCCGAGCCGGGCGGGCAGCGGTGCGTAAACAAACCCACGGAAACTCCTCCGCCCCCTCCGCGCTGCCTCGCTCGCCCCGGGCGCCTCGGGCTCCGCTCTTGCGCGCTCCTGCCATTCCGAGTTCTCCCTCTGTCCCCAGCCGCTAACAGACCCCATTTCTTCTCTTCCTCCTCCCGCGAAACTCCTCCGAGCCACTGTTCAGTTACCTACCGCCTCCCCACGCGCGCGCGCGTGCACACACATACACACACACATAACCACACGCGCAGGCACACACACGCACACACACACGCACACAGATCATGGCCTTTGGAGAGCAAGGTAAGGCAGTTGCGAGGTGCGGGAGCCTCCTTCCCTGGCCAGGGCGGGCCGGGAAGTTTCTTGCGTAGTTTTTTTTTTCTCTGCTCGGGGGTGCGGGCTGGGGAGCGGGTGCTTGCAGGGGGTCGCTAGGGGACTGTGGCCGCGGGGCTCTCGGGCAGGGCAGGGCCGGGCCGCTACGGGCTGGGGGCGGGGGGAGAAGAGCCGCCCGGCGTCATGTGTCACAAGTTGCCCAACAAGCCCGGGGCCGCGGCTGGGCTGCGGGGTCGGGAGGGCGGCCGCCGAAGGGCGGCCAAGTGCGGCCGTGCGGGCCGCTGGCGGCCACTAACTTTGTCCTCCGGGAAGCCGGCGGTTCCGCCCCGGCCGCCCGCGGCTCCTGCCCGTAGTTGTGACCGGAGGGAGCCCAGGCGATGTGTTTGAAGAAGCTGACGCAGTTGGTGACGCTCGCAGCTTCCTGATGAGGGACCGGGAACAGCCGCACATTCCCAGTGTTGGGTAACAAGCTCCGCTTTTGGCCGCTTCCCCCGTTCGCGATTGTTCTAGCAACGCGCCCCGGCGGCTAGTTAGGGAGCCGCGGGCCCGTGTCCAGAGCATCTGTTCCCAGGGTAATTATCTCTGGCTAATGTGCCATGGCAGCGCGGTTCGCTTCCGTTTTGATTAGCTCGGATTATTATATAAGATGTCACAGGAGGGAGGGAGCAAGGCAGAGGGGGAGGGAGAGGGGGCCGGAGGCGCGTTGCGAAGGCATTTTTTTCTCCTTTCGCAAGTTGTGGGGGAGGGGCACGCGGGAGGGAGCAGGCGAATCGCTTGGGGCTAAGGACCTGGGGACCCACCTGTGTGCCCTCCGGCGCCTCTCCCTGGCGCATCCCCACGTGCATTAGCGGCTGGCTGGGGAGGGGGAGGAGCTGGAACGGGAGGAGGTGGACGGTGGTGATGCGTGTGTGTGTGTGTGTGTTTGTGTGTTTGTGTCTGTGTGTATATGTGTGTTCTCCAAGCACTTGTGCGGAAGCCGTGCCCGTGCCCTCCCGTTCCTTATGCCCCCTCTACACGCGTCTCGAGGTGTGTGGACCTTAAAAGCTCAATTTAAATATTAAGGAATCTGCGTGTGCGCCCGTATAGTACGTACGGAACGTGTGGCCGCACTCTGAAAGACGCGTGAATGAATCATCGGCTGCCTGGAATGAGCGGTGATGATTCACCCGGGCGAGGTGCACACACACACACACACACACACACACACACGCACACACGCACACACGCACACACGCATACGCATACACACATACACACACTCGCGCTCCTACACCATGTGTGCCTTTATTGACAGTGAAAGGAGAAGAGAAGCCTCCCACAATCGAGGGCCAGGGGTTTGCAAATCTTTGTGAAGTATGGCTTGGACGGTGGGCAGAAGGGTGGGAGTAAAAGGACGTTTCTCAGCCTCCAAGTCTTACTATGATTCCCTCGGCTGTCTTAATCAAAGTTACCTGATCTGGTTCACAGCTAGGCTGTGTCTTAATTACGCTTAGAATTCACTTAGTTTGGATGTCCTGTCGACGTTCATAGGGCTAGATTAGACTGGTAACGTGTATTTTCCTCTTTCTTATGGGAGAGGTGGAGTAATTAAGAAAAATTCGAGAAAATAATTTCCGCAGAGTTCTGCTGATAACTTACGGAGTTAGATCATTAGGTGAGTCAAATAATCTGCCGTGCGACTTAGCCTCAAAGAATTGAAGTATGTACTTCTTGCCTTTGGCAAAAGTACCTTATTATTATTGATCCCCACCTACTACCTTGGTCAGTTCTGTTTCTCTCCCTCTTCCTCCTTCCCTCCCCCCCCCCCCCTCTCTCTCTCTCTCTCTCTCTCTCTCTCTCTCTCTCTCTCTCTCTCTCTCTCTCTCTCTCTCTCTCTCTCTCTCTCTCTCTCTCTCTCTCTCTCTCTCTCTCTCTCTCTCTCTCTCCCTCTCTCCCTCTCGCTGTCTCTAATTTCAGATGAAGAGTACAAGTACCCTAGCCAGTCTTCTTTACTGTCTCTGACTTCTTGAAGGCCAAAACAAATCTTGCATATCATAGAGATAAATGTAGGGCTCCATTGTCCTTTATAAACCCTTGTTCTTAAGGTATTATTAGGGGTGTTAATTCTCTGTGTTTCAGCATAACATTTTCTGCTTCTGTGAACAGATGGCATCTGTAGTGAGTGTATGTTAAGTAATCAGAGTTTTAAGATGCTCTGAATGATGAGCCCTGAGTTTAAGAGGAAGCCATTTAGAGATTTGCTATTTTGTACAGTAAGGTACAGCTTTTAGTTGTTGATTGAAAGTGATACAGAAAGTTTAGGAAGCTTAAAGTGGATTCTGAAAAGTTCAGTTCCCATAGTGATGTACCTAGTCTTCCTTAGATTTTATATATTTGGGTTAATTTTTTTCCTCCTAAGATTCAGTACCTAGATATTGCTTCAGTACTGGGGATAGCTCACAGTACATAGGCAGTATTCAATAGTTTATGGTTGTTTTTTTTAACATTCTAGTTAACATTCATAGATATTGAGGAGAAAAAAAGGTGTGGTGATAAGCATTTGAGTTGAAATCAGATGACCTAGGTTTGCATTCTGGCTCTCTCACTAACTTTGTAACCTTGGACAAGTCATTGAATCTTAGTTTCTTTACCTGTAAAAATGAGCAGGTTGGGCTAAATGAGCTATATATTTAGCTTTTCTGTCTGTCATTGATATCTACTAACTTAACTGACACCAAATATGATGAGTATTTCCATATACAAAAGATTTTTAAACCCTGAACATGTCCAGCAAATCTTTGAACATATAATTTCATTTTTTTGTCCTAAAAAATTAATTATGGATTTAATGGAAGAAAAAGAGAGAGAGAACATTTTCATGTACAAAGCAGAACAGAAATAGATGATTGTGAAAATGCAAATCCATGTTATGGACTTCTTGCTTTAAAAAGAAAATGTAAATAATAAATTTATCATTTTACTTTCAAAAGCTGTCCATCTTGCCTGTGTTTTCTTCTGAACTTCTTCAGTCTTGTCTACAATAAAAAAAAATGCTTCAAGGGACTGTCTTTATTTTCTCCTTAATTTGGTGACGCTATTGCTATTTTTATTCTCCCCTCTTTAATCCACTCCTCCCCCTCCACAAAAAGAAAAGTGCAGTCATTGTTACAAATAAGCAAAGTCAAACAAAACAAATCCATGGATTTGCCAAGTCAGAAATGTTTGTTTCCTTCTTTGTCTTGGGTCTGTTATCCTTTTGTCAGGAGATGGGTGCAATGCTTCCTCAGTCCCCTGGAGCTGTGGCAGACCATTGAATTGATCAGAGTTCCTATGTCATTGAAAGGTGCCTTTAGGATGCTGTTATTATTTTATCAGTTGTTTTTCTGGCTCTGCTTACTTCACTCTGCATCAGTTTATACAAATCTTCCCAGGTTTCTCTAAAACTATTCTCTCAAATGAGATACTATTTGTAAAGTGCTTAGGTGCTTAATAAATGCTTGTTCCCTTGTCCCCTTGTCCCCTTATTCCTTTTGACATTGCCCTAGATGACCTTTAAGTCCCTTCCCCCTTCAGCTTTCTATAATTCTTGTGATCATCTAATTCATGAATCTAAGCTAAAAGCTAACAGAAATATTTCACTGCTGATGTTTTAAGCTGGATTTTTAAAATATGTACTTACATGTTTATGCATATATATTTTACAAAGATTGTAAACACTAAATTTAGAGTTTAATTCAAAATATATATGGCTCTATTATCTCATTGATATGAGTATTGTATCTGATGATAGAGACTGAGCCTATCCCTACCTGTTCATCCTATATGACTATTTCACATATAAACTGTGAAACATATTAAAATTCAAATAATATTTAAACCGTACATACCTACAAAAGGGTACTCAGTCTCCAGATTATTTTCTTGCCCATACTCGCAAATGTTTAATCAATGAAGAATTAGAGTTGGCTATGATGTGGACATTCAGCAGTCATCTCCCCACAATACATATTTCATTAAATCTCAGTGGCTTCTCTCAAGGTTTAGGAAGAGTGTTCCTTTGGATCAGTTTGTTTAACTTGAGAATTGTTTGGGAATTGAAAAAGCAGGAAAGCTCATCTCTTTTTCCTACTTGTATCGAGGAGAAAGTGAATTAAGTTGCCGAGTCAAGGATTTATTTGAAAATTTTTGTGGTAACTTAATTTTAAAGTATCGTTTCCCCTTTTATATATATAAATGAAGATTAGAAAATAGATACGCTTATTTTAATTAGTACAGTTACACACAAGAGACTTAGTTGGTTATGTTGAAGGAATATTGAAATAGGATTCAGGAAATCTGAGTTTTAGACCTGGCCCTGCCATGAACAAGTTAACCAGACATCTCACCGGGCCTTAGTTTTTCTCATCTAGAAAATGAGGGGTTTGAATTATATGATTTCTGGGGCCCGTTTTAGTTCTAACATCTCATGGTCAAGAACTCTTTTCAGGTAGTAAAGCAATTGAAATTAGGAACAGATTATATGGCTTATCTAGACTGGCCATGTGATAATTCAGCTTGGTAGGAAGAGGCCAATAAAGTAAGGAGGAGTTCGGTGAACTTAGTAGTTTTTATAAGTGAAAAAAAGTTTGGTTGGAGAGAAACAGTGAATGAAAATCAGATTTTCTTGATCATAGGGATAAAGTGGAAGGGAAGAAGGTTGACATGAGGGGATCAAGGCATTGATTAAGTGTTGGCAGGACTAAAATTGTGTTTCTGTCATGATTTTGTGAATTATATGCTGTTCAATTCAATGAACATTTAGCACCATCTAATGTGCAAGGCACTGTGCAAAGTACTGGAGATAAAAAGACAAAAATCAAAAGTCCCCAGCATTTCAGAACTTAACATTCTCCTGAGAGGATATAACATTTATACAGATAACTGGATGAAAAGTATTTTTGAAGTCTATGAGACAGCACAGTGTAGTGGAAAGAGCGCTGGATTTGGCATCAAAGAGACCTGGGTTGAAACTCCACTATCTGTGTGACAGTGGGCAGGTCACTTAACCTCATTGAAAATGAGGGTAGTAATAGCATCTGCTTCCAAAGTTTGTTATATGGTTTAAGTGAGATGTCTGTACAACCCTTTGTAAATTTTAAAATGCTATATACATTGCTAACTTTATTATTACTATTAATAAAGTAAATACAAAGCAGTTCATTTTGGGAAGGGGAGCACTAAAAATGAGCAGGATCAGGAAAATATCTGAATAAAAGGGAGCCTCTGAGATGAGCTTCAGAGGAGTTAGTAATTAAAAGAGGTAGAAGTAAAGAAGAGCACTTTGGGCAAGGGAAATAGCTTGTACAGTGATCTACAAATGGGCTGTGTAGAGTGTGGCTAGTTCGACTGGAAGACAGTGTGGACAGGGAGAGGGCTGCAGATAATGTGAAATAATTTTGGAAAGCCTGGCCAGAATTTGATAAGGAATAAATTTAAATGCCAAACTTAAGAACATGGTATTTCATCCTGTTGGCACTAGGTAAATAGGGACTCCTGAAGTTTCTTGAGTGGGAGATCAATGTGTTTTCACATGCATTTTAGGATTAACAATTGGACATTTTGTATTGAGGATGGATTGAAAGGAAGGGAGATGGGAAATAGGGAGGGTGATGGGGCCTGCTTGAGGTTTGTAATGATCTGAGTGAAAATAAGGGGAGGATTGTGAGTAGAAAAGAAACTGTCAAGGTAGAATCATTATGACTTGAAGAGCTGAGGATAACTCCAGGGCTTTGAACAAGGGTAACCAAAAAGGTTGGTTGTGGGTTGTACAGAAATATGCAGGTTTGGAAGAGGGCTGGATTCAGGCAGATGGAAAGCAACTCCATTAGGAACATGTTAAGTTTGGGATGCCAAAGGAAATCCAGTTAGAGATGGCCTGAAATTCAGAAGAGAGATGAAGGCTGCATATATAGATGTGTGAATTTTTTACATGGGGAGAATAACTAAACATAGGAGCTGATGATATCACCAAAAGCTAAGGGGTATAGAGAAAAAAAGAGAGAGGAGTGCCTGGGATAAAGCCTTAAGGTTACCTACACAGAAGGGGTGGCATGTGAATAAAGAAACAGCAAAGTAGGAAGAGGACCAACTAGACATACAGGAGAAGCAGGAGAGAGCAGTTACAAAAACCTAGTAAGGAGAGAGTATTCAGGAGGAAGGGCTGCTCACCAATGTCAGAATCTTCAGGGAAATTAAGGCAGATGAGAACTAAGAAAAGAACATTGGGGTTAAAGATGGAGATCATTGATAACCTTGGAAAGAGCAGTTGTAGTTGAATGTTAGTTGGCAGTCAAATATCAGGGCACGGAAAAGAAAGTAGAAAAGGAGAAGGTGGAAGCAACAAGCATAGACATTTTTGTCTGGGAGTTTGGTTGTAAAAAGGAGGAAATGTAAAGGATAATGTCTTCAGAAGATGAAGGCTTTCTTCATTATGAGGAGATTGGGGCATGTTTGTAAGCAGCATGTGCAGAGCCAGTGGATAAAGAGAAATTAAAGATTGGAGAGAAAATGATCAAAGGGAAATCTTCAGAAGAAAATGGAAGTGAATGTGGTCAGGAGTGCAAGTTAGAGGGTTTGACTTTTCAAAAGAGCCACCTCTATGAGAGACTGGAGCAAAAGAGAGGGGAATAGAGTTTGGTTGATGTTGAAGGATATGGAGTATAGATTTGGGAAGACACTCACTATAGATGGCCTCTTTTCTTTATCAGGTGAGGAGGGGCAGAGCTAAGATGGTGGAGTAAAGGCAGGGACTTGCCAGTGCTCTTCCAAATTCCCCTCCAAACAATTTTAAAATAACACCTCAATGCAAATTCTGGAGCAGCAGAACCAACAAAAGGATGGCACAAAACAGTTTTCCAGCCCTGGACAACTTAGAATGTGTGCAAGAAAAGTTTGTCTCATTGGAGTGATAATGGAGCACATTCCAGCAAGCCAGCAACAGGTCTTGAGGGTGACTGAATTGGCAGCAGAGGCTTCTGGAGCTCTCAGCTGGTTGGTAAGAAGGTTGGACAACTGGTCAGAAGGAGATTACAGGGAACTCTTTACTTTTTTTTTTCTTTTTGGAGGGTGATTGGGGTTAAATGATTTGCCCAAGGTCACATGGCTAGTAAGGAGTAAGTGTCTGAGGCTAGATTTGAACTCAGGTCCTTCTGACTCCAAGGTTGGTACTCTGTTCACTGTATCACCTGGCCGCCCCTAAGGTAACTTTTTATAGGTGCTGCATGCAGGGCTTTGTTGCATTGCCGGTATGTGGTTCTGATTCACAGTCCTAGGGTGAGGAGGAACATCAGCACTCTATGGCCACAGGGGACCCTGATCACAGTTCCAGGGCAGAAAAGAGTTCTAGTGGTCATGCACAGGCCAGGAGAGCAGTAAGCACACCTCTCCCTAGATGATAGCACTTTGGAAAAGCTGAAAATTTACAGACTACTTTCCTCACCCATCCACCCCACCCCTGACTAGCCGTAAAAACAGTAGCATGAAAAACCTGAAGCTTGAGACAGTACCCCCTTTAACATAGAAGTAGAGTCCAACTTTAACATCAAGTTAAAAGTCAAGAAATAGGCTGCAAAAAAAATAAAAATAAAGGACAAAAAAGAACTTGATCGGAACAAAAACTCAAAAGAAGACAACAAAATAAAAAACTGCTACATCCAGAGTTTCTAAGAAAAATGTGCACTGGTCTCAGGCCCAAAAAGAATTCCTAGAAATGCTTTAAAAAGACTTAAAAAATCAAATAAGAGAGGGAGAGGAAAAATTGGGAAAAGAGATGGGGAGTAATGCAAGAAAATCATGAAAAAAGAGTCAACAGCTTGGTAAAGGAGGCACAAAAAAATACTGAAGAAAATAATGCTCTAAAAAGCAGAATAGCCTAAATGGTAAAAGAGCCACAAAAATCCACTGAAGAGAACACCTTAAAAAGCCGAATTGGCCAAATGGAAAAAGATAAAATACATAATACATACAAAGGACCATAACATGATGCATGCTCTTTGGCCCAGCAATGCTATGTCTAACATCTATATCTAAAAAGATTTTTTAAAAAATAAAAAGGAAAAGGATCATATGTTGTTGTTGCTACTTTGCTTATTTTTGGAGGGGGGAAGGTAAGGCAATTGGGGTTAAGTGACTTACCCAAGCTAGTTTTTTTTGTGTCAAGTGTCTGAGGCCGGATTTGAGCTCAGGTCCTCCTGACTCCAGGGTTGGTGCTCTTTTCACTGTGCTACCTAGCCACCCCAACATGAACGATTTCTTTTTTTTTTTTTTTTTGGAGGGGGGTAGGGCAGGGCAATTGTGGGTTAAGTGACTTGCCCATGGTCACATGGCTAGTAAGTGTTAAGTGTCTGAGGCCGGATTTTGTTTTGTTTTGTTTTTAAGTGGCTTTTTTCATGGTGGCAAAGATTTGGAAATTGAGAGGATGCCCATCAGTTGGGGAATGGCTGAAAAAATGCTATATTATTATGATGGAATACTATCATGCTGTAAGAAAAAGCAGGATCTTTCAGAAAAAGTTGGAAAGATTTAAATGAACTGATGCAAAATGAAGTGATCAGAACCAGAATATTGTATACAGTAACAGCAATATTGTATAATGATCAACTGTGAATGACTTAGCTATTCTCAGCAAGACAACCATCTAAGACTTCCAGAGAGCTTATGGTGAAAAAATGCTGTCCACCTCCAGAGAAAAAACAGATGGAGCCTGATTGCAGATTGAAACATAAATTTTTTAGCTTTCTTTATTTTTCTCTTTTTTGTTTATTTTTTGGTTTGTGTTTTCTTTTACAATATAACTAACACAGAAATATGTTTTGCATGACTGTGCCTTTATAACCTATATCAAATTGCTTGCCATATCAGAGAGAGAAGAGGGAGGGAGAGAATTTGGGACTTAACATTTTTTAAAAATGTTAATTATTTTTGCATGTAATTGTGAAAATTAATAATTAAAAAATCAAGTTTGAGGCAGAATCTTGAAAGGCATGGGAATGGAATGATGGTATAAGTGGCTTGAGGAGAGAAAAGACTAAATAGCAGTGTATGCCTATAAATCCTTGTTATTTGGGAGGCTTGGGCTGATAGGTCAGGAGCTTGAGAGATCTCAGCTACAATGCACTAAAATGATCTGGTATTCAGTCCAGCACTGATAAATATTGCGAGCACCTGGGAGTAGGGGAACCATCAGGTTGCATAAGGGGAGGTGAACCAACTTAGTTTGGAAATAGTAAGTCAAAGTTCCCATGCTGATCAGTAGGGGGATTGGGCCCATGGTCTGGGTCAGAGAGCAAGACTCAATTTAAAAAAAGGAAGGAAGGAAGGAAAGAAAGAAAGAGAAAAAGAGAAAGAAGCAGGAAGAAGAGGTTTGGAAGAGAGACTCTATAGGGAGTATGATGTATTTAGGGAATGAATCAATAAAAGGTTTACCTTGAAACAATGAGTCCCTATTTAAAATTAGATAGCATACTTTTAAATTTCTTTTTGTATAATAGTTTTTATTGATTGGAGGTTTTTTGTTTTTTGGAGGGGGGGAGGCAGGGCAATTGGGGTTAAATGACTTGCCCAAAGTCACATGGCTAGTATGTGTGTTAAGTGTCTGAGACCAGATTTGAACTCAGGTCCTCCTGATTCTAGGGCTGGTGCTCTATTCACTGCACCACGTAATCACCCCTATTTTTTTTAATAGTCTGTAAATATGTTTCCCCTCCTCCCAGAGTGCCATAACTAAAATCATTTTTAAAGAAAAAAAGAAAAAAAATTAACTGTTCAATTTATTGAAAAAGTCTAAAAATATATTGTAATGTACAATACTTGTGGATCTCGATCTCTGCAAAAGGGTTTAGTAGGAGGGCCTTCACGTATCTTTTATTTTTAGACATATTTGTTCTTTATAATTTTGCAACATTGTTTTTAGTGGTTCTTTTCTGTGGTTGCCATCATTGTGTAATTTGTTTTCTTTGCTCTGCTTACTTATTTCTGCATCAGTTTAATTAGATCTTTTCATGCTTCTCTGTTATCTCTTACAGCATGGTAATGTTCCATTAGGTTCATAGAGGATAATTTGTTTAGACATCCACTAATCGGTGGGCATCTGCTTTGTTTCCAATTCTTTGTTCAACCACTTAGTGAAAATGCTGTAAGCACTTACTGTGTGCCAGGTACCATGCTAGGCACTGAAGACAGTGCCTGCTCTTAAGGAACTCATAATCTAATGAGAGAGACCACAGGAAAATAACTGTACAAGCAAGATATATAGATTTATATACATACATATACTATACACACACACACATAAACAAACATATACAGTCAGGATAAATTGGAAATGGATCAACAGAAGAAAGGCACTAGCCTTAAGGAATCAAAAAAGACTTTTTGTAGAAGATAGAATAGAATTTTAGCTGGGATTTGAGGGAAACCAAGATGGGCAAGAGAGGGTGGTAACTTAGCAGGGGTGAGTTACCTGTGACCTCGAGGCCACATGTGGCCTTCTAGGTCCTTCGATGCTGCCTTTTGATTGAGTCCAAGTTTTTTTAGAACAAATCCCTTCATTAAGGAGATTTGTTCTGTGAAGTTTGGATTCAGTCAGATGGCTACACCTGACAACCTAGAGGACCACATGTGTGTGTGTGGCTTTGAGGTCACAGGTTCCCCACCGTTAAAGAGAACCTTGGACAAGTCAGTGAAAATAATTGAAGTCCAGAGATGAAGTATCTTTGTTTGAGGAGCAGCAAGGAGGCCGGGGTCATTGGAGGACAGTGTACATGGGGAAGAGTAAGGTAAAAGAAGATGGGAAAAGTAGGAGGCTGCTTGTGAAAGGCTTTCAAAGCCAAACAGGATTTTTCTTTGATCCTTAAGGTGAATGTAGGCACCGAACTTTACTGAATAGAGAAATGATATGGTCAGTTCTGCCCCTTCAGAAGATCAGTTTTAAGAACTGGAGTCTTAAGGCTCTTATCCAGATTTTTCTTTGAACTTCTTTTAACAAGGACAGGGGGTAGTAATCTCCAGTCTCCAGTCTGCTGTTGGGTCTTCTCATTCTTCTGATCTCTGCCTTCTCATCTCCTGTTGCTCCTTATCTGATTTCTGCTTCCTCATGTTTCAGGGTCTGTTCTATGACCCATGCAAACTCCAGTTGAAAAACCTAGACTCCATAGTTCTGTTATTTGCATCATAAACATGATATAATTTTTCCAATAATCTCCAGTTTTTAAGATTTCTGTTCTCAGCTGTATTTTTAAAGCCCTAAAAACTGTATTTCAATAAGCTGATTGGCCATAATGCCTTAAAGCCATCTTTTGCTTGGTTTCCTGGCCTCTGAGAATGGCTTTAACACAAGTATGGATACACTTCTCTGAGGGGCTCCTTTATCTTAATCCTGTAAAGTGTCTCTAGCTTCTTCTCCAGCAAAGAAAAAACATTAAGTGCTTACTTACTGAGTGCCATGCTATGGGGATGCAAATAAAAAAGACCCAGACAGCTCATCCCCTCCAGGAGCTTTTATTCTAATGACAGAGAACTGGCATTGAATGGAGGTGATTAGGGAGGGTCCTAGAGTGAGGCCACGTGTGGTCTCAAGGCCCCAGGTTCCTCACCCCTGAACTAGGAGTAGAGAGTAAGTGTGGTTTGGGGATTGTCTGAAAAGACAAGGGAAAGGCAGGTGCGATTTAGTAAAGCTGTTCTCCAGATTGCGAGGCTGTTGGCCAGAGACGCAAAACATCATTTTATGCCCTTTTCAGAAACTAAAATGTACAAATATGAAAGAGGTGGATAGATGAAGCAAACCTCAAAGGGAGGAGAAATTGCTGAATGATGGTGGCCAACAATAGATGGAAGTGGCAGGAAGGAGCTTGGAATATGCCTCTTCCTTTTCCTGTTCTAGTATGTAAGTGAGCATGCGTAACTGGAGAGAGTGGCCAAGGTCACAGTGTGATATGGAAGGAGGTAGGTAACTCTTAAGTGCAAGAAGATGAAAGGAATGAGAAGGGAAAAGGCACCCTGGGTAGTGATAGGTAATGAGGTGTGATTAGTTAATTCACTGTCTCCCATCCCAGAACCGGTACCTCAGGCCCCCAATTCAGAGGGCTATCCTATTGAATCCAATTAGGTTTTCCCCAAATTTCAGATTTCTTTGTTTTTATTAACTTTTACTATAATTATTTGTGTGGATTTGCTTTGTAGCTTTTTCACAAAGTTATGTTGGGGAAGAAAAGATAGATCAAAGAAGGGATTTAACTATTCCTAGAAATTGGTACCTAATGAGTTAAGATCACAGGGGAAAAGCTTCTCTGCTAAGGAGAATGTTCTGTTGCCTGGAAAAGATACAACAGGAAGGGTTAATAGGAAGGTAAAAACCTACAAGGAGTTTAAATCTTACCCAACACGTTATAGGGTACTAAAACAATTAGTACCTATGATTGCTAAAGTAGCTACATAAATAAAGTGCACTGGACAGTTCCAAAGACCCCACAACTTCTTCTGCTATTGATATTTTACCTGTTGGTTTATCTGCTTAGACTCAGGGTCTTTAATTGAGTTTTCTTACTCCTGAGATCTCTGGCAATTTGGTCCCCCCACACTCTTCTTGCTTTCTGACTTCCTCCCCTTGGATGGTGGTTTCTTGGGAACCTAGATCTGAGTCCATACTGGGCAGTTTATGGCTCACCAGTCTGTGCTCCAAGACTTCTAGGAGGAAAGAATTGACCCCAGTTGAGTGTAGAACATTTTTTTCTCAGGTGTAGTGGCATGCTACACAGCCCCAAGTGTGTGTGGCACATATCTCTTCCATCCTACTATTGTAGCCCAGGTAAGCAAATAACTTCATTTTGGAACTCCAGCACAGGAGGAGGGTGGGGATAAAAGAAAAGCAATGTAGAGCTGAGTTCTTTTGCAAATCCCTGGGTTGACCTGTCCAACATTGCTTCCAAGAGTGTGGTGGGTAGTGGGGGAGAAGATATTGAGTGATGCTGACATTGCTTTATCTTTTGTGATAATTCCTATTTTGGAGAAAGGTCCTAAGGATCAAAGAAAATGTCTAGTCTTTCTTCAACTTATTGGTCATGTAATTCAAAAGTTTCTCCTATATATGTGCTACACATAGGCGAGGTCTGGACACAAAGTCATATATAAATACCCCCATGTTGTTGCTTTTGGGGCCTCATACCTCACCTAGTTATGTGAGACACCCCACTTCTATCTGTTTGGCTCTTTCTTCCAACTTATTCTCACACTAGCAAGTGCAATTTCCCCAAAGATAGACCACCACCATGCAGTCCTAGGACAACTCTGTTTAGGAGAAATATGCTTCCTCTACTCAGCGTTTTAGGTTTTGGGCCCTCATCCAATGTGTTTTCTGTCTACATCACTAGCTGCTCACAAGACAACACCTTGGTATTGTGTATGATATTTATATAACCAACCATTCATAGCAATGATACTTTGGAATCTTAAACAGAACTATTTACTTAGAAAGTAAAATAGGTAATAAGATTATAGAAATTCATCCTTTGAAGCAAATACATAAATAAGAAAATATACCACAATATACATATAAACCCAGATTTTACTCTCCTGCCAGTAAACTCATCTGCAAACCTCATTGTTACTGGTTTCTTCAGCACCACAAGAATCTACTTGGGCTCACTATTTGGCTGTTGAGTCTCATGGTTTCTTCAGCTGGGGAAATCCCTCTGGTCAAACACAGTCTTTAATAATCTTCCATTTAACTGTAACCCTTAAAAAGACATTTAGAACTTGTTAAGTTAATGTGAAGAGTAGTCATCCTACACCGAAAAATGCAAAGCTGGGTTCACTTGTCCGTCATGCTCACCTGCTCTAGCTGGTTCTTCATTCACTTGGCTATCTGTGCTGACCAGTCAGAGTGGAGCTCACAGCAGCTTAGCTCTTCTGGCCAGGACTCTGGAGCAGTTGTAAAGGCTCTTCAGCTTTTCCTTCTCAGACCAGTGGTGGCAGAGGACAGCAGCAAGCCCTTAGGTGAATGGGTGCTGAAAGGGAGTAGCCCTCAATGGAACTCTGGGCAGATGAAATAATGACCAATCAGGGGTCTCTGAAGCCTTCTTTCAGCTGCCTGCTAATTGCCATCGTTCCCACAGAGCAGCCTTTAGAGCGATCCCACCGAGTCTTCAAGCCCATCTCAGCTTCTCCTTCCCATACCATGATATCTCTTGCATGTATTCAGTAGCTGAAATGAGTCTCCTGACTGTGATTCATCTTTTACTTAAAAAGTCACATCTTACCAGATTTCTCCTATCTGATTGACAGTATTATTTCCTCATACCTCAGTTTCCATTTATATGATTCCTTTTTCTCAATTTTATCTGCTTTAGTCGTAAAACTTGCATGTCAATTAGCCTTGCTCTGAAATTCTCAACAAGGTCATCTCTCCTTAGTGCCACCAAAGATCTATTTCTTTACAATCCTGTTTCTCCAGTTTTTAATAAATGAAAGACTTTTTCTGCCTGTATCGCACGATATTGTCTCTACAAGAGTGAGGCATCATTCCACCTTGGTAATAACAGTTCTGGTCCCTCACTTAGCCACAGCATATCATTCTCTCCAGAACTGCTACGTCCTATCTGAAAACTGTGGTTCTTCATACACATATTTTATCAGTTTACATTAATGCTCCTGTCCACTTCCCTCTCTCTTCCCTGCTCCACTCCAGATCAGATCCTTTCTCAAACTATCTGCATCCTGTCTGAAAGCTGTGTTTCTTCAAACCCATACTTCACAGTTTACATGAAAGCCTCTAAGGTCCTGTCCTCCCCTCTCCCACCTTCTCCTCCTTAGTATGTCCAATAGTAGTTTAATAATACTGATTCATACTTCTATAGAACTTTTCAGGTTTGTCAAGCTCTAAAATCATAATAACCTTGTGAAATAGGTAATATAGTTATTTTTCTCCATATTTTACAGATAAGAAAACTGAGGCTCATCAGATTTAACTGATTTTTCTCAGAGGTCACTCAATGAGTAAATGTTAGATCTGGGAATCAAACCTAACCCTCTCTTGACTAGACCCAGTGTTCTTTCTTATTATTTGTTTGCTTCACTTCTGAAGAAACACCAGTAAAACTTCAGCATTGACTGACTTGTTTTATCATTCAGGCCTCAACTAAGGAAGCACCATACTCATGGAAAACAAATGGGTTACATCTGAACTGGCAAAAAATGTCAATGATAACCTCTAATGGTTTCCTAAAGAATAATTATCTTTTTTATAAAAACCTTTCCTCTCATTCTCTAAAACTGAGTTCTTTCAATTTCTTTACATTTCAGTTAAATTTGAGTGAATGAAAATGATGGCTTTTCAGTAACATGAGTAAATGAAGGGTGCTGACAAATAAACAGCACCATGAGTTTTGCCTAAAAATTACTTGTGTCCCTTGGTTCATCAGTGAGTTTCAACCTTCTGGCTCTGTCCTATCACACACTACAAGAAGAAGCAAAACCATCTTGGATTTTTTTTTTTTTTTTGGTGGGGAAGAGGGGATGAATATGCATTGGCTTAGAGAACTCTCAGTGTGGGCCTGATTTGTTCTAATGTAAATTTGTACCTGCTCTGCAGTTATCTGGGGCAGGGAGAGGTTCAGTAGACTTGCCCAGGGTCACATTAACAGTATGAGTCAGAGGTTGGATTTGAACACAGTTCTTCAAAACTCAGATCCATCTCTCTGCTAGACACATTAAACCATGGTTATTTCACAACTAGGAATGCCAGCAATTGTCAGTGTTAAATTTTTTTTTCCAGAGGGAGGTTTTAAAAATGATAATTTTAAAAGTACAATGTGAGGGAACGATCAAACAAACAAGTTGGTTTCATTTCATTATCTAACCTTTTCCCCATCTTTAGTTTAAAGGTCTTGCTGCATAGAATTTTTGACTAAAGATAAAGTATCCTCTTAAAGAAATTACTTGTACTTACATGAGGACTTGAAAATATCAGAAGATATTGGCATCCACTTTATATATTTCCTAATACAGCCATCTCTTTCCTTCTTGCATATATTGAATCTGAGGTTTAGATCAATGTATCTAGGCTTCAGTACCTTATGCCCATAGGTGCTTCGATTCATTTCTGTGGGACAGTTCAGTTTAATTCAACAAACCTTTAAAGATCTGCTGCTATGAAAAATGCACTGTTATTCATGTTGGAAAGTGAAATTTTTAAAACAATTGTACTCTTAAAGTGGCAGGGTTTGGAGGTGCATGCTTCTCATCCTTCTTTTGTTCAAGCTAAAATTAGTAGACATCTTGAGTTTGGGCAAAGTTTGCTACTGCTATGGTGAGTCCCCAAGGACAAAATGCCCCCAGCTTGCTTAAAGAGGGATGAACCAGCCCAGGCTGGAAAATGGTAACAGTTTTTGTGCTGGTTAGTATTGAGATTAGGCCTATGAGTTGCCTGCTCTACTTTCAACCTGAGCAAGATAGAAAGACTCAGTCTCCAAAAAGGTTAAACCATTCAATCAAAGTATGCATATTGAAATGAGTAACTTTATAGCCTAATTAGTTACCAGTTAATGAGTACCTGAGGGAAGCAGTCATTGAGTTAGGTCTCACAGATATCTCCTAGAACCTTATTACGTATGACTCATAGGGAAGGGTCAACCTCCATACATGAGTATTGTGGCCTCTCAGAGTATGTCTTTCATACAGTACATATAGTTGCTTTAAACATGGCCCAGTGATTGTGGGAATGATTCCTTTTGGATTACCATATTACCACAGATGGTTGCTTGCTAGACTAAGGTAGCCATTTGGGGGAACTGACAGAAGAAACAGATGGTCTTATAAAGAACACAGATGTCACTTGATAGGAAGAATGGCACTTGAAGTGATGATCAGGAATGTCATAAGTGGAAGGTTGGTGTCCATTTGGTCAGGTGATATTTCCATTTTCTGAATATTTTAAATGAGAAATCATGGAAAAGTAGACATTTATATAAACTTGCTTCTAATTCTCTTTGAATATATATAGACAGTATATATATATATAGACAGTAGCCTAATACTTACCCTTTCCCACTGCTTAGTATTTACAAAAATTCTGAGCGTTTCTCATACAAAATAAAACCAATCCTTTGTAGGTCCCATATGTCTAAAAATTGAGTGAGTGTGTACCATGATGATAAGCACAGTTTTAGATTAGAAAAGGATCTGGTGCTAGTGTCAGTTTGGTAACTCAATTTAGTAATCTTGGGAAATTCCAGGGTCAGATTTTGAGCACGTTTAAAAGCTTGTGGGTCATATAGTTGTATTCATTATGATACTTATTTCCACATCTTTAATCATTGGTGTTTGGTGGGCGGCTAGGTGGCGCAGTGAATAGAGCACCGGCCCTGGAATCAGGAGTACCTGAGTTCAAATACGGCTTCAGACACTTAACACGGAAAACTAGCCGTGTGACCTTGGGCAAGTCACTTAACCCCAACCTGCCCTCCAAAAAGCAAAAAAAAAAAAAAAATCATTGGTGTTTGGAATGAGACTTAAATAACAATATTTTAATGTTAGAATTAGCTTCATTTGTATAACAACATGTCATTTAAAATGAGTTGAGACAGCCTGAAATGGGGAGGAAAGTACCAGATTTGGGATCAGATGATCTGGGTTTGATTTTCAGCTGTATCTCTTAATAGTTATCGTCTGTGTGTGTTTGTGTGTGTGTGGTGTGTGTATACGTACACACACATATATATATATGCATATATATAAAATCTCTTAATAAATATATAAAACGTCTTAAAATGAGTCATTATAGTCGATCAGATTTCATTTGAACATTAGAATTGTAGGCATTTTCATTATTGTGCGCACTGTCTGTATGTAGTTTTCTCTTGGTTCTGCTTACTTCAATCTGCATCAGTTCCTGCAAGTCTTTGAATTTGAATCCATTTTCTTTTAATTCTTTACATTCATTTTTTAAACAGTGCAGTAATATTCTGTTGTCTTCATTTTCAACGGTATAGCTATTCTTCGGTTGACGTGCATGAATTTTTCTTTCCACAAAAACATGCTGCTATGAATATTTTGGTATATTTGAGGCCTTTCTTCCTGACTGACTTCCTTATGGTAAATTCCCAGTAGTGGGCCTGCTTAGTCAAAGGATAAGAACAGTTTAGTAACTTTTCCTGGGTAATTTTGGGCAACTCATTTAACCTCTTTGGTCCTGTTTCCTTATTTGTAAAATGAAAGGGTTTGGTCCAAATGACTACTAATGTTCATGCAAAATCTAATCCCTTTGAATGCTTTTTGATGCATGAAGTAAGACTGATTATCTCATCATTCTCCTCTGTTAAATAACCTTCCTGATAACACCTCCTTGAAAAGAACTGTACATTATTAATGTTTGGAAGAACTAAGATTCTAGAGGGGCTTTTGTTCATCATTAATGGGAACAAAGTAGCTTATTTAAGTTCTAATTAAGACTCCAGCTTTAGGAAAAGGTATGGAAAAGGACAAATTGCTCAAAATAATAAACCCTGTAATAAAGTTCTGCACAGTTTAGGCAGTTTACCTGTTTGCTATCAGTTGGATGTCTTTAGTAAATAGATGATAACATATGAAACCAAGAAATGAACTGGGCCAATTTGGGTTAGTTCCTGCCATGCTATTAAGTCCTGTGGCAGAAACCTTTGCCCAGTGTGGTAGATAAAGATTTATTTACCAGTATAATCAGTCTGATACTGCTACTAACTGATAATTAAAATTAACTTTTGTTAATTTCATAGCATATCATTTTCCTTGTCACCAAACTCTTATTGGAGTACTATGAGAAATATAAAGTACATGTCAATATACCATCATTGAGGAAAAATGTAGCATCATTTAGATATGTTAATATTAATAATACTTGGTTTTTTTCTGAAGATTTGAATGAAAAAACTAATGAATTTTACATTTTAAAATGGTGTAATAACAAGTGCACATATGTATTTCAGTGGAGTAGCAGATAGCATTATACTAAAAATACTTTTTGCCTTACAAAAAGCAGGAATATCTGAACTTTAAGTTGTACTTTAAAAAAAAAACAATTTGATTATGTAAATGTAGTTTAAAATATTTTTCCATAAAATTTGCTAAAAATAATTTTACAAAGTCTGTAAATGTTATAATAAAAATAATAAAATAATACAAAGTATTCATTGTTTTATAAATTATATTGATCAATATAGGTTATATAATTTACAGTCTGCCCCCATGGACTGAGTTCCCACACAGCACATAAATAAAATGGAGTTTTCCTACACAGAAAAATAATAATGGTGATTAATTTCTCATAGATTTAGTGATCCTTTTTCTTATGAATAAAAAGTTGGAGGGACCAGAATATCTAAAAATTTTCAATGTATGACCTATCATCATGATGAGGAAAGGAGATCAATGACTCTGTAAATAAAAGTTAGGTCATCATCCTATATAACTGATTTATTTCCATTGAGCTTATGGCAAATACTATGTGCCTTTCATCTTACTAAATCAATTTCTCTTTTTCTTAGTTTTTTAAAATGCTGAAGTGGCCAAAATTAAATGAATGAACTTTTAGCTGTAGAGTCAAAGAAAAATTCATTAAATGAGTAAATGAATATTTGAATTACTATAGTTGTACAAGTCTGTTATATATATTCAGAGACTGGGGATGGTGGTAGATTTTGATCAGTTTAGTATATACTTCTCTTAAATTTCTAAAATGGACATTATCTTCATATCCTAATTTTTCTGTTTAAAAAATCTTCCAGTGTTTTGTTATTTATTAATTTCTTCAAATCCATTTTCCTTCATTTTTACTTTGGTATTGTCAGCAAATTATCAATATTTTAGCTTATCTAAGAAATTCTTATATTCATGATCAGTTTTGCCTTTTTAGTAAAGTCAATATTTTTACTCCATTCTTTACTTTTAAAATTATTTGTTCTCACTGTAATCTAAATATGGTTATAAGTGGGAATTTTTTAAAAAACCTTAAGTACATAATAGATACATGGAATTGGAAAATACAGTCTAGTTTTGTCCCTTCCACTTATGAGTCTTGTAACTTTGGTCTAAATCTGGGTCAAATAATTTCTTAAATAACTAAAGGTTATAATAGCACTATACCTGCTTTCTAAGTTTGTTGTGAAGAGCAGATGAGATTGTATATAATAGCTCCACCTCTTCTTTTTGGTTTCCAGAAGAACTGACAGCTAACTTGGCCACCTATAACAGTAGTTTAACCAAAGGCCTTTGTAACAATAAGTCACATTTTATATATACTTTAAGGTTTGGAAGGCACAATGGCTACTTTGAGTTATATAGTTGAAGGAAAATTTACTTTTCCAATTTAAAGATTAATATACTAAGGTTTTCACAACCCTGTGATTTGAAAATACAGGTGCAACTATAAGAATTATTGCTCATTTTATATATGAGGAAATTGAGGCTCAGCAACCATAATGACTTGTCCATCCTTGGACAGGTCAGAGTTGGGTAATGGTATTCTAAAGCACACACAGGAACTATTTGAATGCAATTCTAAAATATTATTTATACAAAGACAGCTCTAAATAATTGGGAAAATACTAATTGCTCTTGGATAGGCCAAGCCAGTATAATAAAAATGACAATACATTCTAAATTGATTTACTTATTCAGTGCTGTGCTAATTATAGCAGCTAGGTGGTGCAGTAGATATTGGAGTCAAGAAGACCTGAGAACACATCTAGCCTCACAGTTACCTGTGTAACCCTGGGCAAGTCATTCAACTTGTTTGCCTCAGTTTCCTCATTAAAAATAAAAATAATAATAGCACTTACCTTCTCAGGACCGTTGTGAGCATTAAATGAGATTAATAATTCTAAAGTGCTTAGAGCAGAGCGTGGCACATAGAAAGCACTGTATAAATGCCCATTATTATTTAATGATGAAAGTATTATTTTATAGACTAGGAGAAAAAAAATAATTCATTCTGAGGGGAAAAAGGTCAAGGATATCAAAGAAATTATCACAAAGATGTGAGGAGGAAGGGATGACTGGTACCAGATCTCAAAGTGTATTACAGAGCAGTAACCATCAGAACAGTCTGGCACTGATTAAGAAACAGAGAGGTGTTCTGTGATGTTGTCTGTCTGGGAGAACCTCTTTCATCAGGTGGTCTTGAGCCTGTCTCTCTCCCCTCCATCTGTTTGGCTTCTTCCTTGTACAGCATCTCTACTCTGGGCTTTTTTTTTTACACTCAGCAAACATTTATTATATGCCTACTAAGTTTATGGCACTATGCATGGAAAAAAATAGGTCCTGCCCTTATCAGCACCAAGAAAAGACTGAACTAAATTGGTGTACAGCTTGAAGGACAGGGAGGGAGCAGCTGACTCAAGAGACATGTAGAAAAAGAGCAGAAGAGGTGGGACTAAAAAGAGCTGTGAAGTGAAGCTGGAGGCCTAGGCTGCAGAGGGCCATCTCCAAGACCAGGAAGAACAGGAGTCCAGGAGAAAGAGGCAAGGCTTGCTGACCAGTTATGGGAGGAACTTGCTGAGTAGGAGGCAGGCCTGATGGATGAGAGGGGCTTTCAGTCCAAGACCTATGGTTGCCCCCAAATTACCTGAATCTCAATCTGGTTGCCCAGCAAGCGCTAGGACCAAGGCCACTGAGGTGGGGGTTGCGTTGCTAATAAACCTGATTAGGTATTCTGGGGATTAAAGAAATTATATTATGCTCACCAAAAAGATTGATTAGTGGAACAGATCAGGTACTTATTATATAGAAGCAAATGATCATAGTAGCCTAGTATTTGATAAACCCCAAAGACCCCTGCCATTTGGGCAAGAACTCATTTTTTGACTGTTTTGACAAGCTGTAAAAAGCAGTTTGTCAGAAAGTAAGGCTAGACCAAGTTCTCACACCGTACACCAAGATAGGTACCAAATGAGCACATGACTTAGACATAAATGGTGACATCATAAACACATTAGAGGAACAAGGAGGAAGTTGCCTTTTGGATCTATGGATGGGGGAAGAGTTGACGACCCTCAGATGATAGAAAAGATCATAGGAAGTAAAATGGACAATTTTGATTACATAAAATGAAAAAGTATTTGCACAAAGCCACTGAAAGTAAAATTAGAAGGGAAGCGAATAAATGGGAAATAAAATCTTTGTAGTAAGATTATCTGATAAGTCTCTTTTCTAAGATTATAGGGAACTGATTCAAATAATAAATGCCATTTCCCCATTTGATAAATGATCACTGACTATACATATTTACAATAGGTTATTTTTTAAAAAATTAAATGTGGGAGGGGGGATGAGAGCAAGAGAATGTAGATCTTCATGAAAATAAAATAAAATTTGAAAAAAATTGAAAATAAAATTTGAAAGTAGCTGTCCTGGTTCTACCAACTTTCATACTCTTTCCTTTGTGCCATGCTGCTTCTCTCTCCAGCGAAAGTATTATAGACGATTATACAGCAGCTATAATTATGTTCATGGAAGGATGTGCAGTATCCTGAATTGGAATTACTTAGCCATGTACATGAACAGAGGATAGGAAAAGAGGTGGTGTGATGTAGTGGAAGGAAGTGAATTTTGAGTTTTAGGTTGTAATAGAGAAAGGACATCCAACACGAGAGCATGGCTAATGATGCAGTCACTTCTAGGGACCACCAGATTCTTATGGGACCAAGATTAAAAGAGTATAAGAGAAATCTGTCTAATACAAAGTGATAATTATTAATGATAGAATGGGGATCTAGAATGCACAGTGATAGATGTAGGCAAAGCAGAAGAGGGAACCAGGAAGGTTAAAGCTGAGATGGATGAGACTGAAAACACAAGGAGTGAGTGATAGCAGTGTTCTCTCATGGACATGGTAGACTTTGGTCTATTGCTGAGTCTTGATGTTGAGAAGCTTGGTATCTGGACCTTCTGTGGTCAGGGAGGGTTGAGAGCCCTGCTGATTTTCTTACTCTTACCAGTGTTCAAAAATAAAATAGAATGACTTAGTGGGTAAGTAGTGGGTTTTCTGCTTAATGTAGGTCTTCCTGCCAAGGCTGAATGACCCCTTGTCAGATATGTCGTGGAAGGGCTTCTTACTGAAATCATGGGTTGGACTAGGCGGCTTCTGAGGTGCCTTCCAACGCTGAGATTCTGTGGGGGAGAAGATTGGCGCTTGAATCCTGGCTCTGGTATTTCCTACCTTTGTGGCTGTGGGTAAGCCATATAATCTCCCTTTGCTCATTTTAAAAATGAGTGAGTTGGGTTAAATGATCTTAATGGTTTTCCAGGTTTATTTAATTACTAGGATCCTTATTGTTTTCTTGTACTTTTATTACAAACATATGGCATTTCAGCTACCCATAATGTTAATTTTGTGACTGACCTAAGAGACTAATCATCATATATAGCTGTTTTATGGGGAAATTATTCAGAGTTCCAAAGAGCTGACTTACAAATGAACTTTTAGAACATGACTTCCTGTTAAGCTGAATATTGCCGTTATATGTAAGAATACATTCTCCTAAATGGCCTGAAAAAAATGAGTAGGTCTGTGTTCTTGCCTGACTTAAACCCTGATAATGAGGATCTAGTAATCATTTGGAAAATTCCACGAAAACAAAACGCTAAATTGCTGATGCTGTCTTAATTGTTCACTGAACCTGATTTTCAGAGTTAATTGGATGTTGAAAAAGTTTTGTTGCTCTGGGCCTCCTTTCCCTCTCTAGGTTACCAAAATACAACATATAGTGGCCAGTACATATTTGTTAATTTCACAAAATCACAGACTTTGAGAATTGGAAGGGCCCTTAGCAGCATTTAGTTCAACTCTGCACAAAAGAATCTTCGCTGCAGCATCCCCAACAGATGCTCATCTAACCTGTGCTTGAAGAAGCTGGTTGGATTCAGAACCTCCCACTTCTCAAAGCTGCCTGTTCCACTTCTGGGCAGCTCTAATTGTTAGGGACTTTTCCAGACAACCAGCATGAATTTGGCCTCTTCTCAGTTTCTGGGACCAAACGGCACAAAGTTAATCTTTCTTCCACATGATAACCTTTCAAATACTTGGACCTATATATCATCCCCACTCCCACCCCTTTCCCTTACCCCCATCCTCACAAGAATAATTGGTTTTTTTCCTTCAGATTAAACATGTTCAGTTTCTTCAGCCATTCATATTAGCAACTCAGGGCCCTTCACCAGCATGGTTCCCCCTTCTAAAGGTTCTCTACCTAATCAATATCCTTTATCAGCAACAGTGTTCTTAACCATGGCACCAGAACTGTCTGATCAGGGCAGAGTATAGTAGGATCATGACTTCCTATTCCTGTAAGCAGCATTGCAATAGTGCCTGGCACATAGTAAGTGTTTCATGAATTCTTGTTGGCTTGATTTAAGATCATACATTGCCAGTAGGCCGGCCAACTAGCAATGATTTATTTTATTTTTTTTTTGGTCTAGGACAGTTCATCAAACAACAAACACAAATACAAAGTGGCCCTCAGACTTATACAAAGTGACATTTAACCCTTTTGGTTACTGCATCATACCCCTTACCCATATTGAACTTGTAGTCCATTGGAATCCCCACCCTCTCCACTGCCTCAAAGATCCCTTTCAGAAAAATTACTATTTAACTACATCTCCCTCAGCTTATATGTATTGTATTTGTGGGATTGATTTTTTTGTATCCAAGTGCAAGATTTTACATTTATCCATATTTAATTTCATCTTATTAGTGTTATCCCAATGCTTTTTTTACCTGTCAAAATCCTGTCATCCCTTGTGCTTAACTTTGTGTCATAAGCAAATTTGATGAGCATATCATGCATACTTTTATCCAATTAATTGATAAAACTGTTTAAAAAAACACATTACTTGTTTGGAACCTGTTTACCTGTTATCTAGAAAGGATCTTCCATGGAGCTTCGGTCTTTATTATTTCAGTTGGCCAATTATGCAGCCTTGGGCAAGACACTTGGTTTCTTTGAATCTTAGTTTCTTGATCTGTAAATTGGGGTAAGAATATTTGTACTATTATTACACAATATCATTGTGAGGATCAGATGAAATGCTATATGAGAAAGCGGATTATAAACTGTGAAGTATATCATCAGATAATTGATTAGGTTTGAAAAGAACATCTAGAGTCTAGACCAAGCTCCTCATCTTATAACTGAGACCCAGAAGGATTATGTGCTTTTCTCTAGATCATACATCACCAGTAAGCCAGCCAACTAGGGCTGATTATTCATTTTTTTTGGTGTAGGACAATTAAACAGAAATACAAAATGGCCCTCAGACTTTTACTTCACCATTGACGTTGACAGAATAGTAGGGAAAATGGCAGTGTCCTAAGAATCACATAACTTTTAGACAGTTAATAAAGTTTACTTTGATTTCTGGTATTCTAAGTGTGAGATCCTTGTCTAATGACCAGTAAGTGGACATCAATCCTATTGATTTTTTACATTCTGTAAATGAAATAAGAAGGAAGTTGCAACTAAATGACAGGATGAGTCACAGGTACTCATTGGAAAGGCAAAGGAATGAGTTGGCAGAGTGAGTTTTGTCTTTTTGTCCAAAGGCAACAAGAGGCTTTATTTCATGAGATACTTGCTCATCACATATTACATTCTTAATGCTTTGTTGTGCTTTTTCACTTGTGTCCAGGTACTAATGCTAAGTATTTGCAAAAACGCTATGATGAAAATAATGGCAGCTTATGTACCAATATTAGTTGCTGAGAAAAAAAAATTAGAGAAATTCTATAAGGAGCTTACATAGATTCTGAAAATCAAATCAGCATACACTCTAATATTAGTGCCTTCAAAGGTGGGAAAAGATGGGGTCAGGTGAAATTATGGGAAAGCGTGGTTTAGAAAAGGGAATGAGAGAGGCTAAAGACTTGTAGATTACACAGAAGCCTAACACTTCTACCGTATTAATACTTTCTTTGATAAAAGAATTGGTGGGCGCTGGCAGTGGGGAGCACCAAGTAACAGCACAAAGAAGAAAATCGATTATTTTTTAACAGACACAAAAAGACTTGTTATTGATGTGAGTTTTATCCTGAGTCAGCTGTTTGAATGTAGTCAGACGATCAACTTCCCAGAGCTAAGATAAGAATTAGGTGGGTTTTTACTTAAGAAAGAAAAATAATAAAAATGAGGGGGAAATATGGCATATACTAGAAGCAGTATGACTCTGAGCTATTTAAGTTTACACATTTTGCAGAGAAAAAAATCTTGTGGGTTTTTTTCCCTTTCATTCCACTCTGAAAACATGGTCTCTGACCCATGTACTGGAGATTCAGGGTTTTTGTGCATTAATTAGTTCAGTATTTCAAACCAGGCAGCCTCCATCTAGCTGTTTTTAGCCCTCTGTGCTACATGATGCAGCCCTTTCTGCCTTTGTTCAGAACAGTTTGTAAGCAAACAGATCTTTGTGAAAATAGTAAAATTATATGGTATATTTAAGACATAACAAAATTTGAGTTTGAGACAGATGTTTTAGCATCATTCCTAAAGATTTTCAGTAAATATTTTTGTGGCTGTGTTGTTTTTGTCATTCAGTAATGTCTGACTTTATGAACATGTCTACCGTAGAACACCAGTAAAGTCCATATAGTTTTCTTGGCAAAGATTCTGGAGAGGTTTGCCATTTTCTTTTTCAGTGGATTGCGACAGGTGGATTAAGTGACTTGTCCAAGGTGACACAGCTAGTAAGGGTCTATTTGAACTCAGATTTTTGTGACCCCAGGCCCAGCGTTCTATTCACTGCACCACCTAAATACCTTGATTCCAAAGTGGAGAACAGTAATGGGCAGTCACTTCTAAAAAGGCATTTTCTCTATGATCTGAGAGTTGTTGTTTTTTTTCTGAATGAATTGTATAACTGCAGCCTTCCATCCCTCCTTACCCCTCAGACTGATATAGTGATAATAATGTCATGGTAGTTAGGTAGGCCCATCTTGTAGAGTTCAGCTATTCCTGAATATGTTTAATTCGTGGAATTCCTCTTGTGTGGCTCTCCCTGTTGTCATACACTTAGCCTTTTAGAGGGATTAAGACATGGAGACTCTCTCTTGCTTTACAGTGCCACATGAACTTCCCAAAACGAGGTGGAGAAATCCTTTTGCTGTATGGTTTTCCTTCCGTGATTTGTATCTGCTTTTGTTCATGGTGCCTTTGAAATGTATGGTTCTCTTTCTCCTCCTTGGTCAAGTTACCACTGCTGCCTTACTCTCCCTTCTATTTATCAAATAGGCACAGTTTATCATAAAGTACTAGCACTAGAAGAGGGCCTTAGAGGTTGTCCAGACCAGTCCTATTTGCTTGATTATCAGGGTCTAGAGAAGTTAAGGGAATTGCCAGTTTTACACATTTTGTTTATGGTGGAGTTTTACCTGTGACTCCAGGCCAACGTCAGGTCCAGTGCTCCTTTCATTATGCTGGTTCCCTGTACACCATGCTTAAGAGCTGTATGTTTTTAGCTTTGAATCTCACTTGATAATGCCCCCTTTCCCAATTTTAAAAATAAAAAACTCATCAAGAATGTCTTAATTTAAAATACATATGTAACTTTGAAAAACAAATAAGAGAAGTGGAGGAAAAATTGGGAAGAGAAATGAGAATGATGCAAGAAAATCATGAAAAGAGAGTCAACAACTTGACTGAAGAAAACAACACTTTAAAAAATAGATTAACTCAGGTGGCAAAAGAAGCCCAG
>CM053598.1:67852458-67958100 GCA_028646575.1 Pseudocheirus occidentalis | reverse complement strand
GCTGGGGGGTAGGGACAAAAAGGGGAGAAAATTTGTAATTCAAAACCTTGTGGAAATGAATGATGTAACCAAGAAAATAAATTAAAATTAAAAAAATTAAAAAAATAAAAAAAAAAAAGAACAGTGAACTGGGACTGGGACAATACCTACAATTAGGGCTGGGGAGAAAGAAGCCATACCATTAAAATACAGAGATCAAAGACCCTCCTGTTTCTCCTTAGCTTGGGAAAGAACATCTGCCCAAAATAATGTCCTTAAAAGATTGAAAAGTCCTGAAGTGAGTACCTCAGATATGTTTTCTCTCTCAACCAGTTATTTCGTTTTTCAGTATGAAGGGAATGGTAGTTTGCTGTCCGTTGTTCCACTCAACTTCCATGTGCTTTTTCAGCTGTAGAGTGCCCAGGCTAGAGTTCCTTCCCCTGACCACTTCCTCTCCTGGCTCCTTCACATCCGTCTATATCAGACCCTCATCCCATTTTCCCTTAACTTTCCATTGCTACCTCATGGCTCACCTTGCATCAAATAAATGAGCAAATACAAAAGCATGCATTCATTCCATATTTTGTGCTAAGCCCTATAGTAAGCTAGGGATACAAATAGAAAAGCAATATGGCCCCAGCACTCAAAGAACTCATGTTGTAATTGGGAGAGAAAACACATTAATGACAAGACAGCCTCAAGAATGCATAGAAACACCCAATGGTCTTCCACTGGAGGAAAGAGAGTTGATAACTCTCACTTCATCCCACTTGGGTGAGGAGTCCCTCTGTTTGGCATTTAAAGCCCTTGTAGTCTTAAAGCTTGTTTCCCCTCATGTACCCATCTGTTCAGTGGCACTGCCTTCCTTGTTGTTTCTCCATTTCTTGTTCTGGGCATTCTTACTCAAGGTCCTACGTGCTTGGAATGCCCTCCCTCCTCATCCCTGCCTCTGTCCAGTCCCAGCCAAAATCCTAAAATCCCAGGCCTCCTGATTCTAGTGTCTTCCCTCTGCTTACTATTTCTCATTTGTCCTGTATTTAGCTCATTTGTATGTAGTCGTTTGCATGTTGTCTCCATCATTATATTGTGAACTCCTCATGGACAAGGACTGCCTGTCTTTTGCCTTTCTTTATATCCCCCAGTGCATAGCTCAATGCCTGGCACATCGCAAGGCACTTCATAATTGATTACTGACAGACCAATTAGTGAGACACCTTGAGTGGGTTCTTAGATGTCTGGCCATGGGGAAAAGGTGAAGAGAAAGTGAGAGAGGAGGGCACCCCAAGCATCCCATCAGTTAGCCAGTCCACAGGGGTTGTATTATAGACTTGTACCTTCTCCCTGGAAAGTACTTTGTTAAATTTGTATTTTTTTAAATAGGTGTGCATGTGGCTTCTCCCCCTCCCCCCCGAATAAGAATGTTTCCCCCTCCCCCCGAATAAGAATGTAAACTTGAAGGCAGGTACTATTTCATTTCTCACTTTGTATTCTCAGCACCTAGCACAATGCCTGGAACATAGTAGGTGCGTGATAAAGGATTATTGAATTGAAATGAATTGGAGACAGGGACAGGGTAGAGAACAGAACAAGGAGGGGCAAGGTAGGAAGGAGGGACATATAATCAGACTCTCACAATATGTCCACTGTGAAGATGTCCTGTGTAATTACACATGCACAGCCTACACATGCACAGCCTGTATTGAATTGCTTGTCCTTCCAGTGGGGATGGGTGACAGGGGAGAAACTGAGAGAATCTAGAATTTAAAGCTCTGCAATACCTGCAACTGGGAATTAAGATGTGCAGGGGCTGGGGTAGGGAGACCCTCCCTGCCCTACCAGAAAGTTAGAGAGCAGATCAGGGGAGGAGCTTTACAGTGGGATCACTGTTTTGATGTTGGGGTAGGGGAAAGATGGGGAGAAAATTTGTAACTCAAAAATCTCATGGAAATTAATGATGTAAACAAGAAAACAAATAAAAATGTATATTAAAAAAAAGAAATGAATTGGAGACCAGGAACCCTTGTTTGGTATCACAGAACCAAGACAGGATAGTACTGTAGAAGCCAAGAGATAAGAGAGTTTCAAGAAAGATGAATTATCAATAGATAACACAGAGACACCCAGAAAACTAAGTGTTTTTTGCCCTAGAAATTAGCTTTGGTGGAAAAGAAAAGGGTAAATACAAACAAAATCTTACTTTTCTGGGTTCAAGAAACATCATGATAGAGACTGGCTATTCGAGACTTGTTGGGCAGTTTCTAATAAATCATTTAAACAAATAAATAGCTTTTAAAATTTCACCCAAAGCATCAGTATGTTATATTTAAAAGAGATAAATGGCTGGTGTTAGCTGGTGATGGCTGTAAAAAGAGGCATATGCCATGTGAAGCGTGTGTTCTGTACACAACACAGCCATGATATTTGGAGTCTTGGCCATGGAAATGTGCCGTACCTCTTAGGGAAACTAGCAAATCTATTCCAGTTCCTTGTGGTGCTAGACACCTGGTGCCATTTAGATGGCACCTGTTTTCTGCTGTTCGGTCTCTCACTCATCATCATCTACACATTCTTATCAGTGAGACTCAGGCATATTTGAGATTCTGGATTGGACCCAGCTCTCAGTTATCTTTTACAGTCTCTCAAAAAATTAGTGTGAAAAGTAAGTATGAGAGTCACTTTGCATTTTTCATAGCCTCTTCTCTGTCACATGCTCAAGAATAACTCTCTTACACATTCTCCAGTTTGAGGGAAAAATTTATGGACACACTAACTGTTGTGTTTACAAACTAGATTAAATGCAAAACAAGTGGAATATGGGCTTATATAGGTTAATAAACCCATCTGTTATACAAATTTACAGTCAGGCCTCTGATATTTGCTCCCTTTCTAATTCTAGGCAAGTCATTACATTTCTGTGCTTTGGACAGTTTCCTGGATTTATCTACTAACTTGATTGAGGGAGTTCCTACTTGAGGAATTTTCCAAGTTTAGGTGATCACATATCCTTTGTATTTTCCTGTGTATAATTTTATGGAATTGTGTTGCATTGACAGTATTTTTATTTGAACACTTATTAAACTATGTTCCATATTTCTAACTGTATTTATCAAGATTCTTTTAATTAACCCTGTTGTTTATTGAGAATCCACCATGCAAATAACAAGGAATACAAAAGAAATATAGAGCAAAGTCTTTTACATCTGAGTGCGAACTGCTGTATTTAGGAGATAAAGGGTACAGGAAGCTCTTAAAATCTTTCTTTAATGGAAAATTTACAGGAAAATGAAGAATCTCTGAGTGGGAAGACATTAATGGGTTGCAATTTGTACCAGTGGAGAGAGTACCAACACAAGTGAGTTGACCAGTCTATCAGATAATTACTAATGAAGTATTGATGACTCAGCTATTCTATGTCCACGAAATCTTTGGCTTTTTCTGTCTTCCTTTTCTGGTTTCCCTAGCTTGTCCAGATCTTTCAACTATAGTCTTTGGGCAGCTCAGTTCAGGAATGCTAATACTTTGTATTTGGGTAGTACTTTGCAATATAACGTTACTATTAATGTAGCACTTTATAGACACAGTATCCTAACTGCATTATTCCATATGATTTTCATAAAAACTCCACTCAATAGTTTTGTAGACAATAAGCTCTCCCAGTGTTTATTAATGCCTCCTGGGTGCTAGACAGTGGAGATACAAAGACAAAAATGAAATAAACATAAGCTTCTTGAAGGCAGAAACTGTCTTAAAGACAACGTGGACACATCTAAGTAGTATATACTAAGTATATACAAAATAAATCCAAGGTAAATTTCAGAGTGAGACACAAGTATCTACTGGAGTGAATCAGGAAAGCAATGCCAAAGCAGTTCATGAAGAACTTTGAATTCTGGCGGAGAAGTTTGGATTTATTCAAACAGAAGAAAGAACAGCCATAGATTCCTAAGTAATATATAATTTTTCCAGTGCTTAGCACAATGCCTGGCATATATTAGAAACTTAAGAAATGCTTCTTGACTTGTTGACTTAGGTTGATGGGGGGAGTGATATAATGAAAGTGATGCTGTCACATTAATCTGGGGGCTGTAATAAAAGGATAAATTGGAGTTGGGGTTAATTAAAAGCAGTTAGATAAATTAGGAGGCTGTTGTCATCCACAATGTGATAAGAGATGAATAGGGTAAGAATGGAAAGGAATTGGACATTTTTGAATGATATTTTGAAGGATGAGTTAACAGGAGGAGGGTACACACCAGTAAAAGTGACTCTATGGCTCTGTTTCTGGGCTACCATATTTTCAAACTCCAGTGACTCCATATTGCTTCTAGGATCAAATACAAAGTGCTCTTTTTGTCATTCAAAGCCCTCTATAACCTAGCCCCCTCCTACCATTCCAGTCTTCTCACACCTTACTTCACCAATGTTCTCTTCCATCTGGTAACACCGGGCTCCTGGCTGTTCTGCAAACACACAGTACATTTCTCAGCTTTAGGCTTTTTTTCTGGTTTCCCCTTATACTTGGAATGTTCTTCCTCCTCAACTCTTGACTACTGACCTCCAAGGCTTCCTTTAAGCTTCAGATAAAATCCTGTCTTTTCCTAGTGTCCTTCCCCAATCCCACTTAATTCCAGTGTCATTCCTCTCTTAATTATTTCCTGCTTATTCTGTATATAGCTTTCTTTGTATATATTTGCTTCTATGTTGTCTTCCCTATTAGACTGTAAGCTCCCTGAGGGTAAGAACTGTCTTTTGCCTCCTTTTGTATCCCCAGCTCTCATCACAGTACCTGGTACATGGTAGGTGCTTATTAAATGTTTATTAATTATTAAGTAATTTATTAATTAAATGTTTATTCATAAAAATTTATAAATGAATGTAAAATGATTGCTATTAATTATGAAATAAAGCTAATAAACAACAAAAGGTAAAATGTCATGTACAATTATGAAGCTAAAGAATAACTTAGAGATGTCAATACATATAAAATACCTTCGGTCTTTATAAATATATACTTTTAAAATAGTAAAATGATATTAATCAAGTTTCATATGTAACAACAGAAACCCCCTTCTTGTTTGGGAATTTTTGTGCTCAAGAGAACTCCATATGTGGAATTCTCTGTGATTATGGAATCTCAATGCTATTAAAAAATTAAAAGGCTTGGAATAAAGACCCATATTTTATAATGTGTGAATTAGTTACATATAATCTAAATGTAGTGCAATAAAAGTAACTTGGTTGTGAGATCAATGGCAGCCTGGAAGAAAAGACTGTTATCTCTCATTTAAAATTTTTTAAATACTTTTTTGAATTGTTTTTTTCCAATTACTAAACAATTTTTTCCCTTCACCCCCTCTTCCAAATAAAATCCTTGTAACCAATATGCAGTCAAGCAAAACAAATTTCCATATTGCCTACAGCCAAAAATGTGTGGCTCATTCTGCATAAAGATCATTATTTCTAAAGAATCCATAAAACAAAAGTTCCAATTTATACTGAAATGGCAACTTTTATATCCTTCTTACAACTGAAAATGCACATTAATCAAATAACTAAACATTCCATTTCAGCTGTGGAAAAGAAGCTCATAAAACCGTTCCTTTACTCACAGCATGAAAAGTAACATAGCACATAATTTTTCTCCTGTAGGTCAAATGAAAATAGTAATATGGAGCATCAGATTTAGGTGCTGAAATGAGTAATAATCTGCCAGAACTGGGTAATAGATAATAGACTCTAGAACTGGAAAATCCTTTAATAGTGACTCACAAATCCTTAATCCTTGAGTGCCATATATTTTTAGCAACTATTAGTGAGAAACACCTTTTAAATTTGGGGGGAAGGGAATGGCATTATAATTCATCTCAGGGTGCCCTGGTTCTTGATATAATGTGTACCTGAATTCATCTAATTACTTCTCTTCCTCTGGCATTTTAATATTTTTTTATCCTTAGTATGGGGACAAATAAGACAATTTTAAACAAATATATGTTTTAACTTTACATGAACTGGTAATTTTCAATGCTGAAACCTACTGTTTGGTGTAGGATTTCTCAACATTAGTCAATAAATTAAATATGATCCTTAATTCTAGGAGGTGCTGAAAGACACATTTTTTTTAACCCTGTTCTGGATATGCAGACTTTCAGAAGCCAAATCGAGTAATCAGCCCTCCAAAACCTGACAGTCTCTAACAAATCAATCAGTACCTGTGGCCCCTGTAATAAGCCCTTGTTTAGAGTTAAGGTCTCTTTGCCCCTTCTTGGGATATCAGGCCACATCCAGCTGCAGCAGCCTCGATGTTCTTAATTTCAAAATATGTCCTCTCTTGTTGCAGCTGCAGTCTTTCAGAGGAGATGGGACAGTGATCTCTCACCGCCCAGTCCTCCACGAACTCTTCAAACACCAGGATCCAGATTGCTGAAGCTGGCCATGGTGAGGCTGGATTTGACTTATAGACAGACCTCCACCATGATCTCCTGTTGTCAGGGCAACTGCAGCATTATCTGTAAGTATTTAAGCAGGGAGCGTACAACTTGAAACCCTCTATGTTCTCTCAGGATCACCATCACCAGTTCCCAGGTGGGACTGAGAAATACCCCCACCCAAGTGTTACAGGGGAGCTATTTGTGTGTCTTTGGGACAGAAAATGAAGACAGGTAGGAGTTCAAATGTGCTTTGTGCCAGTCAAGAGAAAACATTTTTGTTTATTATTCTTTTTCCCTGTGCTGTGAGTCTTTGTCTGTATCCTGGCATGGGAAAAAGGACAGTTGATAATCTATTCTCCATAGAAAAGACTTGGCAATGGTTCTGTTACCTCCATTGAATTACCATTTGCTTTGCCTGTTGATGATTAAGCCACAATCTCTTCCTCTCTGCCTGGGAATCAAGATGGTCGAAGTAAAATTGGCCTACAAAGTCCTAGTAGGAGTGATGGTTAGCCAGTGCCCCTGCCAATCATTCCTGTCTCCTGCCACACAAAAGTACTGGGATGGAGGGGGGAATGCCTTAACCCCATGAATCAGTGAATTTTAGAGGTCTGACTTTAAAAATGACTTAATCTAGCTCCCTCTTTTTTATAGTGCACTGGAGCACATGTCACCACCTCTGTTCAGGTCTAAGTTCTGCCAGCTAGCTGTGGAACTTTAGGCAAGTCGCTTAACCTTGCTTTGCTTGGTTAACCTTAGTTTGCTTGCTCTCATCTTGTTTGAAAGATGAGAAAGGAGCTCACTGATTTTTAAATTCTAGTTCCTAACATTTTATACATTTCCGTGAAAGTTGGCTCCAAGAAGCCAGTTTTAGAAGTCAGGCTCCAAGAAGCTAGCTTTAGAAGGCAGGCTTCCATCCATTCTAGTAGTACAGACCCTTTCTGTAGGGTCAGTTGGCTTGTAGGGTCAGTTCATCCAAGGTTGGTATGTGAGGAATGTGATTAACTACACCTCCAGACTTGGATAGTGTAAGGTAAGAAAAGGGTCTATATGGCTCCTCATCTGATTCTCAAAGCAACCTTGGGAGATGTTATTAGAAAATAGGTGTTATACTAGTGTGTGAGGATTTGAACTCAGATGATCTCTTAAGGCTGTTCATTTTGAATACGTATTTATTGAATGAATGACACTTTTGTGATTTAGAGAATCTTATTTCCTATTAAGAAGCAGTTTTAAATTTTATTTCGTCAAAATGAGCTTATTAAAATGCTTAATATAAAGTAAAACGTAATTGTTAATGAAAGGCCTACAACAGCACAAACAGCTGTCTTTGCTGACAGTGCCTCTACCCCTGAATCTGTCCGTCCTTCCTAGAACCTACAGAATTCATGGTGCTCTCTGCATTTGCCACCTCCTTGCCTCATGTCTCCTGGTCCCATGTTTGCTCCTATTTTCCTGTTGCCATTGGGTCCGTCCTTCTCTATCTCCTGCTACCATCCTGTGGAGTGGCTTGTGGAGATCTCTCCCTCATTTCACAGGGGCAGAGAAAAGGATCTAAGCTTTGGGATCTTAGACTCTTTGAATTGAAGGCACTTTAGAGGTCAGCTGATAATGTCTCCCCCCTCCTCAGTACCCTGGCCCAGAGGCCCCTTCCTCTCTCTCAGCGAGACAGTGGAGAGTTCCTCTCAGATCTTCACTAAAGGAAGGCACCTATGCTGTCTCTTCATTTCCCACCTGACTGAACTGGACTTCATCATGCCCCTTGGGTCACACACCCACTTTTAAGTCTTTTTATGTGTTGTTTCCTGCCCTTTAAATCAAGAGTTCCCGGAGGGCAGGGACTGCCTTTTTTCTTTTCTTCTCTTTTTTTTTTTTTTTTTAAAGTATCTCCAGCACTTAGCACAATGTTTGTTGACCGGCTTAACTGACATTATGCAGGAAGACCCCTCTACACCATCCCTACCCAGGTGGTCACGAAGCATCTATGCAACAATGTCTAGTGACAAAAGAAATCGCTACTTTGCAAAGCAGGCCCTTCTATTCTTGGACAGTTTTAATTATCTAAAAATTCTTCCTTACATTGAGCCAACATCTGTTATAATTCTATTATTGCTCTCTTGAGTACTACAATAACAGTGTAATATCTTTTCCATATGATAGGCCTTCAGCTATTGTAAAATAGCTATTAACCCTGTCCAACGCTCCACTTGCCACCCCAATCCCCAACATTTTCCTCTCTCGGTTAAACATCATCATTTATTTCAACCATCCAGTATATAAATTTCCAGACCCCTCACCAAAAGTTTAAAATTGGACAGAGCCTGTGAGGGCATCTAGTCTATCCTGGTTATTCTCTTTTGAACATATTCCAATTTGTCAGTGCTTTCTATTTTTTTTAAAAAGTGTCTTTTAGAAAAAAACTTTTGGAGAATTATACTGGTACTCTAGATACGATCTGAGCGACTCAGAATGAAGAGAGGCTGTTATCTCCTTTGATTTAGATCCTGTGCTTCTGTTAATTTGGTCTAATGTATGAGGTATTTATCAGCCAAGTCACACTGTTGGCTTACATAAATAGTTTAAATTTATTTAGTAAGATTTAAACATGAAGAATGGTGCTCCTGAGAGAGTGGAGGATCCTTACTGTCCAGTACAAGGTCTCCAGGAAAGTTTCCTTGGGCCTTTTTTTACTAATTGTCCTTACTGTTGTAATGGTCATGGAAAACAATGTTTTGGCAAATGCTCAGTCAAAGCTGTGTATGTCTGTGTCTGTCTGTCCATCTGTACTGGGTCACCTGTTTGACAACTAGTTCCCTCTGTTCCTTAGGGGGATTACAATCAGATTGTTAAAACAGTCTTATGAATAATCTTCTTCTTAGTTATTTGACAGTTATCCAAATGTGTTCCCCCACGTGCGGATTTAATATCTAACAACCTGATTCTAAAATATAATTTAAATGAATTCTGTCTAAGTGATACAGTAGAACTAATACCTCTGGCTGGCAGAGTTGCTGAAGGCTTAATTAGCCTTTTTTTGTAGAAATTAAGCGACTTGCCTAGGGCCTGTAGCTAATTAATGTTAAGGATAGGGCCAGAACCTAGATCTTCTGGTGCTCCTTCCTTCCACCACCACCCTCCCAGGGAAAGGATTCCAAAAATAAAAGTTAAAATGAAGGTAACAGGGGAAGCTAGGTGGTGCAGTGAATAGAGCACCAACCCTGTAGTCAGGAGGACCCTAGTTCAAATCCAGCCTCAGACACTTGACACATACTAGCTGTGTGTGTGACCTTTGGCAAGTCACTTAATCCCAATTACCTTGCCTTCCCCCCTCCAGAAAAAAAAAATGAAGGTAACAGCAACTCTAGTCCATATGCTCTAAGACCTTTTCAATGTGAATGCCCTGTTTATTGGACTCATGAACTAAATTTTCATATTTTATCCTTTGGTTGAAAAGATTCTGACACATTAATATGTCTTTAGTGAACTAAATACATCTCGTCTTTATCAAAGGTAGTGAGGAAGATAGAAAAGCCTTTATTTTTCACTATTGTTGGTGAGCTTTTCATTACCATGTTCCAAGAGAGCAAAATTCAATATGGCCTGCCTCTTTTGCCTAAGGTATTTGAAGGTAATTTGTTATGATCTTATTTGTTTGCATCTTTTTCTTACTATTTTTGTCTCTCTGTAAATGGTTGGTATTTTTATAGTACTAATTTATCTTTCATGGCTCTCCCCTAACCTCCACCTTTTGTCACTGTCTTAAATGTCCTTCAGCTTCTTAGTTCTGGGGCTCACCAAGTTAACCTTGTTACTTTTCCTGTGCCCGCTCCAGTAGAACCTCAACTCCTTGCTGTCCATTTCAGCATTTAATTATATTTATTTTAAAATATAAATGTCAAGACTGCATTGAATAGCATCATTTAGTCCCTTTGAAAAAGAAATCGAAACAGAAATTCCAGTAGAGTAATGAGAAACACACCGTAGTGTTCTGTATTTGTTTCTTGTGCCTTAATTGTTTTCTCATGAATAAAATCACAGAATCTTGACATTTTAGAGCTTAAAGGACCTCAGAGGCAATCACAGCACTGTTATCCAGCCTCTGCTGGAAGGCCTTCCTGGAGGAAAGACGTCTTTTACCCCCACCCCCACCCCCATTGGCCATTCTGCTTTGGGGCAGCTCTAACTGAGAGGAAGTTTTTCCTTATGTAAAACTGCTTCTGTCCCTTTGCAAGTTTCCCCCCTAGCTCCTGCTTCTGTCAGGTAGAACGAACTTAACACATCTGCAAAAGAAGACACTTCAAACACTTGGAGCCAGCTGTTACTCCCACCTCCTGAGCTCTCTGTTCTATAGACTGAGCATCTCCCTTTGGTCTGTGTGTGTATAGCATTCTCTCCAGGCTCACTACTTTGGTCCTCTGGCTGCTTTGCTTGTCAGTGCCTGTCCCAAAGTGTGGTGCCCAAAATGGAATGTGATCCTCTAGTTTCTTTGGGACTGGCACAGACCCTATCACCTTCCTGGTTCTGGACACCATTCTCCCCACGGTGGATGACATCAGCAGCTGTATAGCTATGGGCTACACTGTTGAGTCCCTGAGTTTTTGTAGTCTGTTTAAAAACAAATAGCAGACGTCTTTCTCACAGGAACTGTTGACTAGTCATGCTTAATTCATTCACCCTATAAGCATTTATTATGTGCCAGGCACTGTGCTAGACACTTGGGATACAAAGGTGGAAATTCAAGGCCCTGCCTACAAGAAGCATATGTCTTCTTGAGGGGAAATAACATGAAGAAAGTTAATTAAATTTTAAAATATGTCAAAAGTTAGTTTAATCAAATTTTTGGCAGGTAGGAGGTGGGAGTAGGAAAGACACTAGCAAGTGGGCATCAGGATAGGGTCTGAGTAGTTGAATTATATTTTTAAGGAAGTCAGCAGTTTTTTGAGGGCTGGAGGGACTTCTTGTTCAAATGATGTGGAGGGAGGAAATGAACTGTCACATACAGGCCGTTTGGCTGGAATGTAGACTGCGTAAAGGAAATAATGAACTGAGGACAGTACGCCAGATTCAAACTGTGGGGGATTTTAAATTGGGTTTAATACTAGAGATAGTTAGGAGCCATTTTAGAAGGGCAGTGGTACATAGGCAGACCTCTGCTTAGGAATATTATTTTGTCAGCTTTGTGGAACATAGAAATCAGAGAAGGAGATTTAAAGCAAGGAAACATTAAGAGGCTATTGTAGGAGTCTAGGCTAGATGTAGTGAGGGCCTAAACTGCGGGTGGGGAACCTGAGGCCTTGAGGCCCTCTAGGTCCTCAACTGCAGTGTTTTGACTGAACCCAGACTTCACAGAACAAATCCCTAAAAGATTCCCCACCTCTAACCAAGATTCATTTGGAGAAAAAAGGGGGTAGATGCAAGAAGCACTGTGGAGGTAGAATTGAAAGGATGTGGCAGCTAGTTAGATACAGCATTCTCAAGGAGAAGGAAGACTCACAATTGATTTCAAGCCTGGGAGGATGGAAGTGCCCTCAACAGAAATAGGAAAGTGAAGAAGCAAGAAAGACTTGGGGAAAATATAATGAGCTCTGCTTTGGAAGTATTGAGTTTAATTTCCAAAACTCATTTGAAAGTGTCCAATAAGCTTTACCCATATTGGGTTTTTTGTAATTAATTCAATTTGAGACAAACATTTATTAACGCCAAGTACTGCGCCAAGAACTGGGGAGAAAAAGAAAGACAAAAAAAAAGTTCCTGACTTGAAGTCAAAGTACAACTGCACATACCTGAGATCTGGACAGTACAAATGGGGGATAAGCTCAGAGGGAACGCATTAAACCAGGGAAGCCAGGAGGCAGAGATGAGGAGGAGGCAAATTCCAAGCATGAAGGACAGCCAGGGAAAGTGTGGATTTGAGATACTGAATGTTAAGGAACAGCAAGAATTATTAAGCACCATTATTGACTTAGTTAATTATGTTAGGCTTCAAGGATAAAAATAGAAAATGAAGCACATCCTAAACTCAAGAAGGTTATGTTTTACCAGGGAAAACAATATATACTCACCATAAAATAAGAGTAAAGACAATTGAGGGGCAAGGGATCTAAGGATTCCAGTCATCAGAGGTGAAGAGAGCAAGAACATTCCAGGCATGATACACCATCTGTTAAAACACACGGATGGTATATGGAATATCATTTATCTACAGCAAGTAGACCAGTTTGACTAAAATATAGAGCATGGAATGAGAAATAATGTGACATTCTAGTTAATTCTGTAAGTCAAAATGCAGGATCTTACATTTATTCTTTTTAAACGGAAAGTTATTATACTCAGCCCATCATTTCTTATTAAGATCTTTGGTTCTCACTCTGTAATTCATCACATTAAATCTCCTTCCCAGATTTGAGACAGCTAAAATTTTGATGTGTGTGCCTTCATATAAGTCATTGATGAAAATGTTGAACAACCCAGGGTCAAAGAGAAATAGATCCTTAGGGCACTCTTCTAGAGGCTCCCCTGAAAGTTGACTTTGTCCTATTAATCACTACCCTTTGGGTCTAGTCATTAAACTGGTTCTCAGTACATCTAACCATATCATCAAGCCTACATTTTATTTCCAAGGGTAAGAGGTCTGCTTTCAAATGCTTAGCTGAAACCCAGGTTTACTCTATCTAATGTATATTTTACTTACGTACTATTTCAATAACCTTCTTCCAAAAGAAAATGAGGTTACTCTGTTCTTACCAGTTTTTGTTGATCCTAAGCTGGCTGCTTTTGATCACCATTTCCTTTTTAATATGCTGAACACTCCATCCTTTTAGTAACACATTCTAGAACTTTGGTAATGGTGATGGAAGGAGGAGTAGAGCCTTATATTATACTTTAAGGTGTGCAGAACGCTTGATGTACCTTGTCTCATCTGACTATCACATCAGGAATCAGAATGAAGTTCCCTGGCCTTTGGTTTGCAGTCTTTACTCTCTTCCCTGTTTTAGAAAATGTGTATAGAATTGTTTCTCTCCAGGTTTGCCACTTCTCTTTTCTTCTCTTCCCCACAGTTTTCCAAAGGCTGAGCAGTTTTGTTAGAACTCTGGGGTTAGGGGCCCAGGTCTGGTATCTTAAATTCACTGAGAAGACTAGGTACTTTCTTATTAATGCCTTACTTACCTTGGGTTTTAATTCCCTGATGTTTTTTTGATCACCATCTTCCTTGGGAGAAATTAAGCGATATAAGAATTGAATAGTTCTGTTCTGACTTCTTTCCCATTTCTATTATTAAGGATCATAAGGCAGTAATAAGGTAAATGCATCTTTACAAGATAAGCTCCTTGAAGATGGGAGCTGTTTACCCTTTTGTATTTGTATCATCGATTAGCTAATAGTCATTTAATAAAGGCTAGTTGATTGATTGATTTCTTATCCTTTCATAAGGAAATCTATGAAAAAAATAATTTTGTATGGACAGTGATTCAAAAACTTGTTTACTCTGGTCTTTCACCATTTTTCAACTTGCTTCAATCCATACCACACGTTTAATGGGCAGCTAGGTGGCGTAGTGGGTAAGGGGGAATAGAGTGTTTGGTCTGGAGTCTGGAAGACTCCTCTTTTGGAGTTCAAATCCGGCCTCAGGCACTTAGTAGTTGTATGGGCAAGTCACTTAATCCTCTTTGCTTAGTTTTCTTCATCTATAAAATGAACTGGAGAAGGAAAAGGCACATCACTCCATTATCTTTGCCAGGAAAACCCCAAATGGGATCATGAAGAGTCAGACATGACTGGAAAATTGACAAAACAACAACAACATATATTATCATACACCCTTGTCTTAATATTTAGCAGTTTAGGATAGTGGAAACTTTTTGGGATAATTATATTTAACACAAAAATTGATTGATAACTGCCCTTTTACAATCTAGAAGGGTGATGACAAAAGATTGCATGGGCTTTTGAATCATAGAATGCTGTGTTAATTTTTTTTTACTTCATCTTTATAAATAATACATAGTACAAACCCTGCACTTTCCCACCTCTGTGCTTTTGCTTATGATGTTGTCTATGCCTAGATTGTCCTCCTGTACTCTTTTCTTCCTGTTGAATTCCTGCTCAGTACAGCCCAATTCAAATGCTACTTCATCTCTTAAAGCTTCTCAAATACTTCCTCTGAATTGCTTTAGCTGTTATTGAATGTCACACTGAATTGTTTAGTGCCTCATTAATGCATCTAAAATACATTATTGTGTGTCAGTTATTTTCTATCTTATCCCCTTATTATTTAAACTTTGTATCTCCTCTAAAGCTTAACATTATGCTCCACAAACAGTAGGTACACAATAATTGTTTAATTGAATTGGACAAAAGGGGAAAGTTTATATTTAGAAATTAGAAAGTCAGGTACAGTTTACAGGTCTGAGGTCACGTGTACCACCCTTGTCTTAAAATTAAGAAAAGAATTTTTTAAATATTGATAACCTGTGTTGAAATTTAACATTTGCTTTTGAATCTCTGAATGTCTTGGGGGGAAGACTAAATTGTAGTGAGCCAAAATAAGAGAACCAAATAAGTTTCTTATCCGAGATATTGCAGCTAAATATCATTCTTAGAAACTTCAGCTATGTAGGAGTTAACAACAATGAAATAAATAATATTGCTTAATTATTAATGTAATGAAAAAAACTAATCAAACTTTGAAAATGTCATCTTGGACATTATTCACTGAGGAAGCTGACTTTATCTCATTTGGGGGGCATTCCATTAAAAGATTCTTCTTTAGTAATTCAGTTCCTAGAATATGCTCATTAGGCATACAAAGGAAAAGAATGAGTGTCTGACCAGAACCATGATTGGATAGCTTGGTGCTAACTGAAGTCAGAATCTAGCTGAAGCTTTTTGTATGTATTTACATATGTATCATACGTATGTATGTATGTATGTATGTATGAATGAATGTATTGTTGGTAAGGGATTTCTTTGGATGGGGAAGTTGGCCCCCAAATGCCCCTAACAATGCAGATCTACCTCTTGTTTGCAACTTGGTCTTAGCAAGTTGTTTGGGGGCATTGAGGGATTATAAATGGCCTGTCCATAGTGATAATGGACATTACATAATGGAAGCAAAGAGGAGCCTGATTCTGTCTACCACACCTCAAAAACTTGATTTTATATGCATAAAAATGTTAGTGGTGGGGCACTACTAGTAGTTTGCCCATGACCCCGGGCAACCACTCAGAATGGCCCTACTTGCCATGCTGCTGGTTCATTTCTGTCATCTCTCCACTGTGCTCTTTCCTTGCCCCTGAAAGCCCAGCTATAACCAACCCCTAGTACTGTGTGTCTTTAATCGCATCATTCCTTACTTCTGGTGTCTGCCCTGCATTGCCCCACTATTGGCCTACAAAACCCTCTGCCCCATGTTTTGTCAGCTTCATTCTTTGGTGCTATCTGTCATGGACACAGCTCTCTCCAGGCAGCTTTCCCTGCTGACTCTTGCATGTGGCTTATTTGTTGCTGCCTTTTTACATAGAATTTCTTAGATCAGCAAGTGGCCTCCAGCCTTGACTTCACCAATCCCTGTCCTCAAAACTCAGATTCCTGGGAAGCATTCTTTAATACCATGATAGAATTGATTATGCAAAATTTCCTCATTTACCAATCAGTGATTATTCATTGGGTAGTTATTGGGCAGCTGGAGGTGCAGTGGACAGAACACTGGACCTGGAGTTAGGAAGACCTGAGTTCAGATCTGGCCTCTGACACTGTATGATTCTGGGCAAGTCATGTAACCCTGTTTGCCTCAGTTTCCTCATCTGTAACATGAGCTGGAGAAGGAAATGACAAGCCACTCTAGTATCTTTACCAAGAAAACCCCAAATCGCGTCATGAAGAGTCAGACACAACTGAAACAACTGAACAATACCAACAACGATTATTTATCACAGGCACGCTATATACAAACAAGATAGATATAGTATAAATTAGGGACAATTTCAGAGGGAAGACAGGATCAGGAAAGGCTTCGTGCAGAAGGTAAAATGGTAGCTAAGACTCGAAGGAAGCAAGGGAAACCAGGAGGAGATAAAGAGGGAGAGTATTCCAGGCTAGTGGAAATGAATGGAGAAGCAAGGAGACCAATCAGCAGGTGATTACAGTAGACCATGTGAGGTGATGGAGAATCTGTACCAGGATGGTGGCAGTCAGTATTGGAGGGGAGAAGGGGACGTATATGAGAAATGTTACAAAGGTAGAATTCCTAGGACTTGAATATAAATTGTAAGCTTGGGTGACTGAGGATGCAGAGACAGGAAAGTTAGCAAGAAGGAAAGGTTTGGAGGGGAAAATAATGAGTTCAGTTTTGGACGTGTTGAGTTTAAGGAGTCTATAGACAGTAGGAGATGCAAGACTGAGGTGGGGGGTCCAGTTACACAAAGAACAAGATAGAAAAGAATATCAAAGAGAAGAGGATGATCAACAGTTTCAGAGGCTTCAGAGAGGTCTAGAAGGATAAAAATTGGGAAAAGGCCATTAGACTTAGCAAGTAAGAAATAATTGGTAACGTTTTAGAACCAGCTGGTGGCACAGCGGATAGAGGGCTAAGACTGAGGTCAGGAAGACCAGAGATCAAATCAGGTTTCAGATGCTGTTTGACCCTGAACAAATCACTTAATCTGTTTGCCTCAATTTCCTCAACTGTGAAATGGGGATATTACAGGGTTGTTGTGAGGCTCAAATAAGATAATATTAATAAAAAATGCACACAGTGCCTGGCACACGGGCACTGTGTAAGTGCTTATGCAACCTTCCTCCACTTTGGAGACAGCAGTTTCCATAGAAGGATGAAGTTGAAGTCAAACTGCATTGTTAAGAGAGTAGGAGAGAAAGTGGAGGCAGTTCTCTTAGATGGCTTTTTCTGTGAGTTTAGCCATGAAAGAGAGATAGAAGAGATATCTGGTGGGGATGGGTGGATCAAGAGAAAGTTTTTTGAGGTTGCGGGGTGGGGAGGGGATGAGAGAAAGAGAGAGTGTGTGTGTGTAGGCAGCAGGGAAAGTTGTGTACCTTGCTTTACTCAACAAAATAAAAGCATTATTTATTATGTATAAGATCCTTTCCAGTGCTAAACTTATTTATGAAGTACTGATTTTTACATATTGATTTGCTTAATATTAGGACTTTAAAAAAATTGGAACCTGATTTCATCTGCTCTAGTATGGAACTCCCTCTTCTAATACTTAGCAGCAATTCATCTTTAACTTTCAGTCTTAGCCAGTTATAGTTAAATGATTTCCCAGTCACACAGCTCATCTGCATCAGAGACTCCAGGACTTGAACCTTTCTACACTTTGTGAGTGGCTCTCTATCCACTACATGCTGCCTCTCAACCTAAGGAACCCATATGCTAAGTTACATATAATTGCAGCTGCTTTATGACTAATTTTTGTCAATCTCTATGTTGTAAGCATAGTGTAAGCAGGACAAGTGTCTTCTGTTTTATTTGTGTGTTTTCTTCTACTCACCATTCTTACTCGTTCCCTCAATACTTAGTATAGTGTTCAGTACACGCTGGGTGCTTACTTTACTCAACAAACATTTAATCAGCATCTACTATATGCCAAGGCACCATGTTAGACTAAAGGAAGAGAAAGATCCAGGGGCCAAAGACAGATCTCAGGGCATTTGCGATTCCATGGGGAGAAAGACTGGTAAATAAACAAATAACTGAGTCTGGTAAGCACCAAGCATTGAACTCCTCAAGTTCTATGAGATAACTGAAAAAAGGTTCCCTTCCCCAAAGAGGGATGGTCAGGGAAGGTTTTGTAGAAGAGGTGGTAGAGGAAATAGTGTTTGAAAGAAAGTGGGGGTAGGTCCTCCGTAGACACTGGGGAAGGCATGGAGAGAAAGAAGAGGCATGTGAGGCCAATTCAGACCTTAGCAAGCTAAGCATGGAGGTAGCAGAGGACAGAATGAAAACTGGAAACAGAGAGGTTGGCCCAAGTTCACAGTAAAGTTGGAAGATAGGCTAGAAAAGGAATGTGAAGGGGCTTAAAGGTCAAGGTTTATTCTTTGTTCAGTAGCCAGTGAAGGTTTTTGAGTGAGAGAGTAAGATAGGAAGATTACTCAGGCAATAGACCATAGGCAGGAAGACTAGTGGTTAGGAGTCATTTGTAATAGTTTTGATGAGAAAGAAGAGGACCTGAACAAAAGTAGTTCCAATTGAGGGTGAATTAAAGTTGAGAGGAAGAGATTTAAGAGAGAATACAAAAGTGGAATGGATAGGTTTGGCAACTAATTGGAGAGGGAGAAATTAAGAGGTCCTCAGAGTTATAATATAAGCCTGGCTGACCATGAAGATGGTAGGTGTCATCAACAGAAATAGAGAAATGGGAGGAGCAGGTTTTAGGGGCAAGATAAAACATTGAGGTGCTTTTGGACCATCTAAGTGCAGATATCCAGACAACTATTAGAGATGTGGAACTAGTCAAGTTGGGGATGGAATAAAATCCATATTTGCATAGAGGTAAAGGATGATACCATGGATGAGATCACCAAAAAAAAGCTAGCCAGAGAGGAAGCTTGAGTACAGAACTTTTCAAGACTTCCATATTGAAGGGGTGGAAGTAAGATGAAGAACCAGCAAAGGAGACTGAAAGGGAGGGGGTATTGAAAGTTAGGAGAAGGTTGTCCTTTATCAGGACCATGTGACTTGAATTCATCAATAAAGTGGCAACTAGATGCTTTTTACTTATTGGCCATCAACTTTGTTAGCCATGTCTTTTCTGTCATTTCCTGTCCAAAGAGGACTGCAGGGGAGGGAGGGGGGAATTGCACAATCCTGCATCGACTTTTCTGTTAGCTGTCTTCATCCCATTTCTCTCAAGCAGTTCCTAGCCCTTCTTTTATCTTCTCTTTCTCATACTATAGTTTCAAACATACAATCCTTTCCCCACCTCAATTCCTTACCTGCCTCTGTACATTTGGAGTGTTAGTACCACGGACACAATTCTAACAGTATCAGTCCTTGCTTTCCACATATGTATCCTCTCTTACCTGACAATCTGATACAATGGAATGTGTGCAGGGTTTGGACTTGAAATCACAGATTTGCCACTTAATACTTGTATGACGTTGAGCAATGCTTCTAACTTCTCTGGGCCACAGGTTTTTGTTTTGTTTTCATCCATAAAGTAAAATTGGACTGGATGATTTCAGGTCTTGTGATCCTTTGAACTAGCTAAGAATATTTGTTGTACAATTGAAAATAAAGCAGTAGGGATTCAAAGTGTGAATTGCCACAGAGAAATTAAGGAGGATAATTGCAGAAAAAGCTGTTAGATTTAGTGAAAGTGATAATCATTCATAATTTGGGGGGAAAACTGAGTGGTAGAGAAACCAGATTTTAAGGTTTTGAGCAGTGAAGAGGTGGCAAAGGAGTGAAGACTGTGAGAGAAGACCAGTCTTTCTAGATTTGTGGCAGTGAAGAGGAAAAAGAATAATAACTTTGAGACATAAGAGAGTGAAGGATGAGTTTTGAGGGTTTGAAGGAGGGTGGCGGGGGATGATAAGGATCCATGAATGTTGGTAATCGTAGTGAAGGCTACTCTTTTCTAGAAGCTTGGCCATGAAGGGGAGGAGGAAGCAGGTAATAGCTTGAGGGAAGCAGGTTCCTAGAAATTATTGCTATTAGGTTTGTGTGTTTGGGGGGAAGGGGCACATTTTTCGTATTTGTAGGCTGAGGAAGAGCTGAGCCAGTAAAAAGTGAAGGATTGCATTGAGTCCTTAGTTGATACTAATGAGCAGGGCAGGGACTTGAAGGAGAAAGGTGCTAGTGGGTCTCTTATTCTTTAATTTTTTTCTTGGGGTAACGGAACTTCATCTTCTTGCTTTGTTAACCAGTCTTTCCTTAGAAATATACCTTTTGCAAAAGGTATCCTTGGTTAATATTTTTGGAAGGTAATGCTATATGTACCCCCCCAAAATTAATTTCTTCTGACCTCTTCTCACTGTGCTATTTTCTCATGAAAGCAATTTGTCTCTATTGATCCAGTGTCATTCAGTTTGTTTGGACGATATATAAATATGTGTTTATTGTAAATTTATTGTAAAATTTATGAAGTAGGAAAGCATCCATATATTTTGTGTACTTTTCAGTACATATAGTTGTGCTGTGAATGGTAATTTCTTAAAATTGGCGTGCTGCCATGTGTGTTATGACTTATTGTGATGGGAATAGCTTCCATTACATATTTTAAATGCACTGGAAATAAAATGACTCTTCTTATTTTGGTTTGTTTATTCTCTGAGATTAAAGAAACCTGCAGTGAAGTCCTTCAAGCATAAAGTCATTTACCTAGCCCTGTTTTCCCAGCTCATCATGATTGGTGTAACTTATTGAAGCTGATCACAGTTTAGCAAACTGGCAGATAGAGATTTATGAGGGGTTCCCATTAGAATTAGTAGAGTATGATTGGTGAAAGTTGTTTTTGATGTGGATTGCTCCTTTGGTGGTACAACAGATTGCATTTTCTTTCTCTACCATCAATATAATTATAAAAAGAAGAGTTTGAACTTTGCTCACTCCTGTGAGTGATATAGGTCAGATTTAAGACAAATTAAACTTTAAAGACATATGCAGATGTTACTCATTGTTAAAAGCCACAGTAGGCTCTGGCAACATTTTTGCCTCCCTCCCCCGGACATATAGGTCCACACTCGGTAATTTCGGGAAGAACAATCATAATAACTGACACTCACATATCAATCAGCAAGGGCTGTATTGAGCACCTACATGGACTATTGTTAAGCACTCTGCTAAGTGCTTTATCATTTCTGTCTCATTTGGCCCTCACAACAGTGCTGGGAGGTGGGTGCAGCTACTGTCTCCATTGTACAAATGCAGGAACAGGAAAACAGGTAAAGTCACCTGCTCAGGGTTACACAGCTAGGAAGGGTGTAAGGCCAAATATGAACTGGGTCTTCATGACTCCTGGCCCAATTCTGTTACCTGTCATGCCACCAAACACTCCCTGCCCTCAAGTATAGTTGATCTCTAGATGTGTGTATATGTATAGACATACATCTATAGTTATATAATCTATCATCTCTATGCATAATTATGCAATCTATTGATTATATATCTCTATATAATTACACGAATCAATAGATGATCTCACAAAGCCCATTTAGGGAGTCCCAGCAGCCAAAGGGAAAGGACCCCAGAAATAGAAGGTGGCCCTTCAGCTTAGTTTTGAAGGAAACCAGAAGTTTTAAGAGACAGCTTATGAAGAAGGAGCACATCCCAGGTACCGGGGTCAGTCACTGCAGAGGCAATGAAATGAGGCGGGTGGAATATCCTGTCGATACTGTAGAATTCCTGAAGGGGGAATTAATGTATAGTAAGATTGAAAAGATGGGCTAGTGATGGGCTCCAGATGTCAAATGGATTTATGTGTATTAGATCCTACAGGTTAATTAAGAGCCATTTCAGTTTATTGAGCAGAGAAGTGACCTGTTCTTTAGGAACATCACTAAGTTAACAAAGCAAAAGTTACATACCTTATTACCTACATACATTCTTATTTGAAACATAAAACAACTTTGCGAAGTGGGTAATGTTCTCGTTTTACGGCAAAGGAAACTTCTGAAGACTTGCCCCAAGATCAGATAGCTTGTTCCATCGGAGGTCCAAGTTTCTTCTCTAGACTCCAGCCGCCTGGGGTATGAGTGGGGGGAAAAAAAAAAAAGATTTCCCGTAGGTGCTTAAAAGAGTAAAGAAACTGTCATTTTAACACCCACCCCCTCCCTCTCGGGCTTCTCCAGTAGCTCTGACCCATCCCTCAGGCTATCTGCCTTCGGTGCTTCTCGACCTGCGTCGTTTTTGCGTCTGTCTGCCGGGCCTAGGTTATCATAGGGAGTCTTCCTTCTCCATCCCCCACCAAGGCAGTCCTAGATAGTGAATTTAACGAGCGTTTTGTCTGTGACAGGGGAGAACCATGTGATTATTTTCGAGAGCCGCCTCCTAGGTAGGGCCTAGCAGTGAGTGTAGAGGACGGCAGCTACGGGGGGTCAGTAAATACTTGTTAAATGAATTAAGTATACAGTGGAAGGCGCGGGATCGGTGGGGTTCGCGGTATCCTGAGGGGGTTTTGTTTCGGCAACTTGAAAAACTTAATTCTTCGTCTTGCCCAATCCATTAATTTTGAGAAATTTCAATTACTTTTCAGGAAAAAAGTTTCTCCCGGCTCCGAATGCCAGCAGCTCTCGGCTCTCCCGACAGTTAAGATAGTGACTTCTCTGCAAGTTGTAGATCTCCGAGCCTCCGGCAGACCTGATTAAAACGGACGCCAGTGAGCTGGCCGTAGGTATCCCCAGCCGCCCGGAGCAGAGGAGTTTTACTTGGACAAACAGAAACATTGACCGTTGCCTTTTCAAGCCACCGGTGCAGAAAAAATTGCTCATTTGTGATGATGGAGAAAAACAAAACCTCGCCCTAAATTTAGCTGCAGCCACGCGTTAAAGCCGGGGCGAGGCAGAGGGCGAGCGGACTGCTGTGTGTAGAGGGAGACTCCCCGGGTGAGCGGGGCGTGGGAACGCGAGCGGGCCACGGAGGGGGCGCGGCTCGGGTGGGGAGCGCGGGACGCGCGGGCTGCGCCAGGCAGCTGGCGGCTCCGGGCGTTGGGCTGCGAGCGAGGGGGTGGAGTTGCCCTGTAGGGCGGGTGCGGGCGGGCTTGTGCCCGGAGGCCCCGGGCGCCCTATAGGGCGGGCGCCGGGGTGGGTGGGGGCCGGGGATGCGCTCCCGCCTTCCTGCGGGGGCGGGCTGGGAGGGGGCCTGGCTCAGGCCGCGCGAAGCTGGGCCCGCGGGCTGGGCTGGCGGTCTTTCTCTTTCACTTTCCTTCTCTCGGGCTGGCGTGCTGGCGGGCGGCGAGCTCTGCGCCTGAGGCTTGCGGGTAAGGGGCGGCGGCGGCAGCCGCAGCGGGGTAGGGAGGGGGGCCCGGGGCGGGAGCGGGGAGCGCTCGAGCCCCCGCCCCCCGGAACTTTGCACCCTGCGGGGAAGCGGCCACTTGGAAGCACCTGCCGTAGCTGCCCAGCGCCGCCGGCGGCGAGGGGGAGAGGGCGAGCCGAGACGGCCCTGTCCTGATCGAGGCGGGAGACCCTGACCCGAGAGCCCACCCTGCCCTCTGCAAATGGGAAGAAGTGTCGGGTGAGGAGGACTAGGGAGGTGGGGGGAACTCCATTCTCTCCTCCACCCATTCAGAGGAGGAGGGGTTAGTTTGTAAGTCGCGTGTAAATGTCGAGAAAGGAGCGAAAACACCACGTGTTGACATGTTGGAGGCAGGCCCCTTGAGCATCCATCTGAAAAAGGGGCCCCCTTTTAGGTGCCCAGTCATCCCATTTAATGGTCAGGAAGCCCACACCCTAGGTGCCTACTCACGGGCACAGGCCAAAAGAAGAGGTTTTACAACTTTTAAAGAAGGCTTTGGATCTTTTTTTTTTTCCTCAATTGCCTGTCTACCCCTTCCGATTTCTCATAGCATTTGGGGAACGTTCCTCTCTGGTGCTCTTCTCACAATCTATTTTATTGTTTAGATGTCTGTACATAATCCGCCAACGGAATTGTAATTGTAAGCTCCTTGAGGGCAAGGACTTTATTCTGTGCACTTTACAAAGTTTTCAGTGGTTGCTTAAGAAATGTTGATTGAATTGTATGTTGAACTTTTGTGAACCGCTAATTTGTAGCATATCAAAAACCTATTTCATTCTTGAATTATTTCATTTTTTAAATTGTTAGAGCTGGAAGGACCTTTGGTCATCTTAAGTCTAACTCCCTACCCCCCATTTATTGATAAGAAAAATAAATTTCCAGAGAGGGTGGGGACTTTGGTTTTGGAGTCAGTAAACCTGTGGAAAGATGTAAATAATTTTTTTGGGGGGGACAATTAAGGTTAAGTGACTTGCCCAAAATCACAGGGGTGGTATGTCAAGTGTCTGAGGCCAGATTTGAACTCAGGTCCTCCTGACTTCAGGGCTGGTGCTCCATTCACGGCACCACTTAGCAGCCTCTAGGGGTAAATAAGTTTAAAGATTTCTGTGATTGAGTTTCCTTTTCTGTAAAAATGCCATTAATTATAGTACCTATCTCCTAGGATTGTTGTGCCAATTAAATAAGATAATATCCGTTAAGTGATTTGAATACCTTAAAAGCGTTATGTAAATGCTAGGTATTAATACCATTTATTTGTATTCTATAAATTAAAATTTGGTTTTCCTTTGGACTTGTAGTCAGGAAGACCTGAGTTCAAAATTCAAGAGCATATTAACTGTATAATCCTTTACAAGACAGTAGCCTCAGTTTCCTTATCTGTAAGATGTGGGGCTTGAGCACATTGACCTCTAAGGTACTTCTCAACTAAAAATCTATGCTCTTATGAATGAGTGGTAGGGAAAATAAATATGAGTTATGTAGGTGACATTGTGGTAAAGTAGATTTAAAGTCAGAAGATCTAAGTTTGAAGCCCAGCTCTAGCACTTAACTACTTTCGTGACTTTGGTTGGACAACTCACTTAACTTCTAGGGGGCTTCAGTTCTTGTGGATTAGTTAGATAACTTCAGAGCTCCCTTCCATACCTAATTTATGAATCTTTTCTTTTCCATGGGCATAGGTCCTAGGTCCAGGGTGGGGAACCTTGTGTCAATGTGGCCTTCTGTGTCCTTGGTCCTTGGGTGAGGCCTTTTGACTGAGTATAAGTTTTACAGAATAAATACTTTTGTTAAGGGGATTTTTTCAGGAAAGTTTAGATTTTAATTATATATATTCAAGAGATATGTGAAGGAAACTTTTAATTTACTGTTTGCATTTTAGGAGCCTCATACATGATGATTTCAGTAGCTAGAGTGAGGTTCAGTAGGAAAAGTTCTTTTATTAAGAATTTAGAAAATTTAGAGACACGCTCTTTCCTTCCAAGTAAAATTAAGACCATTTTACAATCCTAATATGTCAAAGGCATGTTAAATTTCCTCATTTGAGTTACATGTAGAACTGAACGTTTCTCATTACACAGCAGCTAATTTTGAAAATTATTTTTGTGACATGTAATAGAATTTCATATTTCCTTTCCTCCTTAAATAAATATAACAGATATGAGAAAGCAAAACCTCCCATCGGAGTTATGAGCAGATTGATTCATTCAGATGTCTCAGAAAGCCCACCTACACAAAGAAGCACATTGGCTCCTGTGATTCAACTTTGATCCACGAAGGCTCTTTCTTGTACAAACTACAACATCAGCTACTCTTCGAATGGCTACTCAAAGAAGGCACTTGGTGAAAGACTTCAACCCTCATATTACCTGTTACATCTGTAAAGGGTATCTCATCAAGCCAACTACAGTGACAGAGTGTCTCCACACCTGTAAGTATTCTTTTGGAAGGTATCAGTCAACATTATTGGAGTCTTTTTAATTTGTTCCTATTTTTACAGAATTGCAACTTTTTGAAAAAACAACATTCTAAACGTCAGTCTGTTTGTAAAAAAGTGCCTGGGCATTCTGCAAGGCACTGAAGATATAAAGACAGAATTAAACAATTCTTACTTAGGGAACTTAGATTCTGTTTTGGAAGACAGCTCGTACACATCTAAGTACTTACTGAACAAACCCAAAATAAAAGAGTGAAAGAAAAGGTAGTTAAGGAGGGGGAGGGCTGGTTGGTGATAAGGGGGCTGGTTCAAGGAAGACTGTGTAAAAAGTAGTGTTTGAGTAAAGGGAGAGATTTTATAAAGCAGAGGAGAGGATACAGTCTTGGCACAGGGGACAACCAGTACAAAAGCCAGTAGGACCTGACTTCAGACTCTGGGAAAGGGAGCAGCGTCAGTAAGCCTGGAAAGAAAGGCTCGGACTCAGTTTCAAAGGTCTTTAAAAGCTAACCATAGGAGTTTGTTTTAACTTTGAGGCGATGGGACGTTATGGTAGTCTGCTGAGTTAGGAGAGTGACATGGTTGGATTTGTACTTGAGGAAAATTATTTTGGCAGCGTTGTGGAAAATGGATCTTAGTACAGAGATGCGAGGCAAGGAGACCAACAAAGAGGACATTGTAAAATAGTAACGGTGAGGGTTTGAACTTGGATGGTGACTGTGTGAGCAGGGATAAAGGGTGGGTTGAGATTTTGTGAAAGTAGAAAAGACAAGATTTTGCCACTGGTTAGATACTTGGGTCCAGGGAAGTGAGGAGTCAAGGATATGAACCAGGGAGACTGGGGGAATGGTGGTACTTTTGAGAGAAATAGAGAAGTTTGGTAAGGGGAGGAAGAAATAATGAATTCAGTTTTGTATGTGTTGAGCTTGAAATGTCTTTGAGACTGCCGTCTTCAATGTCCAACAGGCAGCTGGCATTGTGGGATTGACACTAAGGAGAAAGACTGATCTAGGGTACTTAGATCTGAGAGTCATTTGGGTAGAGATGATAACTAAAACTGTGGAAGCCAATGAGGTAACCAAGAGAATGGAGAGGGAGAAGAAGCCTCAGGACAGAGCCTTTGGGACAGTCTTCTGTTAGGAAGTAGGAGGTAGTTCATGAACTGACTGAAGAGACTAAGAGGAGACGGTCCCACAGACTGGGGGAGAATCTGAAAAGGGTAGTGTCATGAAAAAACAGGAGAGAGAGTATCCAGGAGAGGGGAGTCAGTGTTTTCCAATAGAGGAGAGAGATCAAGAAGGACAAGGATGACTTTAAAGAGAACAGTTTTGTTTGAATGATAAGATCAAATGCTAGAGTGCAGAGTATTTAAGAACAGGTCACAGGAAAGGAAGTGGAGACACCAAGTGTAGACACCTCTGTCTGTCTCGAGAGTTTGAGAAAGGCAAGAAAACAACTTGAAAAGGGTGATAGGGTGCAGTGAAGTTTTCTCAAGGATGGGGGAGACTTGAGCATGCCCCAAAGCCATGGGAAATAACCAGCAGATGGGCAGAAATTAAGGGATAGAGAAAGGAGGGGAGAGAAGATGACAGAAGACAGTCTGCTGGAGAAGATGGGAGGGGATAGGGTCAAGGACACAGACAGAAGGTTTGGTACTGTCCGGGAGAAAGAAGACTTTATCATCAGAAACCAAAAGAAGGGAGAAACAAGAGCAATTCATAGCTTTTTTTTTAGTAAGGAGCCATTAGAAAAATAATAGTACCTTAAGAGTACACCCAGAGAGGCATAGTATCTAGGGCTAGGGAAATGATAGTTTTCTTGTTGTCTGTCTTGGTCAGACTGCATCTGGAGAAATGGGCTCAGTTCTAGGCATCCTGTTTTAGGAAAGACGTTGATAAACTACATAGCACCCAAGATGGTAAAGGATATTAAAACGTAATAGTTGGGGGAGGGGGGAGGGGATGTTAAACCTGGAGAAGAAAAGACTTGAGGAAGCATTGCCATCTTTCTGGTCTCCTAGGCTTGAAACTTTATAATTCTTGATTCCTCCTTCTCATTTCCTCATATGGATTCATATTTAATCAGTTACCAGGTTTCATCAGATCTACATCAACAGCTCACATCCACCCCCTTCTTCCCCCTCAGAGGCTATTGCTTTGCTTTAGACCTCTATCATCCTTTAACCTGGACTGTTGCTAATTGTTCTCAGGCAGTTAGGTTGAATTGGAGCTGGAAAACTACAGAGATCTGGGAATCATCTACATAGAGATCATTAATTGAACCCCAGGGAGTTGATGAGATCATTGAGATTGTACATCTACTGTAATCACCTGCTGATTGGTCTCCTTGCTTCTCCATTCATTTCCACTAGCCTGGAATACTCTCCCTCTTTATCTCCTCCTGGTTTCCCTTGCTTCCTTCGAGTCTTAGCTACATTCTTACCTTCTGCATGAAGCCTTTCAATAATCAGAAGAGACAGTATCTGGGAGGGAGGAGTCATTTTTAGCGTCAAGCTTAAGTAGGGTCAAGGAGGATGAGGACTAAGAAAGGGCCACTGGACTGATTTATTAAATAAGGTATCAATGATAGGGGCAACTAGGTGGTGCAGTAAATAGAGCACCAGCCCTGGAGTCAGGAGGACCTGAGTTCAAATTCGGCCTTGGACACTTAACCCTTACTAGCCATGTGACATTGGGCAAATCACTTAACCCCAATTGCCCTGCACTCCCCCCTCCAAAAAAGCAAAAATTAAAAAAGATACCAATGATAATAAGTGGTCAAAAGGATATAGCAATTCTCAGAGGAAAAAATTTCAACATTAGTAGCCATATGAAAGATGATTCCAGATCGGTTATAAACAAAAAAGACAGATCTTCACATCCAAAAAATTGGAAAAATGCTGGAGAAACTTTGAAAAGAAATTCATACCTATGTACTTTTGGTGGACCTTTTAAGTTGGTAGAATCATTCTGGAAACAATTTTGAATTAATGTAGGGGGAAAAAATGAACCAAAAAAATCTTGACCAATGTTCTCTTTCCTTTGACCTAGATATATCCCTAGATATATTGACCTAGATAATCTCAGACATTTGCCCAGGGAAGTTAAAGATAGAAAGAAAGGTCTGATATACACCAGAATGTTATTAGCATGTTTTGTGGTAGCAAGGAATTGGAAATAATGTAGATAACCATTGATTAAGGAATGGTGTTTCAAATTGTGGTACATGAATGAAATTGCTGAACAGTAAGAAAGGATGAAAATGAAGAATGCAGAAAAATATGGAAAGATTGAAATGAACTGATCTTGAATAAAAATAAGCAGACCAGGAATACACTATATAAATAACTCTGCTAATAGGAAGAACAAAAGACCCAAATTGTATAATGTTCATTATAATGACTAACCTTGTTCTCAAAGAAAAGATACATTCCCTTCAGGACTATTGGTATGGAGCATGTCATCTACTGCAGACTTGATTAGTATGAATTTTGTTAATGAATTGGCTTCCTGCACAAAGGAGAGTGGGAAATCCACTACCAATTGAGGCAGTCTGTTCTAATTTTGGATTCCCATGAGTTGATCTAATGGCCCTATGCAGATGACTACCAAATCAGTAGATCCAACCCCATTTTCCCCTCTGGAGCTTGTGTCATCTACTGCTTGTCTTTTGGACTCCCCAGTTGGATCTCAGACTGTCCAAAATGGAGTAGATTTTCTTTCCTGAATCAGTCACTTCTCTCGATTGCCCTGTTTTTGCAGATATTCTTCCAGCTACCCAAGAGAAGCACCTAGTAGTTTAGCCTTAGTTCTTATTCTCATTTACCTCCTATCACTTACAAAGTCTTGTTGATTCTACCTCCACCTATTATACCGCAGCCAGTCTAGTCCAGGTTCTTAGTATCAACTTGCATGGACAACTACAGTTTTCTCTACCTCCACCCTTTTTGCTTTCAAGGCTTTGTTCCACAGTACAGAGCTGCTAAATTAATATAGGCCTGACCATTAGCTCCCTCCCCTGGCTTAACTGGTCCCCATTTCCTGTAAGATAAATACAAACTTCTCTTTTGAAAATTTAAATACCTTTAAAATCGAGCTAGAACTTTTCTCCTTAGACAGATTTCATCTTATCTCCACGCATGTACTTTATGTTTTGGCCAAAGTAGCCTTGTTGCAACTCCTTGCAGAATATTCTATCTTTGGTTTCTATGTTTAATAATTGCCTTTTGAATCGATTCGAGTGGAGGGGACAGTGTAAGTGACTTTCTTAACTTGTGTCAACACTGAAAAGAAGGAAAGTGAGACCAGACCAGAGACGACAGACTGGGATTGATAGATTGTTTGGGAAGGTTGGAGTGAAGATAAAGAATTGGCTTGGAAGTGACAAGATATAGGAGTAAGCTGGATAGAAGTTGAAGCCTTGTACAATATAGAGCAAGCATTAGACCCAAATTAGGGAAAACCAAGTTCAGATCCTGCCTCAGACACTTATTGGCCATATCACCCTGGGCAAGTAATTTAACGTCTTTGTACCTTAATTTCCTCATCTGGGAAACGAGAGAGTGAGTGGCATCTTGGATCCTTCTACCTCTAAATCTGTGGTCCTAAAGGAGAATGTAAGGAAGAAGTCAGTGGTGAATGGTCTCATACCCAGTCACACTCTGTGCACCCCCATGATTCTTAGAACCTTTGTAGGTTATCCAAATGTCATTCCCCATCCTCTTTCACTCAGTTCCTTATTCCCATCCCCCTCAACCTTCCTACCCCAATGTCCCAAAATTCCAACTGAACATCACCCAACCTTTCCACTCTGCCTGATAGGCAACAAACTTTCCTTCATCCTTATTCTTTTCCTCTCCCGCTCCTTCTCTCTTTTAGCTATTATAGAAACATAGCTTCCCCCTGCTGACCCAGCTTCTCTTTCCATTCTTAACAGCTCTGAGTTTACCTTCACTCATTCCCTTCAACCCACTGGTGAGGCAGTTCTTGCCTGTTCCCACTTATGCATTCTCCCCATTGTTCAGTAACCTCTCCTTTGAGGTTCATGGCTGTTCATCCTCATAACCCACTCAAAATCCTGGTAGCTGTTTTGTTCAGTTCTCCAGGTCAGTTCCCTTTCTTTCTCAATGAGTTTAATACTTATAATTTTTCTCTACTCTCTAGTCCCTGCCCTTATAGTAAGGGTCTTTAACAGTTCCTAACCTCCCATGAGCTCTACTCCACCACTTCAATCACACACTAAGATGGTAATACCTTTGATCACTTCATCACCTATAAGTTTACCCCTTCCATTTTCAAGAATTCTGAAATCCCTTTAACTGACCATAACCTATTGACTTCTGATCTCCCTCTCTGCCTTCACTTACAAAGCCGCCCTACTCTTTGTCCATAGCCTGACCACTGAACCCTTAAACCTCCCTCACCATCTCCTTTTCCCTAGCCACCCTCTTCTTTTCCCCATTTTGATGCCTTGGTGATCCAGTTCAACTCTATAGTGTCCTCTTCAGTCCCTTACCCCCTTTCATTTTGTCAATTATTCCCTGCCAAACTTCAGCCTTAAATCTTTCCCACCATTCACTACCTTCACTCTTTCACACATAGTGCTAAGCAAAGGTAGAGAAAATCATGGAACAGTTCTGATTGGGTTCACTATAAATTTAAGTGGGTTTCCCATACCCAGAGGTCTTTAAACAAATCAAATACTGGATATTTCAACCACTTCTCAAATAGGTTGGTGGAAGCATTCTTGTTTTAGTTTGGATTGGACTAGTTATCTGCCATGTTCCTCTCTACTCTGTGATTCTGTACAATATCCACGTGTAACATCCCCTCTGGAGCTAATTCTTCAGTTTGCATTAAAATTCAAGGTGTGAGTTCTCTAAGGGTCGAGTTTCCCAATGGCTAGCTACTTCTACTAATTTTGCTTATGAGTCCTCATTGTTAATCAACTTAATTAGCATTTAACAGAGGCATTTACTAAGATGATACAGTGAGAACAGTTCATATAAAACATTGCCAGAGACTTAATCTACTGTAAATATATACAGCATCCATGGGGGAAGTGGACTCAGACTTAAGTATTATGGTAGTGAGACATACATAGAATATATATTTATGGACAAGGTTAAATCACAACTTCTGATAATTCAGGAAGGGTCTGAAATTTTTTTCTCATCATAGACTCTTCATGCTTCTCCCTTTGTGTAAAGGGGCACACTCACTTAGTTGGGTTCCTAGGGTCTATTTCTTTCTTGAGTCTGTAACCAGCACTCTTCGAAAGCTGCCTCCTCTCTCAGGTGAATTGTCCATCTCATTCTGTATTTACATTGATATGCTGTTGTTAAATGTTTGAAGTATAACATCAGAAAAAAACCATTTATGAAAATAATTGTAGAATTCATTATAGTGAGCTTTCCAGGAGAAATAACAATTATAGGTTTGTGTAAACAAGATTAAGCTGGCTTTTTAGTTAGTAATAATAACATTGCCATTAAAAGACAGTTGTGTGTGGTACACATTTTAATTTAATTTTGTAAATTTTATGCTTCATATAGGAAGGAAAACTAGAAAAGGGTTGAAAAAATAAGAGACCGTAACAAAGCATGTTGATGTTGAAAGCTGAAAACAAAGATAATAAGTAGAAATCATAATAATACACTAGGTATGGCAAACATCTCCATTTTCATGTTTGAAGTTTGCAAAGGTTAATTGGCTTGCCTCTACACATGCCTCATGTGGGGCTTTGAATCCAGGGTCTTCTGTCTCTAAATCCAGTACCCTTTCCAGTGTGTCATGTGTGGAAAATTCTGTAGCTGCCTTTATTATTACTGTGGTAAACTGAATCCATTTAGGAATGTTTGGAACTGGCCGAAGTTTGAGAAAAAGTGTGAAATATATAGTATATGTCAAAAGATATTAAAGATGCTTCTCTGGATGACCTGACCAGAATATCTCAAGAGAGGAAGTAAACCTATATTTAAAACTCCTAGCACAAAACTTTTAAGATACATCATCACCACATGCATTCTAGTGAATCAGAGATCAAAGATAATACTTTTGACAAAGAAAGGAGGTTGAGATCTTTTAAAACTTAAAACTGCTCAACCAGTTATCCTTGTGAGAATATTGGGAAAGTTCACTATATGACTGCGTCTAGGAAGACCTTGAACTTAATACTAGATGGGAACACACCTAATTCTATTGTTGAAGTTAACTCAGGTTTCTGGCATTTGCTTCCCTTCTCCTAAGAGACAAATGTCAGTAACAAAATTAGTCAGCTTCCCATTCACAGTATCCTATCATAAGACCCAGTAATCTCATCACTTCTGCTTCTTCCTCAATCAAGAGCAATTGGACCTGCTTGGGTTCAGTGCTCTCTTTGAAAGCAGTTAAATATCTGTGACCAAGGGGTCACTCACAGACCAGAAGGATAAAAGAAGTCAGAGGTCAACTAGCCTTTGCCCTTTAATTATAGTTTAAGTTAGTATTCTTCCTCACCCCTTACTGACTTGACCTCTGAGATTTTTCTTGATCCATTTATCTTTGCTTGCTTCCCTATGATCAGATTCTTGCCAGTTCTGATGTATTTATAACACTTGTCTCAGTTTTTTTTCCTTCAGTATACTTCTTAGACCCTAACTTATTGTTTGGTCACATATAACACCAAAGTAGGCATTTCCACAGAAGAAAGGGCCTTCTTTGGAGAACTCCTGTATGTTATGATGTCTTCTAACTTTTTTCTTAACACCAGCAACTGCTATTAAATATGTTGCATAATGTCTTTGAAAGGCATTCGGGGGAATCCTTGAGCTTTCAAGATTATCCCTTTTCCAGAGAAGAGTATATGTCTTATTTCCTTTCTCCCTGAGCCATTGTACATATAGCTTTGCTGAATCACCTTGGGAAAGTACTATAATCTTTCAGATCTAGTAACAAGGATGTTTTGTCTCATTTTGGCAAGATATGGAGTGTGGTTCCCTAGGATTCAATGATCACGTGTCAGTGACCAGTCTTCTATGCCACAGTTCTCAGGTTACCACAGCTAGTGCCAACCACTCAAAGGCTTTGAGAAAGTCAATCTTTGGAATTTGTGTTGGTTTTATCCTTGTCATGTTCATACTTTTCCTCAGCATAAATTCCTTCAACTCTCTTCCGTACGTTTCTGTGCCCTTGTATATCCCACCTGTGTTAGCAGAAGAGATGACCCTCCTTGAAGAGGCTAAGTAATCCATTTGTATCCATGATCCCAGTCTTTCCCATCTCCAAACTTTGCATCCAAGAGTAGGGACCATTTTCCTTGTGTCCATTAAATGGAGGGATTGGATGAGTTGGTCTCTGAGACCCTTTCTAACTTTGGATTTATGGTGTAATTATCCACAAAGCTTCTGCTTGTTCCTTTCCCACATGCTAAGATCATGTTCAGCTCTTGTTTCCTAAAAATTAACTTTGCTTGATCTTGCTACCACCTCATTATGCTATTACATTCTGTCTGTATGTCCTTTCTTTACTGACTACTTCCTTACAACCCAGTCATTTGTCAGCCTTGACATCTGATTTTAGTTTCTATCACTCTTTAAAAGCTGTTCTCTAATAATGACCATATTATGAAATCTTTGAGTTCAGAGACTTTGTTACATATGCCTTTGTAGATAGTACACACCTAGCACTGTGGTATAGTGGACTTGGGGTCCCAAGACTTAGGTTCAGTTTTGACTTTGCCAACCTAAGGTCTCTTGGCCTCAGTTTCCTTATTCACCTAATTCCTAATTACCCAAGATTATGTCCAGCTCTGATATTTTGTAAAATGTTTAATTGAATTAGTTAATTTATAGACTAAATTATCTGCTTCGCCTGTGCATAGAGCTCCTGAGTGCTCCTCATGTAATTTCCTTTAGGATGACTTCTAGAACAGGGGTCCTTAGCTTTTTTGTGTCCTTGACCCTTTAAGCATTGTGGTGAAAATGATGAACCCCTTCTTAAAATGTTTTTGAATACATAAAATAAAAATACATAGGATTATTAAGGAAATTAATTATATTGAAATGTATTTATCAAACATTTTTTAAAGTTTAGAGACCCTAGGTTAAGAATGTTTAACCACTGTTTCCACTTCACTTCACACATTTCAAAAATCATGTTGCCTATTCTGATCTTTGACCACACTCACAGTTTGACCTAGAGAGTGGAGTAGATACTTAAGCATTACTTTTTAGGTTATGGGCTTTCTGGGGACAACTGATCACCCAGGTCTCCCTTCCTTCATGGAATTTGTCACATGTCCACTGATACTTTGACAAGGAGAGTCCTTTATGTGCCAGTTATGGGCTCTATCATGGCACATACCCCACAATACCAAAATCCTCACTTATCTCTGACACTGACAGTGGCAGCTGCCACCTTTGCATGATCTGCTCTGGCCTGACCTACACAGCTATGAAAGATTTAAGAAGTCTTTAGAAGTCAGTTGCTACTGCTGAGTGAGACCTATCTGTTTTTCAGGGGACAAGATGTGGCAATCCCTTGGTCACCACCTGGTAAATCTCAGCAACAAATACTGACCTTTCCCAAGTATGTAGCAGATTTATCTTGTTTTTAAATGTGCTGTTCTGTATTGACTCAATGGAGCTGGTATTCTGTCTCTTTAGAGCCTTTTCCACAGCCTTTGCCCCTTCTCCCCTTTTAATCATAGAACCAAAGGCAGAAATATTAGATCTAACAAACCCTTTATTTCAGGAGAGTCTAGGGATGCCTCTTATTAAATAGACTAAAGACTGGGGCAGAGGGATTAATCTTAGAAGCCTAAACAGAGAGTCAGTACCCCAATGAAAAACCAAGCTTCTTGACTGATCTAGGCTCCAGAAAGAGCGAAGGATACTTCTTGGTTAGATGGCCTGTTAGATAACCTACTGATAATTCTATCACCTCTCCCAAACAGGGTCAAGGTAGAGTTGCAGTTGCTTAACTCTCCTTTTGGTTATCACAATCCTTTGGGCCCAGAGCTACCTACACATAAGAAGGATGGTCTGGCAAAAGGTAAACGGTAACCCACCCCTTGCTTTAGGACCATAGCATATTTTTTTGTTTTTGTACCTTAGTGCTTCTGCCTCAAAATCTCTGAACTCTGGGTCTTTTTCTGCCTTAACCTTAGAAACTGATCTACTATACCAGTAGAAACTTGTCTGTGCCTCTTGCCTGTGTTTTAACACATTGCCTGGTCTGATCCACAGTACTTTTTCAGTCTTTTTAAACTTTGCTAGACCTTTCGGGCCCTTGACTTACTTGCCTCACCTTGATACATGCCCCACCCAGCCATACTTGGCATTTCTAAATTTCTAGTGTCCAAGCCGGAGTCCTTCTCAATAATCCATATCCTGATACCTTTCCTCGCACCACGGCATAACAGTAAGAAGCCATCTATCTCAATGGAAAATAATTAATAGACGTTCATATTGTTAACACATATCTTTTTTCAGTAGATGCTTTAGCTGTATTTGTTAACTATTTCCCAAAGTTGAGCCAGAACATTCTGATTGGAATGAATTAGGATTTGATGGATCTTTTGAAAGCAAAATGAGTATATAAGGAACATCTTCAAGATGGGCCCTTAACAGATAAATGGGAAATCATTAGCGAGTGAGTTTAAAATACTTGTGTCTTGGTCACGTAGCAATACCAAAACATTTTTTAAATCAAATGTAGCGAGAGGAGAAATTGCTGACGTATGATTAGCTGCTAAACATTTATCATACCGTTAAATGTCTATGTGGAGACAAAGTACTAGATGATATGGATACAAAGATAAGTATGATATTGATCCTGTTCTCAGGGAGCTTACAATTAAATAGAAATGGCATGTATGAAAATAATTGTGATATAAAAGGAAGTGAGAGCAGTATCAGTGGAGAGGGCTAGTGTTAGGAGAGGTTTGAGAAGGGAAGAACATTTACAGATGAAGAGGATGGAAGGGAGAGAGCTAGTGTCTGAATTGGTCATTGAAGACAGTAGGGATATTTTACAGATGGATATCATTTGTACATTCCAGGCAATAAATAAATAAATTTGGACAGTAATAGCATATGCAGAGACGACTGAGGTAGGAAAGGATAAGATGAAAACAGAAAAGCTAATGTAGTCCCCTTTGGTTTGAGCATGGTACATGTGCCATGGAGTGATATCAAAGTTCTCCTGGGATGTTGGAGCCAGTATATAGAGGGCTTTGAATGCCTAGATCAAGAATATTTGCTTTATTAGTGGATGAAATGTTGAACTTGGCATCAGTAAGAACTGGATCTGATATTTAGTAGATCTGTGTTCTTGGGTAAGTCACTTAACATCTCTGAACTGTGGTATCTTTATCTCTAAAATGGGGTTAAATATTAATTTTGCCTATTGGAGGATTAATTTGAAGCTTAGATGAGATCATATATGTAAATCACTTTGTAAACCTAAATTCTACGTAAATGGTAGTTTTTTGTTAGATCAGCGGCGGGGAACCACCTGAGATTTTTGAGTAGAAAAGTTATGTGACAGAAATGTTGATCAATTACTCATGTTAAAAAAAAAAACGTTGAAATAGAGTATTGCGTATTCGAGCTCTTACTTTGTGAACAGACTTTATGTGACGATATGTAGCCAAACGCAGGTGTCAAGAGATGCAGTGCAAGCTGTGTTTGCTCTACAGTGTGAGAGAGATGGAAGGACCATATGGATCACAAATAGTACAATTTGTGTGCTGTTCTTTACAGTAATTTTGAGAAAAAGTTGTCCTCTGTTGAAGTATGGACACTGGGCTCAAGAACAGAACAAGCTGCCTTCATGTTGACCTGTGTTTATGAGAGGCGAAATAAGAACTAAGAAGATAAAGATAGAAGAAGATGCTAGAGACCCATGAACCTTTCCCATTCGTGGCGATGTGCCCTGCCAAACTGTTCTTTCTTTCATTCTGCAATGGTTCCTCTTGTAACCATTGGAATTCATTTGTGAAGTGAATAGTTAAGGTTAATTCAACTAGATCAGAGCATAGAGAATAATCTGCAATATGCTACTTATTGCTTTCATTTCAGTACAACTGTAGCAGAGGTGTTAACTGCATACATGTCCACAAATATGCTGGGTCCAATGAGATAATGCACATAAAGGGCTTTGCAGACACTCACATGCTGCATAAGTATTAGTCATTGTCGCTATTGTATTTCTTCTCAAGTCCATTACTCTTCCAAAATTTACTATTTTTTTTTTTGAGTCGGTCTTCCCGTTACCCAGGTTCCCAGCCGCAGTCACCCTGGACGTTTGACTCTTGCTTTACCCCCATGTCCAGTTGGAGGCCAGGCTTCTACCTCCATGACAACTCTTACACCGCCCCTCTTCTCTTGATTCCCAGGGCCAGCACCCTAGGTCAGCTCCTGGCTACTTCTTGTCTAGACTCCTGCTTCCTAGTTGGTCTCCTCATCCCTGCTATCTCCAATCCATCCTCTACACAGCTCTCAGAGCACCATTTCTAAAGTATGCATCACCGCCCTCATCCAGAAGTGCTGGCCTTGTGTCCCTCCTAGATAAAATATAGGCTTCCTTTGCAGCCTTACTGTCTTCACAGACATATTACATGTTATCCTCCTTTGTACACTCCAGAATCCAGCCAGACAGGCCCCTTCATGTGTGTCTCACACACAGGAGACAATGGGAAGTTGTATGGGATTTAGAGTCAGAGGGTCTGGATTTGAATCTTGGTTTATTGTATTTGTGACCTGGGGAAAGTCACTTCATTTCTTTGGGCCTCCGTTGGATTAAGTGGTCTCGAAAGTCCCTTCCAGCTCTGAATCTGTGATCAGCATGTCATCTCTTCTGTTTGTACCCCTGTGCCTGGAATGCAGGCTTCCCTCACTCTGTTTCCGAGGGTCCCTCGCTTCCTTTCCACCAGGGCTGTTGCTCACTGGTGCCTTGCCTGACTCCATCAGCTGCTTCTGCCATTCCCCTTCCCAGGCTTCCTTTTGTATCTCCTTTTATGTCTTCATGGGTAAAAGTTCTTTTCCCTGATGGAACCTTGCTATCTGAGGGCAGTAGCTTCTGCATTTTTTGTCTTTGTCTTTCTAGCAGCTCACACAGTGCCAGGCACATAGTAAATGCTTAGTAAATGAGTATTGCTTGCTTTTTGTTGTTTAGGTGTATCAGCATTTGCTTTCTTAGGTGTTGTGCTTTGAAAGGAGAAAAATATGCTCTTTTTGTACAAACCACAAGTTACTGATTACAAATAATGAGTGTAGATTATTTATTATTGTAAGTACACCTAAAAATTCATGTATGTGCGACATATATACCTCTAGCTGTATATTCTTATAGAATAACAGTGGGATTTTATGTTAATAAAGTTTAGATAGAGCATAGCAGCAATTCCAAGGTTTCTTTAAAGTTGTAATGAATGATTCTGCTGTAACAGGTGACCTGGAATGTTTAACCAGTAAGTCAGCAAGCACCTATTAGACACCTGATTTGTACCAGACGTTGTTAGATGCTGGGGACGCAGAGTCAAAGAATGAAAAAAAACATCCTTATTCAAAAAGAGCTTACGTTCTTTAAGAAATATTTTCAGTTAAATTTCACTTAACATTGTTTAAATGATCGTATAATAATGCTTTTTTTATTATCTGACAGACCTTTTTCTTTTTCCTAGTTTGTAAGACTTGCATAGTCCAACACTTTGAAGATAGTAATGATTGCCCAAAGTGTGGCAATCAGGTTCATGAGACAAATCCATTAGAAATGTTACGGTAAGTGAACATGTATTAATCAGAGGCCCCCAAATTGAAATACAACATTGATTGATAGTAATTAACCCTTATTTTTATGATCATATTCATGGTGTATTGGCCTAGATTAATATAATTCTTTGGAATTTTAAGTAGTTTTGCTGTTTGCAATTTGTTTCAAAATTTTAAAATGTTTTATGATATAGAACTAGAATATAGTATTACGATACTTTTTTATGTTCTACAGTTGTTATAATGGAAGTTATTTAATCTTAATTACTGTTCATCTTTTCTTGGAATTAATTACAGAATAACATAATTAGATAATTACACATACATGATTATTATATAAAGAGCATTGAAGTTGGGGTCAGGAGACTTTGGTCCTTAGATTAAGTTAAGAGTTCCTCCTGTATAAAGAAAGAAAGGATTAATTTCTGAGACCTGCTAGTTCTAAAATTCTGATACTAAATTTCATTTGCCTTAATCACTTTGGGTTTATAAGATTTATATTGATTTTTTAAAAAATTATCTATTTAATTTTGGACACTGGCTATAAATTATGTAACTTGCCACTACAGTAGATGATGGTGGCAGGGAGGTGGTCCTCAAACCAAACAGTATGTTTTTAATACATGCAGTTAACTAAATCAAACAGAATGTACCATGAGTGTCTACTTTCCTGTGTTTCTTTTTTCCAGCTTAAAGGATCTAATTTTTTAAAAAACAATTTGTTTCTTACTGGATTACTAAGTAAACACTAATTGATATATTTAAAATGGTATATTTAAAGAAATTAAAGGTGTTAATTATAGATCTTATCCTTAGCTATTCACAAATTAGGTATGCAGTTATTGTCCCTCTGCAGGTGATTCCTACATCTATATTTCCAGCCCTAATCTCTCTGCTGAAGCCCATTCCAGTGTCTTATTTGTTACCTTCACAACATCTGTCTCCATTCACAGGACCACCACCCTACTTCAGTGAGTCAGCCAGTAAGCATTTATGATGCACCCACTATGTGCCGGGTGTTTTGTTAATGCTGGAGATAGAAATATGAAAAAAGAAAAAGGATCCCTGCCTTCAAGGAATTTCTCTGCAATCGTGGAAGACAAAGACTAAAAGAAGTTGAAAATCTGAGGGAGGCTCAGGGTAATGAGGTCGTAGTGGAGAAGTCAGAGATGTTCCAGAATAGTGTAGCCAGGTGAGAAGTGACTTCAGGCCCCCTTCACCTCTTGCCTTCACTCAGTATATTTACTCAGTTGTCAGAGTCATCATAAAGTATAAGTATAACTAGGTCACTTCAATGGCCCTTTCCAACATGACTCCTTTCTACCTTTTCACCATTTTTAGCCCTGACTTCCCTGCACATCTTCAACAGTTCAGTAACACTGGCCTGTTTGCTCCTTCTCAAATATTACAGTCCATCTTCCACCTCTTTTGCTTTTTACTGACTGTCCCTCTTGCCTTTGATGCTCTTCTTCCTGGCTTCAGTCCGGATTCTGCTCAAATTCTGCCTTCTGCTGGAGGTCTTTCCTCTCTGCTGGTCCCTTTCTCTTCTTCCCTCCTCTTATGAGATGACCTCACTTTTGCAGTCTGTAATCCTGCATAGACATAATTGTTTGCATATTCTCTTCCTAACCAGTTAGCATGTTCACTCCTTAAAGGCAGGGACTGTTTGTATCCCCAGTGTTAGTACTCTGCCTGATTGTGGTCACTTTAATAAATGCTTCTTCACTGATTATGCACTTTTAAATATAAAACCTTGAAATTTTCCCCTGGAAATAGTAGATGGTAGATCCTGATTTTCTAATGTAACTTTTTCTCATTGTGAAAAGTTAAGTGTTTTGAAACTTATAGGAAGCTTATGACTTTCTAGTAGGAAAGAAAACTTTAACCACTTCCCTACAACTTTTCTGAGAAAATTACACATTTCCCTTTCAGTTATTCAGCAAGCATTTGTTAATTACCTGCTGTACACATGTAGAAACTAGGGTTGTAAAGATGGAAACCAGTTCCTGATTATACAGAAAACTACACAAATATGATGCAAGTTAGAATATAATTAAATACATAGGAACAGTGATACTTAGTATCATGACTCTTTTGCATCATGTGACTCTGACAGAGATGCTCAAAAAGACATTTATCTGCATGTCAGTATCACAAATTTTTTTTTAAGATGAGTGATCTCCCTTTGGTACCTAGTCTTTCACTTTATAGCAATGCTCTTGCTTTCTGACCATTTGTTTTATCCACATAAAATTACTAGGTCGGGTTTGCTAATTAGGTACTATGTTCTATATCTTACAGCTTTTACTAACATGGATTCTAGTAAGACCACCTTATGTTTATATAGGGTTTCATGGTTACAAAGCATTTTTATCTGCATTTTAAGATTAAATCATCTATAGTAGAATTTAGCTTCTTAAAGTATATTTAAATAGAATATATTACAAAATTAATTTTAAATAAAGAGTAATTTTTTAAACTATTATTTGATTATTTTCATGGAAGTGCTAGCAGTTACAGTAAGCCAAAAGAGAGAAAATGAAGGAATATCGGCAAAGAAGAGATAAACTATTCCTACTTGTAGATGACACAATTATTTATTTAGAAAATCCTAGGGAATCAGTAAGGAAACTAATTGAGACAGCTAATAGTTTCTGCAGATTAGCAGGTTATAAAATAAACCTGCAAAAATCAGCAGCATTTTGCTATAATAATAACAAAAGTGGATACAGAACCTTGAATGTTAAAAATCATTCCATAAAGAAATAGAAGAGAAACAGGTTATATACCTATACCTTTCATATTTATAGGTAGGAGATGAATCCTCAAACAATGGATAGAGGTCATTACAAAAGATACTAGAAAATTTTGATGACACCTAATTGGAAAGCTTCTAAAAATGCATCTAGGTTGAGAAAAGAAGCAGGCAAATGGAGTCAAATATCTTTGTATCAAACTTATCCAACAAGATTGGTTCCTGAGATACATAGGTACACTCATACATATACGTAATCCATAATAATATCCTATTATTTATAAGACCTATAATATATAGGTCCTGTTATACATAAGACCAAAAACTTAACAAATGATAAGTGGTCAAAGTATACGAACAACAACAAAGGGATTGATAATTATAAACAAGCATATGAAAGAATATTCCAAATCATTAATAAGAGAAATGAAACTTTAAAAAAAGTCAAAGGTTCACCTCACGCCCAGAAAATTGGAAAAAAGATTATAATGCAAGTAATAATCAGGTAAACAGGTTGTGGAAGGATAGTCACGTTGAGACTTTGTAGGTAGAACTGGGATTGTGCAACCGTTCTTTTTTTTCCCCCAATTTATTTATTTTTAGTTTTCAGCATTCATTTCCACAAGATTTTGAGTTCCAAATTTTCTTCCCATCTCTCCCCTCCTCACCTCAAGAAGGCATACATTCTGATTACCTCTTCCCCCAGTATGCTCTCCCTTCTCCCACCCTTATTTATTCTTTTCCCACTTACAGGGCAAGATAGATTTCTATACCTTGTTGCCTGTATATTTTATTTCCCGTTTGTGTGTAAAAACATTTTTTAACATTTGTTTTTAGAACTTTGAGTTCCGAATTAAAGAACAATTTCTTACAAAATGTTGATAATGGTTACCAGCCATTCAGGGTTCAGCAAACACCCTCTCCTATCCTGCAGAGAAAGAAGTGCATTACTCCTGCCTAATTCCTAAAATTTCCTGAGGTGTTCAGATTTTTACCAGATCATCTTCAGAAGTATTGGCCTTAACTTCAGCTGTAGAATAGTAACAAAAGAATTTTCTGTGGGGTAAAAACCAACCATTTGAAAGATAGCATAAAGCAGTAAAGGAATTTCATGAAATTGTCTCCAGGACAAAATACCTTTGTCACTTCACCTTTAGTAACATGTCTAGCTCATTAACTAGACTGTCTGGGAAGAAAGGTATGGGGAGTGATTATGTGTGCATTATATGGTATAAGTATCTATACATGCAGAAGGGAAACTGGGCAGAGGTTGTGGGGATGAAGGGAGCCCAATTGAGTATCATAAAGTTTTCATCTCATTCTTTTAAAAATGCCTTTGCTAGTCAGGTTTTGGTCCTTTTTGAACTTTTAAAATATAGTTAGTACTTTGATTTTGACATATATTTTGCTAAATTAAATTATATTTTTAATGATAAGGTAGATGTCTCAAAGAAACATTCCTTGTAGTGAATTTTATAAGTTATATAGTTTAAAATGTTGATTTAGCAAGGAAAACGTTTTGCTCCCTTTCCATGATGGCACATTTGCTTTTATCAGCTACAGAAATGGATTTCAAAAGTTGATTCATCTCTACTGCCATCTTTATATTCCAGAATTCTACCTATGTCTTGATGTCACCTCTTGGTGATGGCCATACTTCTGTCAAAAAATGAGATCCTAGCAGTGACTATGAGTACACTTGTTAGGAACGTCCCCGGTCTTCCATGTGATTCCCCAGTTGCCATGAATCACATAGTAAAACTGGAGCTATCTGAAATCCCCATAATCCTTCTATATATTTAAGTGTCCTAGATAAAGGATTTATCCCTTTACACTAGACTTTAACATTTTTATTCTTTATTACTGTCTTCCCTACATTCCTGAGCAAAATGTACTGAGCATAATTTAATCATTTCTTTGAGTAACTGAAATAAAAAAAAAACCCAGTGGACCTAGATTTAGAAAATGTATGTTTTACACCCTCCCTCTGCTGCTCACTGACCATATGACATTTAATCTTGAAGAGCCTGCTTTCTTCTCTCCATAATAAGGACAATACATAATTTCATTGCCCACTGCCTTGGGGAGGGAGCTCTTCTGGGACAGGTCAAGTGATAAGTGTGACCATTCCTGTAGGTACAATAATTCTGTGTTTAGATTTCTGAAACACATCACTCTAAACGCCCCGAGACAGTCCAGGCTCAGAACACTTACTTGATAATCTTTTTAAATGCATTCCGAGGCTACTTCCCAGGTTTAGTTACATGGAATGACTGCAGTTATAATAGTGGCTGTTGAACCTCCTGCAGAGAGCAACAGGTCCTCTTCCCTAGAGGCCTGTGAAGGCAGCCTCACTTAGCACTGGTGGCCCCAGTTAGGCCCTGCCTCATCTACTTACTGCACAGAAATGTTCTAAAGAAAGTAGTTTATAAATTGTAAAATACTGCAGAAAGATGAGTTGCTATTAAGAGTCAAGGTCATCATGAATATTAATTACTCTACCTAGCTTTAATACACTGATAAGACCTACTTGCCTTATAGTAAGTGCCCTAGACTGCTTTTTATAATTATTCTTTTTTTCTGCTGGCTATGTCAGGCTTTCAGAATTTCCATCTTATTACTCTCCATGTGCCTGCTTGTAGCAGCTACTCTTCCTGATAACTTGCTGTTTTAAATCTTCTTTGAACTTGGAAACATAATACCCAGACTTGTTGGAATTACAGTGAAGTCAGACAGAGTGAGGGCCTCAGAGTAAGTTCCACAAGTAAAGTATAAGGATTTCCTGTTACTTAGCTATTTGGAGATGGTTTTGGTTGAGTTCTCAAAACTGGAGTTGAGGCGTTACTATTATAGGAAAAAGTGGAAGTACCTTGTTTAATATTCTCAATCTTCCTTTTCTCTTCCAGGCTCTTGAATGAATGAAAAAGCCTTTATTTAACCCAAACCATGTTCTTAGTTCTATGCTAGGTTATGGGCTTACAGATACAAAAACTGTGATAGACCTTGCCCACGAGGAGCTCACCTTCAAATGGAGGAGACCTTATTTATGTTGGAGTGGAGGCTGACGTGGGGTGTTTTGCTTTGGAAAGATCCCAGGAAGATGGGTTTGTTTGCTTGTTGCCACCCTCTTTTGACTGAGCTAGGTTTTTTGTTTGTTTTGTTTTTGCCTTTCTTAGTTTGCTTTGCTCTTGAGGCTTGCACTTAGTAGGAACTTAATAAAAAGCTTTATAGAGCCTTCAGGGAGTAGATTGACCCACCCTTTCCAATATTTATGTCAGTATTTATTACAGTTTCAAAATTTGGGGGAACAGACAACAGAAACTGCTCATTTCTGGGCATGGTAGGGGAAGGTAGGTGGGGTGTCAGTGAAGCTTGAGTGAGGCCGTTTGGATATAAGCCATCTTCTAAACTGTGGGTATGGTCTCTAGGTCTGAGGGTGCAGCAGTAGGATGATTGGTGAGTTGTTGGTAGGTACTGAGACTGTAAGTCCTCTGGTATTGGAGTCACTTTGGCACTCCCTAATTAAGATATCAGAGGTCTCAGAAAGAGAGAATTCTAGAGCTTCTGGAAGCCAGGTGGGTGTGTGCCTGCACATAAACTTGTATTTATTGTTTTGTGGAAAGAGTAAAGGATTTACCTAGAGGACCAGGTTACCTTTTTCTGCTGTTTCTTCATTTGTACAGTGGTGATAATAATAATTGTACTACTTACTTTACAGAGTAAACAAGATAATAATAAAGTACTTTTGGAACCAGAAATTGCTTTGTAAATATGAGATTATAAAAGATTCTTTTGTTTTCATGGGTGGATCGAGTGTAGCTATTTAGAGGGCAGGGATAACTGATTTCTTTGAAGTTCAGAAGGGGTGAGAAGAATTAAAAGGTCACCACTGATGGATGGCTTGCCAACGCTCTGGGGCATGAGTAGTGCTGGACTTGGAATCGGGAAACCTGGATTTCAGTTCTGTTCAGACAGACTCAGTAGCTCTGTGATCGTGGGCAAGTCATGTAACTTATATGTGTCTCATTTACCTCATCTCTAAAATGAAGGAGTTGGACTCAGTAGCCTCTAACGTCCCTTCTGGCTCTAAATCTATGATTTTATGGTCCTATCGGGAAGTTTCTCTGACATGGCCAACTTGATACTAATAGGAGTCATAAAGACTGCCTTGTTAGCAAGGACTAGAGTCAGGACCTCTTCTATTCTAAGTTTTGAGCATTTTCTGTGGTCACGTCAGAGGCTACAGATTCTGTCATCCTGGAGCTTTGAGGCCTGGCTCATTAAACAGTCCCAGGGTTTCAAAAAGGAAAGTCTAGAGTGGTGGCCACAACCAGGCTCCTGCCATTGTCAGGGAACTTGGACTTAGAGCACTCACCCACTCTCCTCTCTGTTGGACAAGTCATTCAATCTCTGGATATCAGTTTCTGTATTGTAAAGTGGGATGGGAGGGAGTGAAGCAAATTTGCCAATAACCAGCAGGCAGACACCAAATACAAAGACCTCCAGAAGTTTATATTTTATCAAGAAAAACACATACACCTCTAAGCAACTACAAAATACATCCCGGATAGAGACAAGGTAGCAACAAAGGGTCCTGGGTTTGGGGGATGTGGTTGAGTACCAGCGCCTAAGAGATTCATGAAAGACCTCAGGGCACTTGAGCTGGGTTGTGAGAGAATCTAGGGACTCTGAAAGGGATCTTTGAGGAAAGAAGCGAATTCCTGGCCTCAGGGACATAATAATCAATTATTATGATGATAATAATACCTAAAATTTATATAGTGCTTACTCTGTGTCAGACATTGTGCCAAGCACTTGACAATTGTCTCATTTGATCCTCAAAACAACCCTGAGAGGTAGGTGATATTATTGGCCCCTATTTTACAGATGAGGTAAACAAAACTTGCCTGAGGTCATTCATCTAGTATGTATCTGAGGTCATATTTGAACCTAGGACTTCTGGACCCCAGGCTTGGCCTTGTATTATCCACTGCTCTCCCTAGCTGCTGGGCTATATTTTTGAATATGTAAAGGGAAATGTACAGATGGAATAAAACTGAAAGAGTAGGGTCAGTACAGCTTTAAATGATAAATGGAAGAAGTTGTATTTTATTCCAAGGTACTAGGTGCCCCGGTGCTTCTCTACCTGATCATTTTGTCTTGTCTTCAGTGCACATTTGATGAGGTTGCCAGACTGGAGGCCAGGACACCTGATTAGGAAGCTGTTACGGTAGTCTAGGTGAGACATTCCCCAGAGCATTCTTCTACCTGTTGATCCAGTGAACTCCAAGCCTCTTACAACTAGAGATCACCCTGGAATGCCTGTACATCTATCCTCTCCTTATTCTGGCCTCTTGGCTATAAACAATTCCCTCCTTTTCTCCTCCACCCAAAACCATCCCTTGTCTCTTAAATAGAAATACCCCAAAACAATGGAACATTTTATCTTGAGGATGTAAATCAGTGTGTTAAGGCTTTGAGGGTTCTATCTTTTCATCATTTTCTATTTAATCATCTATGTAATCACAAGCATTTTTTTTTCCTAAAGATTTTATTCTAATATATTTTCTGCATTGTTTTTATAATGTTCGTTTACAGGGAAGAGTAAAGAGAGGCTGAGTGCATGGCTAAAAGAGGATTGGGTTTGAAAGTAGGACTGTTCCCATAATCTCATTAGGCAAGTCTTTCACTTCTGGTCTCAGGCCCCATCTAGTTCCAGATGGCTTTTACATTTTTGTCAGACCTTGATTTTGATCAGTGCTGGGTGTATAAACTCCTAAGAGAAGGGTGAAAATAGTAGCCAAGAAAAAGCTGCCTGGGCAGTGCAAGGTGAAGCAGCCTGTTTGGTGCTTTGCGGCCGTCGGCATCAGACCAGACCCTGGCTTTCCCTCTCTAAGGCTTCAGGTGTATTTCTTCTGCCCTCTCTGTGATTTGTAAAATGAAAATCAAAGATGGATGAACTATGTATTCTTTCAGTAAATATTTACTGAGTGTCATCTAGGAACTGAGATACATACAGGGAAGGAAGGAAAGTGAGTAAGGAAACAGATATTTACTTAGGCTTTTCAAAAATTGTTCCCCCCTTGATAAATGGTCAGAAGATATGAACAGGCAGTTCTCAGACAAAGAAATTAAAGCTAACTATAGTAGTCATATTTTAAAAAATGTTCTAAATCACTACTGACTAAGGAAATACAAATTAAAACAACTCTGAGGTACCGCCTCATACCTATCAGAGTGGCTAATATGATAAAAAAAAAAAAAAGGAAAAATGTTGGGTGTTGGAGGGGATGTAGGAAAATTGGGAAACTAACGTTCTTTTGATGGAGTTGTGAACTGATCCAACTATTCTGGAGAGCAATTTGGTACTGTGCCCAAAGGGCTATAAAACTGTGCACACCCTTTGATCCAGCAATACCACGTCTAGGTCTATATCCCAAAGAGATCTTTGTACAAAAATACTTACAGCAGCTCTTTTTGTGGTAGCTAAGAATTGAAATCAAAGGGCTTTCCATCAATTGGGGAATGGCTAAACAAACTGTGGCATATGATTGGAAATGACAAGTAGGATGATTTCAGAACAACCTGGAAAGACTTAGATAAACTGATGCATAGCGAAGTGAAGAAAACCAGAACATTGTACATAGTAACAACAATGTCATAAGATGAAAAACTGTGAATGACTTAGCTGTTCATAGCAGTACAGTGATCCAAGACAATCCCAAAGGACTGAGCATGAAGCGTACTGTTTGCCTCCAGAGAAGGAATTGATATTGATTGAATACAATCTAGTGTGCTATTTTTCATTTTCTTTTTCACTTTTTTTTTCCTTTTGAGTCTTCTTGTACAAAATTACTAATGTGGAAATGTTTTACATAACTGCATGTGTATACCCTATATCTGACTGCTTACGGGGATGGGGGAAGGAAGAGAGGGATAGAGTTTGAAACTCCAAACTTTAAAATGTTAAAAATTGGGAGGAAAACACTTAAGAAGAAAGAGCTGTTTTTTAAAGACCCAACCTTGTTTTTTTCTTCTCCTGTATGAGTAGCTTGCAGAAAAAGCAGGCTCATTCTCCTTATATTTTATATTGCCTTTTATTCAGTAACTGAAAAGGAAGAATTTTTTTCCCTTTGTTTTTCTTTCATATACCTGAGTGACAGACAGCTTCAGGAGGTCTCTTAAAACAGTTGTGGAGATAAACCAAACATACCCTGGGATTGAACTGAAATGGAAAAAGGGAGTTCAGTGTTAGTTCAGAATGTCATTAAGTTTCTGAGGAAAGCAGGTTGTAGGAATAAGTGGCTATATCCAACCAGAAATTGTCTACAAAGATGGAAAACTCAACTGATACTAATTTTATTTTGTCACTGTCTACCAAAGATCTCTCTTCGTTTCTTCAGAACTGTAGCAAGATCTAAAATCTGCAGGGATGGATTAGTAATTAAATAAGCACCTGATCTATGCAGTGCCCTAAGGGCAAACACAAATATAAATGAGAAAGGGTAGTAAGATAGGTCTGGCCAGGACCTTGCAACAGATAGGATGGGTACAGATAGTTATAACAGAATCTAGGAAATTATAAGTACGTAGATCCTAATGGGAAAAACAGTTCACCTGGAATCAGAGTACTAGAGTTCACACAACTCCATAACTTTCAACAAGTCATTTAAGGATTCTGAGTTTGGTATTGCAGTTGAGGTTGTTGTTTGGGAGAGAAGAGGACATGTTTGGGCCTGTGATTTCATTGACTTTGGGAACTTCTAAGGAGGAGACTGCTAGGTGGTGAAAAGAATAGAGGGCAGAACATAGGTGGAATTAGAAAGAGCTGAGTTCCGGAATTAAGATATACAGGGGCTGGGATAGGGAGACCCTTCCTGCCCTACCAGAAAATAGGAGAGCAGAGCAGAGCAGGGGAGGGGCTTTACAGTGGGATTGCTGTTTTAGGGTTGGGGCAGGGGCAAGACGGGGAGAAAATTTGTAATTTGTAATTCAAAAATGTAATGAAAATGAATAATGTAAACAAGAAAACAAATAAAAAATAAATTAAAGGAAAAAAAAGAGCTGAGTTCAAATCCATACTTAATAACTGCGTGACCCTAGGCAAGTCACTTAACCTCTCTTTGCTATAGTTTTCTCATATGAAAATGAGGTTCATAGTAGCACCTGCCTCCCAGGATTGTAGTGAGGAACAGATGGGACTTTCCTTCATTGATTATTTTTCAGCTGTGTCTGGCTCTTCCTGACCCTATTTGGGGTCTTGACAAAGATGCTGGAGTGGTTTGCCATTCCTTCCTCTCTGTCATTTTACAGATGAGGAAACTGAGGCAAACAGGGTTAAGTGACTTGCCAGGGTCATACAGCTAGTCAGTATCTGAGGTCAGATCCAAGCTGGGTACTTTATCCACTGCTGTGGGATAATCATCATAAAACACTTAACAAAGTGCCAGCACGTAGTAGGAGTTATATAAATATTAACCAGTATTGTTATTTATGTTTATGAAGTGCATAGTGCAGTACCTCACATAGTAGGCATTGCCTTCCTTCTGCTGATCCAGGTCAGTATCTGATCTAGCACAGTTGGAAGTTAAGAGACTTGCTCCTTATCACCCAGCGAGGTGGGTCTTATTGAATGCAGGCCTTCCCAATTCCGAGGCCAGGTCCTTAGCCACTCCCCAGGATTCCTGGAGCCTTTGCTTCGTCCTCTGTAAAATGACAGTGTGAATCCTCGAGCTACAGACTTCACTTGAAACAAACAGGGTTTGGTACTTTTGTCACCCTAGACACCCTTTCTCCCAGCAGCCAACAGTGTGCCCCTTCCTTCCTGGTTATAGCTCACCTTTCTTAGGTAGATATGAGCAGAAATTAGAATTCTCACATTTACCTTCAACGCTTCAAAAGGATCTGTGATTTTATTAGTGTGGGTTTCTCTTTCCACTCATGCAGATAATTCCTCCACATCTTCAATGTTTCTGTGCCCCCCACCCCATTTCATCTAGTGGCCAATCTTTTGCTTAGGCACATTTTAATACAAAAAAAGTTTATATGTTTAATAGCATTTCTACCACTAAAGCTCTCACCACTCCAGTTGTAAAAAAGTACTTGATTTGGTGATCAATTAAATGTTAACTATAACTTTATGTAAGCGTATAATCAGTTTTTTATGTGATAAGTTTACTTTGAAAACATTAATAACTTCTCAATTTAAATATAACATTGAGAAAGAAAGCTATACAGTGTAATGATGTATTTATACACAGTTTCCTTTGCTCAATGTAATTAACTGCGTTTTAGTAAAGTTTAGTTACATTTGTGTAAAGCAGATTTCTGTTAAATGAATCAATTTTTTCATTGAATTCCATTGTGATATTAAAGTTATACTAGAAAAAAAAATTGGCTCCTGGTTTAATAAAGTCTTTGAGAATAATTAAGTGTGACATTTGGGGGAGGGGTAAGAAGTTAACATTATGATAGCATTGGGGAAAATGGATAATATTAGGAAATAAAACTTTATACTCAAAATAAACCATAAAATACTAAATGTGAAACTAAGCAGTATGAGAAATTGGTTTACTTCATATTTTCCTTAATAGAATTAGTAGTCTTTAAAGTGATGTTAAGAATTTGGTTGAAATGTGGGTGTGGGGGGGGTTTGGTTTTTGTATTGTTACTATTTTCAAAGTGCTGCCACTTTGAAGTCACTAAGTTTACATAGTGGATGCCTCTTTTTTTTTTTAAACAATTTCAATCATTTTAAATTTTTTATTTTTCATTATTTTCATCTCTTGAGCCAATTGATACTTTCAACTAAAGTCGGTAATTAACCTATAGCTATAGTATCCTTGAACAGAAGATATAAAACTGAGCAGACATTATAAATCTAATAGCAATTAGCCAATTTGTTTATATCTATGTTAATCATTCTGTTCCAACTCAAAGATATAGGCAATTAACTGATAGCTGCTGTCATCAGGGATTTGTTAATGATGTAGCAAAATGGTCTTCAAAATCTTTATCATTAGCCAATTGCCAGAGTTTAGCAGCTGGGGGAGATGAGAATTCCCCCGTTAGTACTAAAAATAACTTCGAATTACTTTGTGATATATTTTAGTTGGAAGTGCTCTTAGTTAAAAAAAAACAAACCTACAATTTAATTACTTTTTAAAATTAGTATTTATAATTAAGTGTTTCGGGGTTAATTGAGAAAACATTTTGAGTTCCAAAAGCAAAGGATTTACAGCCCCAAAGACCTTGGCATTCAGATTCCAGTTGTGCCATTTTGTAGCAATGTCCTTGGACATACACTTGTACTTTTCTTGGTCTCAGCTTACTCTTCTATAAAAGGAAGAGATTTGTCTAGATCATTGGTTCTTAAAGTTTGGTTTGGGGGTCCTCAAGTTCAAAACTATTTTCATAATAATGCTAAAATATTATTTGCCCTTTAAATTCTCTCCCCTTTTCCAGTGATGTATCCATGAGGCCAGATTTTCTTCACATACTTTATTTATTTATTTATTTTTTGGAGGGCAATTGGAGTTAAGCGACTTGCCCAAGGTCACATGGCTAGTTTGTGTGTGTGTGTGTGTGTGTGTGTGTGTGTGTGTGTGTGTGTGCGTGTGCGTGTGTGTGTTAAGTGTCTGAGGTCACATTTGAACTCCGGTCCTCCTGACTCCAGGGCCGGTGCTCTACTCACTGCACCACCTAGCTGCCCCTCTTCATATACTTTAATTTCAGCCCAGGCTACATATCTCAGCAGTTTGAATGCAGAAACAAATATGAGAGAATCTAACTGTCTTCTATTAAGCCAGATGGGCAGCTACGTGGCACAGTGGATAGAGTGCCAGGTCTGGAATTTGCAAGGTTCATCTTCCTGAGTTTCATATGTGGTCTCAGACACTTAATTAGCTGTATGACCCTGGGCAAGTCACTTAGCCCTGTTTGTCTCAGTTCCTCACTTGTAAAATGAGCTGGAGAAGAAAGTGTCAAACCACTCCAGTATTTTTGCCAAGAAAACCCCAAATGGGGTCATAAAGAGTTGGACACGACTTGAGGATAACAACTAAACAGTAGCAGAAATTAAGCCAGATACTAGATTTGCAAAAATATATTAAAACAATGCTACATTTCTCATTAATTTGTTTTGGAAAATAGAATTAGTTTTCAGTACAGTGTTGTTTATATTAACCTCTAATGGGTTTATTATTGTTATTTTTAAATGAATTAAATATTTACAAATTTGTTATTTTAAATTTCTAAATAAATATTGGCAGATAAAACTCATGTAAACAAAAGCTTTTTGGGGCCATCCACCATTTTTAAGAGTATGAGGGTCCTGTGACCAAAAAATGTGAGTCTCCCTGGGCTAAATCTTCTCTTAGGTCCTTGGCAATTTTAAAATTCAATGATCCTAAGTAGACATGCATTTTTAACAGATTGTAAGTTGCCTGAAGGAAAGATGATAGAGTAGAAGGAAGCAGTATTGGCCGTCACTCCTCCCCCTAACTACCCTAAGAAAGACCTAAGAAGGGGACCATTCTTTTACTCTGCCATCTTGGCTCCACTCCCCTTAATCAGGAAATCCAAGGCAAAAGTCCCAGTGAATCATTTTTCCATTCCATATCTATATAGGGGAAATAGAATTAGCTGACCATGAAGTCTTAACAGAGGCCTAATGCTGTTCACAGGGGTAAAAAGGGTCTCAGAGAGCAACTCTGTGCAGGAAACAACCACAGAAGCCGGCTGCCAGCTCTGTTGCTTGTGTCACTGAGCTGGGTCATGGATCCATTGCAGACTAAAGAGGGGGCACTTACCCTAGGAACGAGTGGTCTGTGAGTGCAGGGTGTAGCAGTAGACCTGAGGCTGCTATATACTGGGTAAGGAGCAGGAAGGGCAGCTGTGTGACTGATCCTGGCGCAAGGTCTTGGATTCAGTCCCCAGGACAGTCTCAGACACGCACCTGAGTAGGGGAAGGAGCTCACAACAAAGGGGAGCTTTGAAGAACCTTTCCTTGGCTTTCCAGCTAGCTGTCACAGGACTGGGGTGAACATGTGACAGATAGACAGTTGTGTCACCCAGATCCAGATGGGATCAGGAGCTTGCAGAGCTCAGACCAAGAGGGCTGCATGTGGACTGCCCCTAAAGCAGACTACTTTGGTGGACTGAAAGCCAGTAGACACCCATCCTGAGTGCTACTGAGATCCTTTAAGAACACAGCACTTAGCACCTAGAAAATCCAACAACAGGAACCAAGAGGATACAAAGCAGGATTTTATAAGGTCCAGACATTCCTTCCAGTAATTTGCAGAGCCTGGCAGTATCAAAGTGTCAGTTTGGGAAATAGGGCTGTAAGAATGAGTAAACAAAACAAAACAAAAAGACTCCTTCCATTTAGGTGCTTTACAAATGAAGTACCTGAGATTGACAGTGCTAGGAAATGTCTGAGGCTAGATTTGAACTTGGGTCTTTCTGATTGCAGGTCCATATGGCATTTCTTTACTAGATGTTCCCTATGAAAATCAAATCATTGCTTTGGACCCCAAAATAATGTTCATATGTAAATGTAGAAGTATTTATAAAACTGCAGTAATTCTTAGATTATGTTTATTCATTATGCTCATATTTTTTCCTTTTTATAAGACTGGACAATACGTTAGAGGAAATTATATTTAAGCTGGTTCCTGGACTACGAGAACGTAAGTTATTTCATTTTTGGTCTGGGGGAAAATTTTGGGTGTTTTAGAAAATCAACATGTTTCTATTAATACTTCTATGTTTATCTTTAATGTGTTTAATTTTTTTTAATTAGAGGAACTTGAGCGTGAGACAGAATTTTGGAAGAAAAACAAGCCTCAAGAAAATGGACAAGGTGCCTTTTTATGTATATATCCACATCTGTTTATAAAATTAACCATGTGATAGCTTGTTTTATGCTCGTCAGCCTTTTCTGTTTTTTGGTGAACATGATTACAACTTTTATCATTAAAAAAAGTGTACCTTCTGAGAGGTGAAGAATAATAATAAAGACTGAACTTTTCCTTCCTTTTTCCTTATTATTTCTTGAAATATGGTCACTTTTTATTTAGGTAAGACTCCTAAAATTTTCATGTGGAAATAGTTGAAATTTAACTGTAAGTAATTTTTCTTATTTATAGTATGTGTGTGTATGTACGTACACACACACAGACACAGAGGAAAACACGAGGTTATGTTTAACAGAAATTCATTTAAAAAGTAATGGTATTTTAAAGTTTCTGTATCAAATATCAAATTTCAATTTTTGCTGAATTCATTATGTCATTTGAAAATTGTATGGAACGTCAGAGGCCATCTAGTCCAAGAATTCTTAACTATAACATACCCAACCAATGGCTGGCCAGCTTCTACTGGAATTTCATTCCTCCTCAACCTACAGCTCCTCTAAGTGTTAGGAAACTTCTCCATATCAAACCTGTTATCATTAATCAAGCCTCTTTGTAACTTCTACTCTTTGTTCCTTGTCCTGCCCATCTGGCCAAATGAATAAAACTAAACACTTTTTTCACTGGTCTTCCCCTCCCATACAAGAAGAGTCTTATCATGGCCTGCCCCAGTCATCTCTTTTCTTGGATTTTGCTCCTTTTAATTATAGCCTAGCATGAACTTAGATTTTTTGGCTGCCATATTTTACTGAATCATTGAGCTTGTAGGCTACCAAAATATTCAGCTCTTTTTCAGAACACCTGCTCTCTCCCCCATCCTCTACTTTTGAAGTTGATATTTTTTTTCTTACTTGTGTAAGATTTTTGCATTTATCTCTGTTGAAAAATTTCATCTTTTAAGATTCAGCCTTTTGGATACTGACTCCCAGCTTTGTGTCATCAGCAGATTTGTTGGACTTGGCATCTATCCTTTCATCCACGTTTTTGATAAAAACATTTAACAGCCCTGGGTCAAGTGGAGATCTCTGGAAGCTTTTTGTCCATTGACTTTAAATCATTAACACTTCCTCTCTGACTGAGTAACCTTTCTGAATCCATTTGACTGGTGTTTTTGTATTGTATGGCCACCAACTTTCACCAAATCAAACATTTGTTAATTGTACAATGTCAAAACTATGGGATGAGGCAAAAGTTGAGGCAAGATGCTTTTTACTCCTCATGGAACTCAGAGTTTAGTAGGGAGCTGACATAATAAGTAACTGGTATCCAAAAAGTACATAATAAGGGCATGAGAAATACACACGGAGTGCTAGGTAAAGTGTGAGGGGTGAGAAAGTGAGTGGTGATGATGACGATGACGATGACAAATAATGGCTAGCACTTACATAGCGCCTACTGTGGGACCGATACAGTACTTGACAATTATTATCTCGTGTGAGCCTCATAGCAACCCTGACAGGTAGGTGGTATTATCTCCATTTTGCAGTTGAGGAAACCAAAGGCTTGATTTGAACTCAGGTCTTCTAGGCTCCAGGTCCAGTGCTCCATGCAGTCGAGTACCACTTAGCCACCTTTGAGTACTGACAAGAAGAATCAGAGAAGGCTTCCAGGAAGTAGAGTTTAAATTGGTCTTTAAGGGAGGATTTGGAATTTAACCAAGAAGACAGTGAAATGGGGAAGTCAGCCAGTAAGGTACAGTGGAGAAGGCCCTGGATTTGGAGTCAAAGGGCCTGAGTTCTGAGTCAGCTGTACTTCTTTACATCTGCCACTTAACCTTTCTAAGACTCAGTTGGCTTGTTCACAAATTGAGGAGATTACCCTAAAAATCCCTCTTAAGTCTAAATCTTTGGAGGCCTTGGGTTCAGCATGAGCAGAATTATGAAGTTGTGCATGAAGTAGAAAGAATGGTTAGATGATACGGCCAAAATTTAATCAGGTGGTAATGAGGACCTAGTCTCTTGGGTATTGGAAGTGGGCATAGAGAAAAGGGGACAGATGCAAGAGATATTACCAAGATAGAATTTAGCAGAACTTTGAAACTGACAGGATCTGAGAGATGAGAGAAGGAAAAAGTCAAAAGTGTGCCAAGATATAAAACTTGAGAAACTGGATAGTTGATAGAAATAGTGAAGGCAAAAGGCTGAACAGATTGTCCAGTCTTTATAGTGATGTAAAATTTAGGACATTTTCATATACATCGCCTTGAAGTTTACAGTAGCTACTGGGTATTAAATCTAATGAAAAAAGCACATTTACTCATGCAGCTAATTATTCAGAGCCTATTTTAAAAGGGTTAAATAAAGACATTTAGATTTTTTTCCCCTCAAAGCTTTATTGAAGCTAAATTTGGTTTTGATGATTTTGGTAGCTAAGTGACTTAGAGTCTAAAATCACTGACTTTGAATTAAATTATGTTTTAATTGTACAGATGAAACTTCAAAAGCTGACAAACCCAAAGTAGAAGAAGGTGATGAAAATCAAGATGATAAGGACTATCATAGAAGTGACCCACAAATTGCCATCTGTCTTGATTGCTTACGTAATAATGGGCAATCAGGGGACAATGTGGTAAAGGTGAGTGGATATCTGTAGTTGCCGTATGGTAGCAAATAAATTGCTTGGTAAATTTGGTGCGTTATACAAGATGTATTTTCCTTTGACAGTCTTTCAAACTCTTATTTACATAATTAGAATTACAGTCATTTGTTGATTTTTGCAGATACTTCCAGAACTAAGAACAACCTATTTTAAAGATTTTTCACAATCGTCAATATGCAAACAGCATTTATTAACCACCAGGAACAGTGCTTATTGTTTAGTGGAGTGCTAAAAGGGAGACAGTCCCTATCTTCAAGGAGGTTACATTTTACTAGTGGGTGATGCTAATAGATAAGTTAAATGCATTATGAAAAGTGTTATATAGTGGGTGGGGACTAAGTGCTGGGGAATCTGGAAAGGCCTCTTGAAAGGGGGTAGCATTTGAGCCTAGGCTTCCCTCCTACCCAAGACCATCCCAGTCATATTAAGGTATCTTACATCATTGATACCACCTGGTGGTAGAACCAGAAGCTGTTTGATTCAGTCTTCTTCCCTGCCCTCGGCCTCCTCCCCTTTTTTCCCCACAAGGAGTTTTCATTACTGTTGGGTCTTCCTTTCATCCCTACGGCTCAGTTAATTTCATTTCAGACAGTCACTTTTTCATATCTCTACATCTCCCCTTTGATTCCTTTTCTTCCTTCCCTTCTCTTCTCTTCTTTTTCTCCCTCACTTTTCTTCTCTCTCCATTTGAGTAAAAACAACAACAACAACAAAACACCCTTATCCTGGCTGAGAAGCTTGAGAGTAATGCTGGTATGGAGAAGAGGAAAGCCATGAGTTTTGAATTGAAATAATACAATAATGAATTAAATATTAAAGAACCTGTGCCATTATCCTCCAGAGCCCTTGTAAGTACCTTAAAGGACCTTCTATATCCTCCACAAGTATCTGCTTTTTCAGCTATTAAAACCTGTCTTATTCACCATCAACATAGAAGGCAATTTTAAAATTATATATTTCTTATCCAGTTCTGTTATTTTTACTCTATAATTGAATGAATAATATCACAATATTATATTTTCCAGTATTTCCTATTATAAATGATGGTATTTCAGTCTCAATAAAACTAAAAAGACATTTTTTAAAAATCCATCTTGACAGCCAACCCTACATTTAAAACCTTATGTCTCTGGAAAATTACGTTTTAAGCTTTTAAACAACAAATTAAAAACGTGGGGGGGGGTTAAAAATGAAGGGGCTCTTTATTCATTATCTCTTATAATTTTTATTCTGTTCCATGAAATAAACAGCCCAATAGGTGAACTGTAAAAATAATGTTTTAATGAATGATACTTTTTTTTTTTTTTTTGACACAATAGAGATTTACCAAGAAACACTGAAACACTTATCACTTTGAAAAGAGTGGTCCTGGGAAAAGTTAGTTTATTGTTTGTTAATGGAAAGGAGGGTTGTATCCTTTAACTTTGGTTGGATAGTACTAACATTGATCTTTGTATTTGACCAAGGTTTTGTTGGCTTTCAGATGTGTTTATGCGGTGGTTGTAGTTACAGTCTGTAGCATTTTGGTGACTGCTTTCTTCCTTCTTTCACTTCTTACGTGTCTGGTTGGTTTTTTCTGAATTCTTAACATTTATCATTCTTTGTAGCATAGTATCTACATCACATTATATTAATATTCTAACAGGAAAATTGTGGGGGGGGGAGATTTTATATCTATTCCTGGGAACATGTAGAAGGCAAATTTAAAGCAAATGTGCAGCAACCTACTTGAGCATTGTGGAATAAGAAAGAAATGAATTTCAGAAAGAGAAACAGCTCTGGTTAAATTGTGACTATTTTTTGAAGTGTTATGATTTTCAAAATATGTGCCAAGTTTAAAATTAAATGTTAGTTAAAATTTGTATCCGAAAACAGTCCAAATTACGTTTTTATTATCCGTACCCTTGCTTCCTTCCACAATCATGAAGAGTTGAATGTTTATTGTATTGATAAAGCGCAGTAAATAATAATCTGTAGGGCCTTTTAACTTAGCTTCTCAAAAAGAAATTTTTTTTGTAATTTTGTCTAAACTTGTGATTATGTTGGTATAGGGAGTTTCCAGTGAAGAAATTCCCTCTACCTGGGCAGACTGCAATTGTTCTGTAACCTGGGTGCTTAAAGATACTTGGTGCTCTTTTGAAAAGAAACATGATCTGCCCAATGTCATATACCTACTTTGTATGGGAGAAAAGATTTGTACTCAGACCTCTGTGAATACAAGACCAGTTCTGTATCTGCTCTACCAGGAAGCCCTTCTTGCCAATATTATTAACATAAATACCATGGCACTTAAAGATTAGTTTGTCACAACTAGCAAGTTTATGGATTCCATGCTTAAATGAGTTCAGTTAACTTTTCATGGAAAAAAAAAAGATTTTGTACAACTTTAAACTTGACTACTTTAATTTAACCAGGCTTCTCACAAAAAGTCAAGGTGATTAAGGATAGGATGGGGACAGACAATAATAGTTGGGGTTGGAATAATATAAATCACTATTTATTAGAAGAACATTTTAATACATATGACCTGCTGCTCTGATGCTGACATCATCAGTCATCTCTATATGTGATCCTCACTTGTATTTTTATTATTATTATTATTATCAAGTACCTATTAGAATCTTAAAATAGTTAGCTGAGTAATATACCCCCTAAAAAAGAAGGAAACAAGTAGATTTTGAGATAAATATTAGAACGAAGTCTAAAGATTGAAACATTAGAAGAAACACAAAGGATCTATTGTTTAAAAAAAACACCTGACCTATAGAACAGATCTAAGAGAAACAAATTAAGAATAACCAGTTTTCTGAGTTGCAGATTGAAGCATATTTTTTCTACAACTTGGTTAATATGGAAATATTTTTTTTGCATTACTTCTCATAATGGCTATCACATTTTTTCCCCTTCTCAATGAGTGGGAAAAGGGAGTACAAGGAAGAAAAGAATTTAGAACTGAAAAAAGGGGGGGGGAATTACTAGATTTCCTGAAAACCGTGACCAAGCAAAAAACTTGAATACAATATTCTGAGAAATCAAAGAAGAAAACTACTCATATGTATTAGAACCTAAGGACAAAGTGAAAATGAGGACTTCCTTTTAAGGTTGTAAAATAAGAAATCATGGAGCTTCCACATAAAAGAGAAACAAAAGTATTTTCATCTAGTCCAAGAATGCATAAGAAGATGGTGGCCAGAACCCTGTGCTCTCATCCAGTTGTGCTCTATTGAAGCCAGAAACAGTTTCCAGTTAGGGACTGCGTAAGCAGAAGAAGGAATATGTTGACTAAGGCTACCAGTGCTAGCCACTCCATTCAAAATTGCAGTGGCATCCAGACAATAGAGACATGACCATACAAAATCTGCCTGTTATGTTCAGGAGTATAGAAGTGGACAGTACCAGGCTATATAACACAAAGTTCCAGTTCAGAAATAGAGACTGGAGATAACAGAAGAAAACACACAATACATTGAAGAAGTTGTATTGGTTAAGAGAAACCCAAGAGGTAAACTTAGAAGAACATGATTCCACAAGTACAAGTAGAGCCTCAGAGAAAAGAATGGCTTAGCCACAAGGACTCTCAAGAGTGATTTGAAGAAATACACAATTAAATTGGAATTTAAATTAGAATACTTGAAAAAAATGCAAGGAAAAGAAATAGTTTGGAACAGAAAGTAGAATTCTTTAAGTAATAGAATTTGTGAAATAGAAGAGAGGAAACAGAATTTAAGATAAATATTAAAATAAAGTCAGAAGATTGAAATATTAGAAACAACATAAAGTATCTACTTTTTTTTAATGACAGATCTAGGAGAAATAAATTAAGAATCATCTGGGTTCCTGAAAGCCATGACCAAACAAAAAAACCTTGAATGCTATATTCCAAGAAATCATAGAAGAAAATAGCCCATACCTATTAGAACCTACTAGTCGTCTCCTGAAAGAAACCCTAAATTGAAAAAAAAAAAAAAAGAAAACTTTAGCAGAAATCCAAGTATTCAGGTCAAAAACAGAAATATAAAAAGTTAAATACCAAGGATCTGGATTAACCAAGATTATGTTGCAGTGATTTTAAAGTACAGGAAATCATGGAAACATACAACTCCAGAAGCCTGGAGATTAGTCAAGCTTAATACTCTTGAGAGGTGATGGCCTGTCTGCACCTTCTGTTAAGTTCAGTGGGGGTATGTTTTTGAAATACCTTAATGTATTAATTTATTTTGTCTGGTTTTCCTAATTTGTTGTAAGAGGGGACTTTTATGTTGTGGGAGGAGAGGGAGGAAGGAGATGAAAGTGTTAAAAATTCAGAAAAAAAAATCAGTGTCAATGAAACACTGTTGAAAATACATAGAAAAGAGCAGAAATGCAGAAAGAGAACACAGATCAGACTTCTGTGTTAACTTTAATGGATTAGGGCTAAATGTTGGACTTTTGAGTTCATTGGTAAATGGAATTCCTTGGGGAAGAATTCCTTCTAACAATAAAGGTCATATCTTTACAGTTAATATTTAAACAAGCTGTATGTAATAGATGTTCACATGGAATCCTCTTTTTTAATCTTTGTTTTGAAGTACTCATTTTTGTTTATGTTAGATAAAGGAAATTTGGGGAGAAAAGAATCTTAGAATATTAGAGATATAAGGGATTATTGGTGTTTCTCTTCAAGCATATATCCTCCCATTTCACCAGTATGTGTTTCTAAAGGTCTTGAGAGATGTCTTATTGTAAGTGCATATATGTTAATGTTACATGTTTATGTTTTTCTTTTCTGGACTTAATCTATTTTTTTATGCAGTGAAATGAGCAACTTTTCCTTCTTGAAAAGTTTTTCATCATGCCTCTGTGACGCTACCTAGCTTGGTTTTATTTTAGCTAACTACTAGCTTACCATCTTGTTTGAAAGTTTTTATTTAACATTTGTAAGCATCTCCCAGATCTTTAATATGTATGGTGTCTCCTGGTGAAAGAACCCATTAATGTAGCACTTTAAGGGTATAAATATTTGCAGACGACTACTTTGAAAACTGTGAAACAGTATATAAATATGGGTCATTATTATCCTCTGTCAGGTTCTTGATATAGAAGTTGTATGCACTGTATATACTGAAGGACATAAAGATTGACCGTGCCCTACACCATGGAACTCTCTGTTTCCTTCATACTGTACCCTATCTTGATTGTTCTCGTCTATCTCTCATTCGCTTTTTTCTGCCTGCCAGTAACAGCAGGCAGAAACAGTATTAATTGGGCACTTACTATTCCTAGGGTACGAAAATAAATTTAGAACATGGTCATTGGTTTCAAGAAACATCTAATGTATTTGCAAAGACATGACACATAAAACAGGTAGAGAACAGTTAAGTTTTTGTACAGAATAAATTTAATGTGGTCGTATCAGAAGTATTGATACAGAAAAGAGCTGCTATTGGAAGTTATCAAGGAATAGTTACCAATAGATTTGAGGGAAAGGATTAACAAGATTTATATAGGTATTGGGAGCACTAAAGCTCGGTATGAGCTATGACCAGTGATGAATGCTCAGGAGAAAAAGACTTGAAAGCAATCTTCTGTGGAAGAAGAGGCTCAAGAAAGAAACCAGACTAGTGCTTTCATGCTCTCAATTTCTGTTTTCTTCTTTGTATCCCCAATACCTGACAGTACAAATAAGCACTTATTGAAGACTAAAGACTCCTGGTAGTTTTCACCAAATAAATTCTCATGGCAGAAATTTTAGACCCATTCCGATTACTTACCTGTAAGCACTTTTTGGCTTATGAATTTCCTTGAAATGTGTAAACAAAATATTCTAGAATCACAGAGTATTGAGAGTTGAGACATCGGAGGCTATATGTAATAACTCAAGCATGGAAAGAATCCCTCCTATAACATACTCAATAAATGGGTCTTCCACCTTGTTCTGGAAGACCCTCATGAAGGAGGAGCCTACTTACTTCCTCTCAAAGCAACTCATCCTGCAGTTCTAATTGTTAAGAGATGTTTCCTGACAAAATACTGAAATTGGCCTCATTGCCATTTCTGCCCATTGCTTCTGGTTCTGCACTCTGGAGTCAAATGAACAGATCACATCCCTCCTTCACATAACAGCCCTTCAGACGCTTTGAGACAACCATTGCCCACCCCCATCTCATACTGCTGAGTTTTCTTTACTCCAGGCTAAATGGCCCAGTTCCTTTCAGCTAATTTTCATGTAAGACTCAAGGACCCTCCAGTTTATCAATGACATTCTCAAATCGTCACGGTCTACAGAGCTGAATAAAGTATTCAAAATGAGATCCAATAAGGACAGTTACAATGGACCTGTCCCTTTCCTATTGCTGGAAATTACCTTGTTCCCCGCTTTTTTAAATGATTTTATTAATATTTGTCTGTTTCCTACATTCTCATAGTTATCCCCAGTCTCCTTTCCCTTCCCTCACCCAGAGAGACATCCCATATAACAAATAGTATTTTTTTAAAAATTAGTACAAGTAATGTAGCCCAAGATTGCATTGGTTTGGTTTTTTTTCCTTGCCAGTTCACACTACTGATTCATATTGATCTTGGCACCCATTAAAATCCCCAAATCTTGTTGATAACATCTGCTGTCTATTCATGCATCTACTGTCTTATGCTTATGAAAGTGGTGTGTGTGGGTACATGCACGTGTGCTCCCAAGAGTTAAATTTCATCTTCAGCCGTGTGCTCTAGCTTGTCAGGATCCTTTTGGAGTATGTCATTTAGAATGTCAACTGTCCCTCTCAGATTGATGTCATCTGCAAAGTTGATTACCTTTCTACCTGTGCTTTGACAAGGACCAAGCACATATCCCTGAACAGTGTGGACTGTTCTAAACAGAAGTATGGCAGTGCCACACCCTCTGAGCATTATGTCTCTCAACGTAGCCTAAAATTTCTGTATTTTTTTTATACTGTGCTATCTACTTGACTGCACCTTCTGCTAAAATCCCTAAATCTTTTTGAGATTAACCAATAGCCACACATATTCCATCCTTTACTTATAAACTAGACTTTTCTTAGATTCAGCTTAGTGTTCTAGCTTGTCAGTGTTTTAGCTAATTTCTTCATGGTTTGTGCTGTGTCAGCAAGTTTGATAAGCACATCATGTTGGGTCTTTATCCCTATCATAATAGCTAACCTCAAGCCAGGCATAGATCACTAAGGTACTCTACTAGATCCCTCCTTCTTAACAGTTTAACAGCAAGCCACTAATCAAGTCATTGGGTTAACCACTCAAACCATTCTCATTCTGTATCCCTGTCCCATCATCTACTCCATGTCATTGCATCTTTACCACAAGTGTGGCACAAGAAATTTTATCAGTGTACTTCTAAGATCTAGTTAAATGATAAAAATTGCATCACCATGATCAGCCATCCTTACGCCACTGAGGAACAGGAAATGATGTTAATCTGGCGTGGCTTGTTCTTAATGATGGCTTGTTAATTCTTGTCATCATCACTTCTTTTCAAGGTGTTAGCTAACCCTTCCTTTATAGTTTTGTTGTGAGTTGATGTTGAGATCACTGGCCTTCTATTTTCTTCCTTTAAAAACGAATGGGACATATTGGCCCTCTTTTGGGTCCTGTATCGCCACCCCCCTTCCCCACTTGTCCATTATTTTTCAGTGATTACTGATACAATGACAGAGCAGTCACATTGTCCACTTCCTTCAGCCCCCTAGTTGAGGTCAGGTACTCCATTATTATTATTCCGTCCACCCTGAACAGCAGTGTTCTCTGTTCTTTGATCCTACTTTTTCCTTACAGTTAAAGACCCGTTTTTTGCTTTTAGTGTTGCTTGCCAGTTTCAGCTTATTCTGAAATTGAGAACTCCTGCCACTTGTCTCCTAGAACCATTCCATGGATTTGCCTTCTCTACTGTAAATAATTGTTTCCATCTTCTACATGTGTGTTAAAAATGTTAATTGGTTGATGAGCATTTTCACTGGCCTTTTTACACAACTTTCCCTTTTCCTTCTTATTAGAAGTGTTTCTCTTTGTGATTTCAGAATTTTCATTCTGGACTGACTGCCCTGGAAGGATTTTAGGCATTGGAATCTGGCCTATTCTTTGAGTCCTTTGAAATCTGTTCTCTCCAAATCTGTTCTTTAAACTGTGTCTGGCTTCCCTTTCCTTCTTTGACATGTAAAATGGATTAGGTTTCTTCCTCATCAAGGTTTATGTTGTTTCTATCTCAGCAGCTGTTTCCTTTTTGAAGGTAAGAACCAGGTCCAGAGTAACAATTCATTCAATTTTTAAAGCATTTATTAAAAACCTATTATGTGTAGAGCATATTCTCACTCCCTAATTTCTGGGAGTTTACATTTAACTAGTAGGATTCAGGATGTACACAGATGAATGAGTACTAACTCCTGGGGAATCAGAAAAGACTTTGCATAGAAAGTATTCCTGATCTAAGCCTTTCTAAGAAAAAAACATTCAAGGGATAACCTGTTTGAAGGCATGAAGGTAGAAGATGGGGTACTAATAATTCAAGAACAGTTAACAATCCAGTTGGACTCAAATATAAAAACATGAAATGTTATGTGTTTGGGAAGTCCAGAGCCAGTTTAGACTGTGGAAGTCTTCTAAATTTCAAGCTAAATAATTAGTATTTTATCCTAGAAGACATAGAAAACCACTGAAGATTTTTGAACAAAGAAAGATTTCCTGTGCCATAGGGAGATTATTTTTGGCAGCTGTATGAGGGAATGGATTGGAGAGAGAAGAGCCTAGAAGCAGGGAGATGAATTAAGAGGCTCTTGGTATTCCAGATCAGAGTTGATGAAGTATAAGGGTAGTAAACCATGTACGTGGAGAGATGGTAATAGATGTGAAAGATGTTGTAGAAGTGGAATTGCCAGAACATAACAACTGATTGGATTTAGGATGTGGAGGGAAAGGAGGGGTCAGGGATCATTTAGAGCTTTTGAACCTGGGGTGTTGTTAGCCTCCACAGAGAGAGGGAAGTTTAAAGGTGGGGCAGTCTTGAGGGGAAGATAAATTCCATTCAGAATGCTTAATTTGAAGTGGTGGTGGTATGGCTAAATGGAGGTCTCTTGAAGGCAATTGGCAATGCTGACTTGAATTGAGGAAAGAGTTTAAAGGGTGAGATAAAGATTTGAGAGTCACTTGTGTAGAGACCATAGTTTAACTGCTTTGATTAGGAAGGAAGAGAGTGTAGAGAAAGGAGGAGGCTCAAGGCAGAACCTTGGATATCAATTCATAAGAGGTAGGAGATGGATGAACCGGCAAAGCAGAATCAAGAGGAGCAATCATCTTCATTAATGCTTTGCCTTCAGTTTCCATTAGTAGTGCAATGCTGGGCACACAACAAACATGGCAAATGACTTTTGAACGTCCATCATTTCTCATTGATACCTTGAGTTGTATCTTGCACTCTTGTGTTCTTAAGAACACAGTTTTTTAGTCCGGTCTTGAGTTTTTGGTGGGTGCAGAATAATGTTGTATTGCTTGAATGTCTTATTTTCTCATCACTTGCAAAATATTGTTGTTTGTTACACAGATTTAATTATGTGTGTTTTGGAGTTTGCAGCACAGGACTTTTTTCCTGGATGTAGTCTGTGTATTCTTTTAGTGAGCATTTTGTATTCTGTGTTCAGAAGCTTTAGATAGTTTTTTTGAATTATTTCTTAATTAACTTTTGTTTAATTTTAGTTTACATCATTGATTTCCACAAGATTTTGAGTTACAAATTTTCTCCCCATCTTTCACCTACCCACACCCCCAAAACAGCAATCCCACTGTATACCCCCTCCCCCAATCTTCTCTCTCCTATAATTATTTTTTGCATTTATGGCATTCAGGTTTTTTGACTTATGTTTTTTTAGACCTTTAATCCTTAAGTTGTTTCTGTGCATCCTGTGTTCAGGTTAATTGTTTCACTTTTATAGAAATCACGTTTTCTTTTAATGAAACTGCTTTTTGCTTCAGATTGTCCTTCATGTCTCTGCTTACATTTCTTTGGTTTTAATATTTTTTTCCCAGTTACATTATATTTGTATTTCTAATCAGTTCTCTCTTTTATGTCTTTGGTGATATTTACCATTGTGGATTTAGATTTTTCTAATCTTACAGTTACTTTTGTTCTATAGCCCATTATTTCTGCTTAACAAAGTAAATAAAAATAAAGTAAAACATAGTTAATGTTAGGTTGTGTTTTTCTGAGTCCGTATGTGGCCAGCATTCAATTCTATTTGAACTTGATACCACTGCTGTAGGGTTATAGTTATGGGGTTATGGGTTATTTTCTGGGTGCTAGCCTTGCCAATGCAGATGCACAGCCTTACTCTTAAAGGAGCTCTGAGCGAAGCTCAAATACTGGATGTAACCTGTGACCATGATGTAAGTAGAGCCAGGAGTTTAGTTTAGGGCAGAGGTGGGAAGCCTGAGGCTTCCAGGTCACATGTAGCCTTCTAGATCCTTGACTGCAACTTTATGACTTGAGTCTAAGTTTTACAGAATAAATCCTTTTATTAAGGGGATTTGTTCTGTGAAGTTTGGATTTAGTCAGAGGGCTACACTGGAGGACCTAGAGGGCCACATGTGGCCTTGAGGCTATGTAGGTTCCCCTCCTCTGGTCTAGGACATGCTATTTGGAAGCAGAAGAGCACTGATCCTGGAACAGGAGTAGTGTTGAGAAAGGAAAGGGTTACAGCACAGACTAGGTCCAGGATCAGGGCTCTTTGACAGGAAGAATTGGGTCACAAGAGCTGGGCCTGGCCTGGAATCATGGTTAGCCTGGACCCAGGCACACGTTGGTCTTGGGACTTAGAACCAAGTAGGTAGATAATTCTATTTTTTCTCTCCATTAAATCTGATTCCCTTTGGAGTCAGAGAACATGGATTCAAATCCCCATCTATGTTGTTCACTGTATTGCAATGGGCTGGTCCTCTATAAAATCAGTCAGTTGTATTAGATCTCCTTTTATTTGAAAACAAATACAACTCATTAGAGTCATTTTGGCAGAGCTTTCATATCAAAATACATCCCAAGATAGTATTTCTTTTTGTGTAGTAAATGATTAGTAAATGCTTGCTGATTGATTCCTTTGTGCAGTTATCTTTTGCTAAATTGGTAAAACCAAATCACCTCAATTACTTCTTGGTCACTTTCTTAGGAATCGGGTTTTTGTAGTAAATGCTTTTGCTCTTGGAAATTTGGAGAAGTCATATGTGTAAACATAGTGATATGTGGAGAGATGCTTTCTCCAACACTATAGATTGCACATCCTCTATGCCTTTGTAGACAGTCTTAATGAGTTTTATATGGAAAAACATTAGCCACTTGGTGACCAATTATCTACTCACAAACCTTTTTGAACTTAGTCTGGTCCTCAGATGACAGAGACACAGCCCATCACTAGGTCCATGCTTTAAGACTTTCCGGGTTCTTAAGCCCTGGGAGAACATACCCTTTATTAGCATGGCACTTGAGTGTTAACCTCCATGTAGAACTTTAGTGGACAAAAGTGACTATGATGGCATATGGAGATGGACCTGCTTAGGAGAAGGAAAGATTTCTTGTTTTGGCATGCAGCGCCTCATTCTTGTTAGTTTTCCATATTCTACTAATGCCATAACTTTAGCATTAGTATGACTTGCCTGCAGAAATTGAGGCTCTCAATTGGCCTAAGGATGAAAGAGTGGACCAGTTTTAAGTTTAGAAAAGAGTAGGTCAAATAAACTATTTTATCATTCATTTCATAGTGTGAGTATCATAAGGACCAATTCTTAGTTGTCATTAACTTCCAGATTTATAATTGTAATAAGTTACTAATAAGAGAAAAGGTAGAGGGTTGATTGGTTGTTTTTAACTTCACAGTAATTTGCTCCCAGACAATATATACTCCTTGAAGCTTCTTTCTTATTTTGATATCTTACTATATTACAAGGATAAATGAAGTAACCTTCTCATAAGATGTTCTTGATTCTTGTAGAATGACGGATTTGACAATTTTTTGGTAGTCTCTTAGGAGCTTTCTTTTAGCTATCTTCCCTCAAATACAAAAAAGTATACTTGTGGAAAATAGCATTGTGAAATGTAAGCTGAGAAAAAGGCATAAGTAAGGGAAGCAGCTTACTTCCAAGTATTGAAGGAGTTACCTTTTAAAAAGTTCAAAATTAAGAAAAGTTCAAAATTAATTCTTAAACAACTGCCAATAAATAAGGAACTAGTTTTCCTTTAAGCAGTGTAACTACTTTAACAAAAGTAGGGTAGCATTTTTTGACTAATTGCCTAATTTATTTATATTAGGGCTTAATGAAGAAATTTATCCGATGTTCTACACGTGTGACTGTGGGAACTATTAAAAAATTTCTAAGTTTAAAGTTAAAGCTTCCAAGTTCTTATGAGGTAAGTTGAAAAGTGGTATCTTTCTTCTGTTTTTTTGTATATCTCATTAATCTATTATGAGATAAATTATAGTTAAAGAAAAAATTTGATAATATATTTTAATTTTCTATATTTTAGTATTTTTCTGTTTTTTCCCTAGTTGAGTAGCATAATTTTAGAGAATATTGAATTCTCTTCATATATTTCCTAGTTTAATGTTTCCTAGAATGATCACACTGAAACTTTGAGAAGACTTTGCTGGTATTTTGTGAGTAAAAGAATGGTTTAAATTTAAAAAATGGTAGGCTTAATCTAATCTTAAATAATCTCCAGATAAATAATTTAGTTCAACTTCTGTAGGTTAGCACAAATTTTACACAGACTCCCTTTTGTGTTTGTTAGTAGCAAAGCAAATGGATTTCTGTTCTCGACTTTGGTTTTGGGAACCTGGATTTTACTTTTATTCCAGTGACATTGAAGTTTATTTGTAGGCACATTGCTTAGACTTTTTGTGATCTGTAACTTTCTCCAACCTCTCTTTTCCTCTGCAATAAGAAAAGAGGAAGCATGCCTGACTTCCAGATATGGAACAGTATTACAAGAAACTCTAACAGATGACCCTGTAGGGTCATCAAGTGCAGCCCTTTTGCTGAATCCAAACTTCACAGAACAAATCTCCTTAATAAAAGGATTTGTTCTATAAAACTTGGACTTAGTCAAAAGGCTGTACCCAAGGACCTAGAAGGCCGCAGGTTCCCCACCCCTGCTGTAATAGAATCAGCTTTGAGATGATTCTGTTTAGCATTGTCATGAAACACCAAGCAGAGAGGGAACACTTCCCTCTAGTGTTAACCCTGCCTCTCCGGCTCCAGGTTGTTCTGTAGGAAACTGACCCATTGGGTAATTTCTCAAATCTCAACATTGTAGCTCAGATCTAGAGCCTCATACCTTGTTGCTACCATCCAGAAGTAACTTGCGGAAGCATTTTTAATCTTCCTTTAAACCTATTCATTATTATCAAAGAAAGAATTAAATCTTATCCTGTTTTAGTATCATAGAAGTTAGAGACAAAAAGGACCTCAGGTCAGCTAGCTCAGTCCCCTGACTTCTGTGAAACTGTCCCAGAGAAATGAAATCACAGGTCTGAGATTTACAGCAATCCTGTTTTTTTACATGTTGCCAGCTGTAAGGATGGTCAGGTTGTAAATGATGTCGTCTTTGTAATAGATATATATGTATGCCAGCGGCTTCTTAAAAGGATCAACATTTCTATAGTCACTATGTATGGTAACACATCACTTTTTATTACAAATCTCAAACTATATAGACTTAACTTGATTTTCCTTAGGCCTTTCAAACGAAGTAGGATTTCACCGTACTTGATTATACTTGAACTTTAGTCAGAAGGTTTAGAAAATATGCTTTATGTTTTAGGGGAAGGACCGGGGAGGGAGGGGGGGATTTTGAGAAACTGGTGGGGAATAACATAACCAAACTTGCCTGCCCTGGGTGACAGTGCTATTGTACCTTCAGGGGCTTCATCCATAACTCTTCTCTTCCCTTCTTTGAACAAGTGCCATTATGTTTATTGGTCCCTACAGTGCCCAATTCCCTTAGCTTCTGAAAACTACTGAATGTATTCAAAGCACTGTGATTTCATGCTGTGACTTGAACTTCACATCAAAGTTTATTTACCTCTTCAAGGATGAGGAGATAGATGAATTATATTTTTGGATGTATAGTTTGGAATTTGAACCATTTATTAGAAAATAAGATCCTAGAAAGATGATTTTAAAAAAAATTTTAAAGCTCTTAAACATGCAGAATCTAAAATTTAAAATGAGTACAGATAATTCTTTAATATAGAAATGATTTTCCAAAAAAATTTGGCAAATTGATTCTTTGGAATCTAATACACTTCCTCATAAAAACTCTTATTCATGGTGATTATAAACCTTCCCTGAGTTTTCCAGGAAAGACCACAAAAATCTTTGACCCATAATGTGCCTAAATTTAATATACAACTGTGAAAATTAGGTATTAGGTATAGCAGAATATTCAGAATTCTGTCTTGGTATGCCAGGAGCCACATCTCTAAATCCCAGTACCTTGGCAGTAGAATCAATAACTACCCTTTTCATAACCCCACCCAGTAAACAATGGAACTTGAGATTCATACAGCCCCAGTCACTGGCTCCTTGCTCTTCAGTGTAAGAAAGGCAGGTGGGTGGAGCTTCTTTCATAGGAAAACAGGGGTTTTTCCAACCCAAAGGAACAGTGATGTTTGAGGAATAAAGTAGCTTTGGTGAAAGGTAGGATTAATAAGATAAAGGGTAAGGTAAGAAGTAGTGAAAAGTGAGGATTTCAGACAAATGCAGCAGTGGGTGAAAAGAAGGGATGGTGTGGGAGGAGTGATGCAAAGGGGTAATTAAAAGCAGAAGAGGGTTGTGTGTTTGTCTTTCCATTCGCCTTGAGTGCTCCAGATTTGTCTTGGGGCCAGAGAGAAGAGGAGCCCCAAATGATCCATAGCCTAAGACAGTAGTTCTCATCCTGTGGGTTATGTTGTTTGTAACAATGAAAATACATCCTGCATATCAGATATTTACATTACGATTCATAACAGTAACAAAAATTACAGTTATGAGGTAGCAACGAAAATAATTTTGTGGTTGGGGTCACCACAACATGAGGAACCTGTATTAAAAGGGTCATGGCATTAGGATAGTTGAGAACCACTGGCCTAAAAGATCTCATGGTGATAACAGGACAGGACATACCTCTTTCTTTTTGCTTTTACTTGTAGCCTGATCCAGGGGACCCTCTCACTCACCACCCCTTCTGTGAACTGAGTAGAAGAGATTTGGGGTCCTGATGACTCTAGAATTATAGATAATACTAGAAAATACCTTTGGACCAAAGAGTGGAGTGGAGTGGGGAACCTGCAGCCTTGAGGCCACATGTAGCCCTCTAGGTCCTCAAATGTGGCCCTATGACTAAATCCAAACTGTACAGAACAAATCCCCATAATAAAGGGATTTGTTCTGTAAAAAAGGACTTAGCCAAAAAGCTGCACCCAAGGACCTAGACGACCACATGGTTCCCCTTTTATTTAATAAATGAGGGTACTGAAGTCTAAGTTGAGTTTAAGTAAGACCATACTTATGTTAATTTAGCTAGAGATAATTCTAGAATTTTACCAGAAATCTCTAAAATTCCACAAAGCATTAGATTTCTGTATACTTTTTCCAAATCAAAACTTAGGAAAAATAAATAACCCATCAAAGTTTAGATTGCTAAAGAGCCTTGAGTGATGAACCTAGAAGTCATTGGAGGTACCTGTTTGTGCTAATTAAAGATTAATCACAAAAAGATATTAGAGATGGCTCTAAGATTTCATGACAAAAGGAAATTATAAAGGTAAGTTGTATGGCCAAATACTGTGAATAAACTTAAGATGCAGAAACAAGAGGGCCAGATAAAACGAATTATACTATATAGTAACTTGACATGGCTATTTACATGAGATGTCATTCTATAGTATAGACTTGAGTATGTTTATTAGATATTTCCCAGAGTCTTACAGATTTTTTCTAATTATTTGTAATTATCTGAAAATAGGGAATCGTTAATGATAAATTCAAAATAAAATGTTAATGGATGTATTACTTTTTTTTAAGCTGGATGTACTATGCAATGGTGAAATTATGGGGAAGGACCACACTATGGAATTCATCTATATGACCAGATGGCGACTAAGAGGCGAAAATGTAAATAAGTTTTTGTTCATATTTATATGTTTGTTATTTCCACATTTCACAATGTATAATTTATATCACTGACTAACATTTTACCCTGGGCTTGTAATTTGTTAGGAGAATTTAAAAGACTATGGATTCACTGGTGTTTCTTTTTGCATACATAATTGAGAAAAGAGACTCGCTTGGAGAAGGAATCTAGTAGTTTTATATTCGGGTTTTGCAAAACTAATTCAAGGACAAAATTTATTACTTTGCAAACATGGTCAAGGAATGAGAAAATTAGTACCAGGTGAATTGAGGGTAAGAGCTAGCTAGTGTGCTATTAATTGTGTTTAATCAAAGGGGGATAGCCTTAGACATACATTCAGAATTTCAGTAACAACCTCAAAACAAAACAAAATATTGTTTTCCCCCTCATTCAGACATCTTTTAGACACCTTTCATAGTTTAAGGCCCTAGTGTTCAGTGCTAAGTGTGAAAAGATGAAAAATGGCTATTCCAAACGCAAAGAGCTTCAAATCAGTATGCAGAGTAGAGCGTGATACTGTCAGAAGCAAGATTGAAATGTTCTAGGGAGATTGGAGGAGGGAGGGAATACTTTTCAGACTTAAGACTTTTAAAAATATATACTTTGGCAACTTGATAGTGAAAAACCTGAACCTTCTGCCCCTGCTTAGAGGTTTAGAATGCAAGTGGTTGGGGAATTAACTAAGAAAGACGTATCAGAAAGCCTTGGCAGCATTTTCTGTCTCATCTATGCCAACTTTAGAGATAGCAATCTATTTTTGGCTCAGGGTAGGCAAGAGGAGCAGAGCAAAGCAGAACTTTTCTAGTTATTTAGCATATTATACAAATTTTCTAAGTACTATACAAGTCAATCTAATTCCTAATAGTAAGTGAAAAATTAGGTCAGACATGAGCAAACCTATAACTTTAGTTGCCAGAACTCCTAAGATTATTGTCCTACAGTTCAAATTCTCCTTTGGGTATGGGAAAATCATGTGTAGAAAAGGGAGGAGGAGAAAAGGTTTAAAAATAACTTTCCCAAACTTTAAGATGATTTTGAGAGCTACAAATGGCTTATTCTAGGGCTGATAAAGAATTTGCATGTATCTGTTGGACACCCTTAAAAAACTTATGAAAAGTATATTGACAAAGAAACTGTATTTGTAAACATCGTTATACACACATAGATTTAGAAACTATTAGAATTTAGGATCCAGGTAGCTCACCTCCTGTTAACTCTTGTATAAGTCAGATAGAATTACAAAACTAGCCACATTACTCTTTCTCTAAAAGTGATCAAGGCCATCTTTGATCACACTTTGGCAGACTAGAATATTTTTTTCATATTTAAATATTTTTTGTGTTTGTAGAAGTAAGACTGCCATATCTAACTTATTGTGTTTTGAAATAATACATTTACAGAAATGTACAAAGCTAGTTTGGAGTGCTATTTGAACAGAGAGTTGTAAAATTAATTTTTAAATGATTGTGGATTATAGTATACAGTATGCAGTATTTGCTTCATAGCAAATGTGGATAACCAGTGTGATCTTGGGATGGAATTGATTAATAGGAGTATTTAGGTTTTTATTTAAGTGATCAGTTTTCATAGAATTAGGGAATAAGTTTGAGAAGCAGCCTGGATTAGTGCTGCTTCAGGGTAGGAAGACCTTGATTCAGGCAGTGCTCCTGACACACAGTGACTGTGTGTAACCCAGGCAGCTTCATCTTTCATGATTCAGAAGGCCACTTCTGTATCTTAACAGGAGTACCTCAGCATCATTATGTGAAGCTTCCATTATTGTATTAGTGAAATATGGGAGCACTATGGTAAATGTCAATTTTCCTTTATAGGATGCCAGATAAGTCAGCCTTTACAAAAATCACACTTTGAATCACATAAATTTAATTATATATAGCAGATTTTTAAAACAAGCTCCTGAGTTTTCTTATGGATTTTCTGATAAAATTCTCAGGTATGTGGGTATGCTTTTAAGAACTTTTCACAAATCATTAAGGCCAAAATCCAATTTAGAGTCATAAAGCAGTGGAGAGAGAGCCGGGCTTAGAGGCAGGAAGACCTGAGTTCAAACCCTGCTTCAGGTACTCACTTGTCTGAGTGAACCCGGGGAAGTCACACTTAACCTCTTTGCTTCCATTTCCCCATGTGTTAAATAGGAATAGAAATAAACTTATCCCTGCCTGGGGTTGTTGTGGGGATCAAATGAGATAATAATCTTAAAGCACTTAGCACTTAGATTACATAGTAATCGCTATATAAATGGTAGTTGTTGTTGTCTTTATTATAGTAAAAGATACTAAAGAGGACCTATTGCATGCAGTATAATATACATACAGTATAACTCCGATTCACAAGCCACACCCAGAAATCCATCTCAGTACTTCATAGTTAGTGAGTATACATATTTGACAGCAACATTGTAAAATGCTGTACAGCTTTTGTGCACAGTTCAGTGCCAAACTTCCATATATCTAGCTTTCCATATTGCTACCTAATTCCTACATTTAGATGCAGTGGGGTTTTTTGATGCACTTTTTATTTTTTAGCACAAACTTTTTTATTTTTCAGTTCACCACAAGTAATAAATTATCAAAGTTGAACACAAGTACAAAAGATGCATTTCCTGGCTAGTGTGCAGCCAAGTAGCATACAAACTGCTTTATTAGTACATGGATTTGAATATAAGGACAAATTCAGTCCTTTCAACCCTCAAGAGCAGACCTTAAAGTTCATCCGGCCCAAACCCCTTATTTTTCAAAAAAAGGGAGTTGAAACCCAGAAAGGTGATGGCTTGCATTGTTAGTGACAAAACTGAGATGAGGTAGAACCTAGGTTTCCTGATGGCCAATCCGAGATTTTTTCCACTTTTCATGAACCAATGTTTTATTTATTAGGTTACCATTACAAGTACAAATCATAAAATTCACCTATAAAAATGAGCAGACATCTTTCTGATTTAAACCCAACCTTCCAGAATTTGATTTCTTGAGATTTGTCCCGTTATTACGGTGGCACAAACTGTTTTGTATAAATCTATGGTATTAATGCATTGTATAAGTGCAGTGTCTATCTCTGTTGCTATGGTAACTCTTTTCTTGACGTGCATTTCAGCCTTTCAGTAAGGCTAAATTTCTTAACCTCGTATTAGCATTGCTTTTTACATTTAATGTCTACTTTCTTAAAAAATAATAAAATTAGCTTACAGAATGCAAAGGTCAATAGTATGACATACTTTATCATAGATCAGAGTTTCTTAGAATTGGAAGGAACAGGCTAACCTCTCACTCACTGTAAGAAACTTATAAAATGTAATCAAGGTTGACTCATTCTACCAGATAATAAGGAGAAATTTTTTTGTGAGGATTTAGGGCTTAAGAATTTTTGTGCTTTGCCTTAAGAGAAAATTTTTTAATATGTAGAATTTATAAATAGAATACACAGATCAGTTTCATCTTTGTAGTAAAGTATTCATGAAATGGAAACACCATTCACCGATATTTTCACTACTATGATGTGGGGAACCTAGAGGTAATATATTTTATTGCAGGTCTTTTATCCCTGAGATATTCTCACAGAAGCACTTTGTTGGGTAACCCCCCAAAAAAACCAAACCTGTTAGCTAAGTACCTTGTTAAAAAATGGTTCATCCAGAGCTTCTGAAGAAATATTGTGAAAATTGGAGTCTTAAATTGTTCCATTCCATAGTTCTGTCCTTCCTGTTGGTGATTTTGTTAGGGTTATAATTTGAAAGATAGGTAAGACAAAGCTAAGCCCCTCTCTTCTCTCTGCCTCTGCATGTTCTCTCATCTCTTAACGATCTACCACAACTCCTGACCTTTTTATGCAGCCTTCCATTAACAAATTCTTACTGATTTATTTCATACCAAGTTCCCAGTATGTACATAAGACAGCAGAAGACTACAGAAATTTTTGAAAAACTACTGATAATCAGATTAAAAGTCATAACATTAGGTAAGTCACCCTCCCTTTTAACTCCTTGTCCCTCTCCCAGGGTACATCTCAGGGCAGATTATATCTGAGACTGCAGTATTCCGTGTGGGCACTGCATTTTCAGAAATGAATGACACTCAAACTGCAACATGTCTAGAGAATACTGGCTAGGATGGGGAGGAGATTCAGAACCCTATTACATTAAGATTGGTTGAAGAAATTGATAGTATTCAGCGTGGAGAAGAGAAAACTTTTAAGGAAGAATATATTATTCAAATATTTAAAGTGCTGCTATTTGTTGAGAGGTATAACAAGCTTTGCTTGTCTCCAGAGAGGGGAACCAGGCCTGATAAAGGGAAATTACAGGGCAACAGACTTTGACTCAATACAAGAAATAACTTAGCCATGCAAAGTTGAGTGAATTACCTTATAAGGTAGTGAGTGCCACCATTTTGGACAAGTAGATGCAGAGACTGGATGACTGCTTGTCAGAAATGTTGTTGAGGGAAATCATTCACTGTGTGATAGCATGGACTTTTTCATGTAAAGTAGCTGCTGTCTCTAGGCAACTCTAGGCTTACATGTAAACATGTATTTTCATAGGAAAACCTTTCCAATTATCCCCATGGTGATCTTCTTATGCTATGTTGGATTCCTCATTAACCTTTAGTTTAGTTTTATTTTTTTGTCTGGGCCTGTCATTGTTTCAGAGAACTCACAGAAAGGAAACTCCCTCTACTGATGCAGACCAGCAATAGCTCTGTGGCTCAGTCTTACTTACCCAGCACAGTCAAAGCCTAAATAACTGCCTTAGCCCTCCCTAGCCAGTGTGTGGCAGAACCTGGAACCCAGGCCTTCTGACTCTGAGGCTGGTGCTCTGTGCCCTGTATAAGTCTGCTTTTTTGTCATATCCCCTCAGGAGCAAATTCCTGCCTCTTGTGGTCCTTCATAGTTGTATTGAGAACACTTTGTAAAGTCTTTTAAAATGAAGTGCTTTTATTTTGGTGGAATACAATTGTGTACAAACAACATATAGACCGGGTTAAATAGGAAATCAACAGAGGGAAGGCACTAGAATTAGGAGAAGTTGAGAAAGGCTTCTTGTGGAAGACAGGCTTTTAACTGGGACTTGAAGAAATGAAGGAAGAAAGCATTTCAGGCATGAGGGACAGCCATTGAAAATACTCAGAGTTGGGGGCGGCTAGGTGGCGCAGTGAGTAGAGCACCGGCCCTGGAGTCAGGAGTACCTGAGTTCAAATCCGGCCTCAGACACTTAACACAAAAACTAGCCGTGTGACCTTGGGCAAGTCACTTAACCCCAACTGCCCTCCAAAAAAGCAAAAAAAAAAAATACTCAGAGCTGAGAGATGGGCTGTCTTGTTGAAGGAAAAGCAAAGAGGCCGGTGTCACCCGACTAAAGAGCACTTGAAGAATGTGAGGTATAAGAAGGCAGGAGGTAGGGACAGAGGAATCTGGGTTGTGAAGGGCTTTGAAAGCCAAACAGGATTTTGTATTTGATCCTAGAGGTGATAGGGAGCCACTGGAATTTATGACATGGTCAGACCTGCACGTTACAAGCATCACTTTGGCAGCTGAATGGAAGATGGGTTAGAGTACAGAGACTTCAGGCGGTCCTGCCAGCCAGCAGGCTACTGCAGTAGTGCAATATGTTTTAGAAAGCTTTTTTTTGTTGTCAGAACAGGAATAAAATTAAAATCCTCATTAACCCTTAGTTAACTAGAAATTAGACTAACTAGAAAATTCCTACCCCAAAATCCAAGTTAGTTACTCATCGATTAAGGGAAGGATTATAAAGGCATAGATTTGGAACTGAAAGATACCTTGGAAGTCTTCTCTCCCAACTCATATATTTTATGGGTGAAAATATTTAAGACCAAGTCAGGTTAAATGACTTGCCCAAGATCCCACAGGTGGTAAGTGCCAGAACCAGTGTTTGGACATAATTCTTTTAGTGTCCAATCCACTGCCCTTTCCATTATACCAAAGGAGGAAAGGTTACCACATAATAGGAAACAAGCCAAAGCAAAATGCTTCTGGGTTCAAATTGGAGTGCTACTGTATGGAATATATTGGAAACAGATTTTAAACAAAATTACAGCATCTCAGAACTGGAAGAGATCTTGGAGGCCAACAGGACTCAATCCGTAGTCCCCAAAAAGTCCTTTTGCCACTTAAAAAAAAAAGAGGAACAACTGACATTTATAATAGCACTTGTAAGTTTGCAGAGTACCTTACCTTCATTAAATCATTTGTTCTTCACAACAAAACCTGGGAAGTAGCTACTACAGGTGTTGTTATCCCCATTTTACAGATAGGGAAACTGAGTCTCAGAAGGGAAGTGACTTGCTCAGAGTCACACACAGAGCTAGTAGAAGAGCCAGGTCTCACACCCTAGTCTCCTGGCTCTCAGGTCAGTGCTATTTCCACTCTTAACACCACTGCCTTCTCCAAGAAACCATTGACTCTTGAGACCGAGCTTGTGGGAAGTTGCCGTTCTCTGTGACCTTGGTACCACGCCTCTCTGGGCCTGAGTTTCCTTATCTGCAAAATGAAGACATTGGACTATGTCTTACGGTCATCATAGCTCTATGTTGGAAGACTGGGGCAAGTCTGGGGCTCATTCAAAACATGGACAAAGGAAGATCCAACATGTTTTAAGTGGTGGCCTAAACAGGAGAAAAGACGATGTTTCCAAAGTCTTGCAGCTGCACTTAAAAATTTAAAAATTTTTCTTTAGTAATCAAAAAAATAGCTAATTTCTGTGAAATGTCTCTTAGTAAAAGAAAAGAGAAGTTGCCCACAGCTGTGTTAAGGAAACTGGTACACATTAAGGCCACCCAGAGGTCAGGTATGGAAGATACCCTCCCTGTAAGAAATGATGTGCTCTTTATGTCTTATTGGGATAGGGAGCACACCTGAAGAATGATCTTTCCAGACTGGTGCCATTAACCAAAGGAGAATATGCATTTAGGTACTTTTACTGAAGCATTCATAGTTCGCATTGACCCATACTTTCCCATACACACCTGGTGAGGTTTGGGGGTGTGTTGTTTGGATATGAAAGTAAGTGAACTAGCTAGCTAGGAGAAGGATCAGAGGCCTGACCTTAGTTTGTTTTACCAACATGCCCTACTCTGCTATGCTTCTTTGGGGACTGGAAGCAGCAGATATGGACAGAGTAGGAAGAAAACTTCAGTGCTGTTGCTATAGAGCTAGACCTACATAGGATGAGGCAGTGTTAGGGAGGGAGGCTGGAAAGTAAAGAAAAAAAATGAACACAAAAAAAGGAAGGGTAACAACACAGGAAAGGAAAGTAGCAGAGAAAGGTAAGACTAACAGTTTTCATTTGAACTTACAGAAAATTGGGCTTTTCAGCCTTAGAGGTGAAGCAAGGGAGAATTTCACAAAATCACAAGTAAAGTGTGCTGGGTTGTTTCAGATTTCATCCCCACATGCTTGCGGGTTCTGTTTGGTGACAAAAGTGCACCAACATAAGCATGGCCTCTTTCCAAATAAGTCTTGAGCCACTACTTGAGGATGGTAAATCCCAGACATCTCATCTCATTCTTACTGTTTGGTTGTTTTTTTTTGGAGGGGGAGAAGGCAGGGTAATTGGGGTTAAGTGACTAGTAAGTGTTAAGTGTCTGAGGCCAAATTTGAACTCGAGTCCTCCTGACTCCACTCACTGCGCCGCCTAGCCGCCCCATTCTTACTGATTTTAAATGCCCTACTCCTGTGTGTTGGCACCTTCCCTCATCATCCTATCCTACCTCCTTATTTTGTACATGAGGCATCTGAGACTTTAACAGGTTAAGTGAATTGTCCAGAGACATATTATCAGTTGGCCATCGTCAGAGCTAGTACTCAGCTCCTCCGGCTCCAAATACAAGACACCTTGCCTTTACCTATCTTAGATCCTCCTAACTCACCTTGACCTCTCATTGAATGAGTCCTACCCTCTTCTAAGTCCATTTAATTTGAATTCAGTTCAGCAAACATTATGTTGATTGATATTATGTGGTAGGCATCAGGGATGTAGAAACAAATGCAAAAAGGTCCCTAATCATCTAGAAGCTTGTATTCGGCTGAGCCAGCATCACTTCTCAGCTCCATACCTCTTTCTTGACTAAATGCTGAATAAAATTTCCTCCTCAAACAGCTCACTTCTACCTATCCTACTCTATCTTTTTGATACATTTAAAAGAAATTAATTTATGCTGTTATATCAAGGTCATAGTTAATCTGCCCAGAAGCATCTGCCTACCACCTCCATCTTCTTCCTGGTTTCCAATAACCATTTCCCCAAATGCAACAACCCAATTATTTGGTTATATTTCTTTGGGTCGTCTTTAACACGTACTGACTCAGTAATCCTTATGCCAATTCACCAAACGTATTTATAATTAGAGTTGTTGAATTCTGAGTTGTTTATAAGATCATAGACTTAGTGATAGAAGAGATCTTCAGTGTTGGCAATGCCAATGCTCTCATTTTATGGGTCAGAAAATTGAGACCCAAAATAACTTTCCCAAGGTCACACATGTAAGTAAGTGGATTTGGACTCAAATCCTCTGACTCCTAAAAGAAGTACTTTTTCAGTTGCACAGTGCTAGCATGTTGAGTGCCTAGATTCATCTCCCCAAGAAAAGAATTAATAAAAATGAATTTGTTGTGATATGTTGCAAGACTGTTTTAAGCAAAGGAATTTTATAAACCATTAAAATACTATATAAGTGTGAGTGGTAGTTACATTTATTTTGAGAACCTCTTTAAACTGGATCATTCATTAGGGATGAGTAACTATCTCAAGCCCTCTTTATTCCCATTAACTTTAAGCTTAATTCTCTTTTAGTTACAGTTTCTAAGAATAGCTTGTCTTAATTGTTAATGCAAAGTTTATACCCTTAAAGCTACAGTCATCCTGCTCTTCCCAGGGTGAAAGGAATGAGCTCAAATTTTGGAGGTTTTTGTTTCAGCCTCCTTAGGTATAATTAAAATATCAGTTAATAAACTCCTTATTTCTGTGTGTCAAGTGATTTTTTGATGGGATAAAAATTAATTTATTGCAAAAAGTAAATACATTCTTAGCCTCTTCGTTCATAGGGCTAAGGGACATAAGCAGTTAAACTGGTATGTTCTTCTGCTTTCCATTGAGTAATTTAATTAATTAATTAATAGTTTTATAGGATGTCAGACAGCTTAACTAGGATCTCAAAGTGCTGTTGTTTAGCAAGAACAGTGAGGCACAGATAATAAAAATTTATAGGATTTTGGAGGTTTTCAGAACTGAAAGAGAACCTTAGCAATCATTTAATCAGACCCTTTCATTTTTTAGATGGCAAAATTGAGGCCCACACACATAAATTGACTATCTCAAGGCCATAAAGTAACAGGTCAGAATTTGAACCCAGGTCCTCTGAAGTCAGAGTTCTTTCCATTACTTCACACTATCTTTCACTAATAATCATTCTATTTAGTTGGGGACCGCATCTGATTGCGGCAGCAGTGTTATTCCGTTCCTCCACATTAGAAAATCTTTTATTATAGAGTTTTGGCATAGTGAGTAGGGCCAAAAAGTCTTCATGCTATCCAGCCAAGAACCTGTTCCTTATAGAGAATTTGCATACTCAAGGGAAATGGTCCATAGTGGTGCTCCAACCAAGCATGCAATGCGAGCATTGACAATATAGCCCTCCACTGGGTAGAAAGACCCAGTAAATTTCACATGAATTCCAATAAAGCCTCACTTCTTTAAGCCAGTGAGGAATTTTTTTATACCACTGTGAAACAATGACTGTCCTAGTGATCAAAAATATAACTGTGTACATTGTATAGTGAGTGAATTTCGTGTATAGCATAGCATAACAGAAGTGAATCATAGGAAGAATGAGGAATATATATTCTGGTCCAGCTTCATTACATGTCGCCTAATATTGGATTTTGGTAAACTTAAGGCCTTTCTGACATTATGAGTTGCCCCACTTAGCTTTCCAGGAATCCCTATGTCTAGATACTACTATTGAATCCATTTTATTGGGTGGTCTTAAAAATTTTCCATTTTACTTTATGTTAGCTTTTTTTTTTTCTGAAAATAGGGAGGTATATCACAGAATGTACTTTGACTTTTAGAGGAAACAATCTGTGCTGTTTTATTGGTTTGATTTTAGGGGGGAAAGTTTGTTCAATTTTAGTATTTGATAGAAATGGAATAGTGTTGAGAATTCCTTAAGTCATTGGAAATGCTTGCGGGTGCCATATGTAATAGTTTTTTTTAAAAATTTGTGAAGTGGGGCAGCTAGGTGGCGCAGTGAATAGAGCAGTGGCCCTAGAGTCAGGAGTACCTGAGTTCAAATCCGGCCTCAGACACTTAACACAAAAAGCTAGCTGTGTGACCTTGGACAAGTCACTTAACCCCAACTGCCCTCCCCCCAAAAAAAGCAAAAAAAATTTGTGAAGCTTAATCATGAGCAAGTTTCAGAAGTGTTACTAACAACCCACAGTTAACCAGAGTATGTCATAGGAAGAAAAAAAAATAAACTTGCATTTATATAAAATTGGGAGGTCAAGGAAGACATATAGATGCAGTGGGTGACAATTAACACACAAGGTAACCCTAATAATAGCCAGTTATTTGACCCTCCCAAAGCAGAGGTGTCATTACTTAAAATGTGATTGGGAAAATTTAAGAAAATAAATAAAAATACAGTATAATGTAGATGATCTTAATTCGAGGTTTTCTAAGTCCCTCTGCAGCCAGCAGCCACCAGTTTCTACTAGTTTGACATCACTGCTCCAGATTATGTTGTTAACTTCCTCTGAAACCATCGCAGTCTTTGTTCTCCATAGTCTCTACTGCGATTTTTTGTCTCATTTACGAAAACTACACTTCCTCAAATCCATTTATTTCCCAGTGTCTAAGGGCCAACTGCTTCTGTGGGTAAATTACTCTTAACCATCCATAGTAGTACTAGCGCTTTCCACTCATAGCTGACGAGAAAATGGAAATGGATACCTAAATGAAAAGAGCATTACACCAAACTGACTGCCTGAAATGACCAGGAGCTAGCTGTTCACATAATAGAAGTGCCTGAATTCACTGCATCCTGCCCACTTAGGCGATGATTTTAGACACTTAGGCTTCAATAGGCGCCAGGCTCCTTTTTAGTTGCTTTACTTCTACTGTCAGGAAGCAGTGATAATTTCAAGAAAAGCAAAGAAGTCTTCTTGATTGAACCGCACCTCTCAATAAAGCAAGGGGAAAGGACTAACTCTTGTACAGAGAGCATAAATCATAGGTTTAAATGATCACTTAGGAAAATAATTTCTTCTTCACCCTTCTGTCTTCCCACCCAACCTACCCCACATAAAGCTTGCTAATATTAACTGCTACATTTAGCAAGGGTGATAACGTAGATACATGTAATTTAAAAACCTCTGTAACAGAAATTAAACAATAATTAAGGGAGGAAGGCCTCCCCAGGAAGTAGCAATTAGCAAGGAAAGTGGCCATGAGACCAGCAGTGCCACCTGTGGAAGGTTTTTCTTAGCTGTATGCGTGATTCATACCCAGATAATAAATTACTACAAAGTCTGTTTCCCTGAAGTCCTTTGAATCATAAATTCTCTCAGGAAAAAAAGAAATTTAAGTTCAGGTGCCATAGTCATATTTGTATTTTATTCCTTCCCCAATTTTACAACCTTTTTGAAAAAAATCATATATTCATATGATACAATTGATGAAGAATGCCTCATTCCTAAAGATTGTTCTATTGAATATTTTCTTCCTTATTGGAGACAGATACAGTGCCTATCAGATACGTTATTTTTGGGGTAGGTTCAGAATGCTCATTTTATTTGTTTTGATAATTGTATTGAAATAATTTCCATTTATGGTTAAGAAAACATTTAGGATGAATCGTATAGACAATGAAAATCATGACGGGGTTTAATTTTTATTTTTGAGTGGATAAATGAATATTAGATGGTTATTTAACAGGGACATAGCTCATCATATTCAAGCCTAATGTTCAGACACTAGAAGTCAATCTAAGCAGGTTTCATTCCCAGTCTTGAAAATTGACCGACATGAAGCTCTTGGTGTGACCAAATAAGGACTATAACTTCCTTAGAGCTTTGAGTTACCAAGGATGTCTGGTTATATAACTAAATCTATTTAAAAATTCATAAATTAGATAGAAAAGAGAACTCGTTAGAGTTGAACCTACCAAGGAGGAATTGACCAAAATAGGAATGTAGGAAGTCAAGTTTTCCTAGCAGGATTTGCTTTGGGAGGAGATCAGTAGGCGGAGTTCAGAGAAGATGCTCTGTTTTGACAGAGCAAACCTTTGATTTCACTGGAGTAGGGAACTCCCAGTGAAGAAACTCCCTGTACCAGTGAAGATGTAGAACTATTCATGGAGAGTTACACAAGACTCTTGAGAGGTTAAGTGACTTCCCCAGGCTCTCCCACAGCCAATAATGTGTGACAGCATCAGGGCATGAACTGAGTTCCTCTGATTCCGTGGCTACTTCTCTAATCACATTCTGCCTCTCCTAGTAATTTTAAGTAGCATTTATTAAATGTATAAGGCAAAACTTAGACTCCCCAGGCCAAACTGAATAATCACTTTGAATTATGAAAATAATTTTATTTTCAGCAAGACATACCATATTTTAGAAAGTACCTACTTAAGCTAAGTTATATCTGTCTGATGTTGGAAACTAAAACATTTTAAATGATCAGTTGTAAATATGTGTCCAGTTGTGGATGCCTCTTATCTGATCAGCTCATCTCCTCCGCAGTTTCGGTGTCAGAACTGCTCAGCTTCGCAAGTCTGCTCACAGGATGGCCCTTTTTATCAGGTAAGAGGCACTCACGACTGTACATGTTATTGCTCTTAAGGATATGTCAACATCTCTGTGATAAGGACCCACTCTCTGAGATGTATATAGCTTTGTGATCCTGATACTGTCTGGGTTATAAAATCAATGTTTAGGTTATAACCATTTCAAATCATTGTACTATTTCTGTAGAATTACAACAAAGTTGAGGTTTTAAAAATGAAGTTGCAAATAAATTTTAAGACTATCCTGTGAAATAAATGTATTTTTACTAGTAACTAGCTTCAGCCTACATGAACTATTTCTGTATGTTCTATGTCGGCAAGCATTCTGTAAGTTTTACACATTTTTCTGATTTGTGTGTCATACACAGATGACTAAAAAGATAAGATATCAAATTGTAGATAAATGTGAATTATAGATACTCACAGGTGGAAGGGGTCTCAGAGTAATCGTCACCTGTATCTGAATAAGAATCTCTACCATATCCTTCAAACATTGTTATTCAGCATTCATTTGAGACCTTTTAGTGAGATAGTACCCGTTACCTACTGTAGCAGCCCATTCCTTTAGATTCCTCTCACCGTTTCTAGTTGTGCATGTTAGAGTCAAGCAAAACAAATCTAAACCCTATTCAGCATGACATCTCTTTACATCCTTAAATGCAGGTATATTTCCTCTAAAATCTTCTCCTTTTGAAACTACACATCCCTGCTTCTTTCAACCACTTGTCTTCTTGGCATGGTATTGAAGACTCTCCCTATCCTGGTTGCTCTCCTTTGGACATTCCAGTCTCTCAGTACCCTTCCTCTGGCCTCCTAGTAAACATAAAACACTTGATATATTCTGATCACAGCAGAATGCCGACTGCAGGGCACACTTGTCATCCTCAGAGTTGGGGGCACTGTGCCTCTCTTAATAGACCCTGGGGTTGCATTAGCTTTTTCAGCTACATTGTCATACTAGTTCCTTAAAGCACCCTGATCTTTTGCATGAAGCTTATTTTCTATCCAGGCCTCTTCCCATCTTACATTTGGGAAATTGTATCTTTTGAACAAGTATAAAACTGTAAAGATCAGCCTTACATAGCATCTCTCCTGTGTTCCATGATTTTTCAAAGATTATTAAAATTGGCTTAACAGTCACACCTCTCAGGGCCTTCAAAACCCTGAAAATGTAGTTCACTTAGGCCAGGGAACTTCCTCTCCTTAACACCTCTTAGGTTTCAGTCCCAGATTAACCATTTGTGTTCTTTTCTGTCAATTCCAGGGATCACTATTCTTAGAAGAGAAAACAAACAAAATAGCAGCTCTTCCTTCTCTATGACATTTCTTATCATTGTCTGCCTCTAGCAGATAAAATGTTTCACCAGCAAAGCAGATGTAAAGATATTGGGAAGGACTTAATTGTAAGCTTTCCTTGATCCCAAAAGGAAATGGTTTCAAATCTTTAAAATATTGTTACTATCCTCTTTTCGAAGTCTTTAAATCATGAGGATTGTTACTCTGTAGTACTTAGTAGCTTCCTAAACCATCTCTTTATTTTCTGGTTTTGGAGTCCCTCACTCTGAATTGATGCCTATTTTGTGCTCCAAGGAGAAAATCTACTCAATTTTATTTCAGACCAACCATTCTTGTTATTGAGTAGGGCTCTTGAGCCCAAATGTTTAACTATCTGCCTTCTGACATCCTCTCCCTTTTTGCTGGACATTAGTAGTTTGAATGTGGGGCCACAGAATTTGACTGATAGGCAGTATCTTAGAAATCTAGTCCAGCGTCCCATCCTGTGGTAATACAATAGCCCTGACAAGTGATTGGTTTCCTTTTACTGAGCACTTGCTACATCAGGGAACTCACCTTATCATAAGGCAAGAAATTATAAAATTCTTTTTCCTATTGATCCAAAATCTACACCCTGGAGACAGTTTCTCTAGAGCCAAGCAGAATCCCCAAATTCCCCAGAATTTCAAAGTTTAATTCCTCTTCAAATGACAGTCCTTCAAGTTGATGGCAACTAGTGGGCCTCTTCTTTAGGTTACACATGCACAGTTCTTTTAATACTTCCTTTGATGACATGATTTTCAGTCCCCTCGTTATTCAGGTCATGTTGTAGTTTGTCGGGCACTCTGTACTTACCACCACCATTCTCTCTCCCTTATTTTATTCCTTCCTCTTATGGCTGTAAGTATGGAGCCTTCAGATAGAATTCAGACAGCAATCAAAGAAGAAGAAGAAGAAGAAAGAAAGAGAGAGAGACAGAGAGAGCTCTTATCCTAGGGTATTAACCCACTGGTGGCTTAGCTGTCCTAGGTCAGCAGAGTCCTCCAAGTAGAATTTCTTTTTCTTTGGGACAGAGAAGATCAATATGTCTTCCTTGGACCAGGGTCAGCAGCCCTGGCTAGGTGTAGGGTAAAAGGAATTTTAAAAGTAACCAGTTTTTCAGAGGACCTTGAAATCACATCTTTCATAGCTACTAATCGGGGCGGGGGGTGGGGCGCGGAATCAACCCTTAGCCACACTCAAAGGGGCTAGTATAAGTGCGGCCTAGCAAGGAATGAGTCTTCCTTGCTAGGTCTTACATATAGTGTTGGCCTCCATTAATAAGGACAGGCACAGAATCACCACAACAGCAATCATTGTAAGAGTGGGGTTGGTTAGTTGATCTGCACTAGGAAGGCAGCAGAACGTCTAGGTAAGCCCTGGATTCTCAGTCATCTAGAGAAGCCCATTGGTCAGCTTTTTGCCTGTTCCTACCAAGAAGGTTCCAGTTATGGTCTGACTATACAATAGAGACACTATGTTAATCTAGCCTAAAGTTGCATGAACATTTTTACCAGCTGAGTCACGTTTCTATACTGACTTTGTTCTCAACCAGAGCACCTCCATCCTCTTCACGCAGGAATTACTGATAAATCACCTTGTTTCCCTCTAGTACTTGAGCAGTTGACTTTTGCCATACGTGCAGGCAGTGTTCTGCATTTTTCCCTATCTTGTTACTTTCATCCCCTTGTTCCAGCCCCTCGAAATCTGTTGTCAGATGGCTTGCTAAAATCCAGATACACTCTGTCTCCAACATTTCCCTCATCTCTCAGTCTAGTTAATGCTATCAAGACAGGAGACGAGTTTAGTTTGGCATGATTTGTTAGTGACACTGCTGCCTGCCTCATAGTGAGCACAGACTGTTAGTTTTAAAATATTCCCAGGGACAGGCTTCATGGTCCACCTTCTGCAGTGTCTCCTTCCTGCAGCAATTCTCTGCCTTATTCTTTCGGGTACCTATTGCATTGTTTGTCAAGTTTCTCAAAGTCTATTCACGGCAGTTCTTCCATTACATTTGAAATATCATTCTTCTGGATCCGATGACTTCAGCACATTGAAAGAAGGTATTTGATCTTTTCTTGTTTCCTCATTCATCTTAAGTTCCAGTTCCCTCTTAAGTATGTTTATTTTACCTTTGTGAAGGTCACTTAATATGAATCCTTCTAGATAACCAAACAGAAGAAAAATAGGAGTTTTGAATAGCTGAGTTTTATGCAATCAGCTAATATACTGCATTCCAATATAACTTACTCTTCTCAATGAAAATACACATGAAGAAACATTGTCATTTTACTTGGCTTTTTGGAGGTGAAGCAGATGGGGTAGAACCCTCGGCTCATTCAGATCTTTGCCACTCCTGGCACTATTCATCCATTGGTCTTGCTGCTCTCTTCTGTTTGCCCTTGACCCTGTTTGCTGTCTTAAATCTTGTGTTCACATCCTTTTAAGATTGGAGTTCTTTAGCAAACTCCCTGTGTAGCAACTAGTTAGATGACTCCTTTATTTTTCCCCCTCAGTAGGATCATTGTATTTGTATTACCAGGCTTATTTTGGGTTTTGAGTTTGGTTTTGTTTTTGGCTCCCATCTCTCTCAAGGCGTTTTAACTTTTAGAGCCTCTGCTCATCTGCTTTGTGTTCTTTGACCCTTTTTTAATGGCCTTTTTATCAGGTATATGCCTTCTTGTAATTTCCTTTTCAGTTCAATGTCTCCTTTTAATCAAGTGTCCTGTCCATTATTCCAGTCCTCCCAAGTCTTAGTGACATCGTGGAGATTTCTTGTGTCAAAATGTCAAGTTTGCTTTGTTCCTTACTCTTTTCCCAAAGTACTTTCTCCTGTGAATTATTAGGTGCTTCCCCCAACGTTGTTATTTTTTCCATGTCATACCTTTGGTCCTCAATAGTATCCTCTTACAACAGTTTGTCTTCCTTGACCTTATAGTCATCTTAAAGCACTCCTTATTGTTTATATGTGATGATTAAAGTAACATAATAAAGACATTAAGACAAGGTTAAGTCCTAAACTGGAAAAGTTTTACCAGCAAAGAAAAAAGTAAATTTAATTTACACAGCTAGCAAAAAAAAAAAGGCATCTTTAAAAAATTGTCCTTTCCTTTTTAACCTTATGGTCCTAAGAAAAGATAGATAAATAAGAGCAGCTGGCAGCTCACACATGTCATCTCATTTATACTTGTAAATAATCACTTCTCTGTTTTTTAGTATTCAAGTCTAAAATTTTTTTTTAAAGATTAAAAAAATAAAAAGATAACTATTGACTCCCAAAAAAAGTCACCACCTCTCTTCCTGCTCAGTTTGAGGCCAATGGGAAGTAATTTGTACACTTTGGCCTTAGGATGATAGTTCACTCTATGGGTCTTTATTTTTCCCCTCAACCCTTTTTCCTATCCACAACCTTAAGAATAAGTTAAAGTTGGTACCAGGTTGATAACTATTCAAAGAAATTCTACAAAGCTAAACTTCTAAAGAATATCCACCAGGCTTTCCTTGCTTTCTCCATTAGGATTTATACTTGTGACAAGCAAACAAGCTAGAAAACTGAATTTAGGTTTTCTTAGAATGGGAGGTTAGAAGGAACCTTTCATTACAGTTCTAGTCCTCTAATAAGGAAAACAGAGGCCCTGAAACATCACATTACTTTGCCTAGGTCAGCAATTCTCAACCTGTGGGTTATGTTCGATTTGTAACCATGAAAATACATGCTGAATATCAGATAGATTCACAACAGAAGCAAAATTACAGTTATGAAGTAGCAATGAAAATAATTTTATGGTTGGGGGTCACCACAACATGAGAAACTGTATTAAAGGGTCGCAGCGTTAGAAAGGTTGAGAACCACTGGTAGGTCAGTGTCTTTTGCTGTTGTATTCAGCTCTCATAAGTCCTGTCAAACAAAAGTCAAATAGAAAATGTAAAGGAAAAAAATATTTATCTAGTAAAATGAATTTCTCTAAAACTTTGACCATGCTTGATGAAGTGGTAGAATAATTTAAATCAGAATTCCTAGTCTTCCAGCAGAAGTGTTATTTTGATTAGACTATATTTTTCATTAGCTCATAAAGAAGACTTAAACACTTGGTCTCAAGAATTGTTAGACCTCACTTACTTTAATCACGTTTCCATGTCTACTTGCATACCAAATTTCACTGCAAAATACCTGTTTCAGTTGTTGCAGTTTTGTTTCAAAATGACTTATTGAAGCACAAATTGGATTTGTGGGGTACTTTGATACTCTTTTGTAGCTTTACTGAGTTGGATCAAAATCAGTAAACCTCCTTGTTACTGTAGAGCAAACAGACATTAAGGTCAAATTGAAACAGATTTCCCTCCCCCCCCCCCCCATTCAAAACAGTAGGAAAAGCTCGTGGCTCAACCCCTTGTATTGTGTGAGATGTTGCTTGGTTTGAGGCATGTCAAAGGGGAGCTGCCATCTTTTCTTCCCTTGTTTCCTGAGACCTTTTTTAATTGTTGAAATGGTCCTGATTCTCCAGAGTCAGGAAGAGAGCAGATCTAGAAATGATTGTTTTGAAGAGCAAGCTGAAGAGAAAAAGAACTCCATTAGAACTTCATTATAGAAGCCCATGGGAGACCCCTGGCACTGTAGATGTGGGATCTAGTCTTGACTTAAAACAGACACAAAATTTTTTAAGTCATTACCTGTGTTGTACAGAATCCTCAGGTGTTTTGAGATTGAAGAGGTAGTTTACATTCTATTTGTAAATTATTTAGCTGGCCTCCTGTAGGAGGTCACTTGTCTTTTTTGTTGCGCACTTTTATCTGACTACTTTCATTTAATCAAATGGAATAATCAACCAGATCCTAATTTATTGTTGAAGAAAACACTAACAAAGTGCCGCATTAGACAATCTGTAGTTGATACAGTTCTTCCTAAATGCTGGGGGCTGGAGAGGAAGGGAAGTCAATAGTCCACAGAGGCAAATGAAAAATGAGAAATGTAACTAAATAAAAACAGTCTTTGATTGTGGAAGTCCTTGACAGTGCTGCTGTTGTTCCTGTTCATTGAGGTGGGGGTAGGAGTGACGTGGCTAATTGAAATGTAAGTCTTAGAACTAAATTGTCCCAGGTGGACGTTGGACTAGTAGCATTTTCTATTAAAAAAAAGGATTTGGGAGAGGGAACCCAAACTTTCCTAAATTGAGGCAGTTGTTGAAAACTCCCCCAACCCCCTACCAATTTGGAAAAGGAATGAATGAATGAATGAATGAATTTCACTAAAAAGTGAAACAAAGTCTTGAAAAAAAAATTTTTAATAAGGAGTGTTCCTGGCTTAACTCTCATCATGATCACTACTACTTGCAGGCTTAGTAATAAGTTATAACTTCCCATTTAAAATTCTCAAGATCCTTGAATAGATAATATTTAATGAACGTATCATTTTCACTTTGTATAAACCTAAACTATAAATTGTTCATTATCTGATTTTTATTTTATAGTCTTACCCCATGGTATTGCAGTATCGACCAAGAATTGATTTTGGTTAAACCAAAGGGCATAAATCCCACCAAGAGGAATCCTGCACTATTTGTTTACCCATCGACAGATTGCACAATGAATGGAGGCGTTGGACTAGGGGAACACAACTAGAATTTCAGCATGCAAATAAGAACATTGTCTTTCTTTAAATTGTCAACTGCATCTTTGTCATTTATATTGAGAACAAACCAAGTGCCATTCTGCTACTGAAATCTCTGCATAAGATAACCTGTGCTGTCCAACCATTGCATTGCAAGGCATAGCTGAAACCAGTCCAGTGTATCACCAAGATTCAATCTGCTGACTATTTTGCTCGCCTTTTCCAAGACTGTACTAATACCGATGTTGATTACACTAGGAAATGGCAGTGCTCAGTCTTTGTGGTGTTGCAGTTTTCACATATTTACTATTTTATTGATTATTGTTTAAAATAATAGTACTGTATGAGAACTTAATGATTATATCTTGGAATTATTTTGTATAGAAAATATACTTAGAAAAGTGGTTACCATGCCACTGTCCTGTTCTTGTTAAAAATTCCTATGTGTACAAGTAGAGTTTCCTCATGTACAAGAGTCCTTTTTTTCAGTGAATATTACTTATTCTTCAGATAACATTAACACACAGCATAATTATAGTAATTTTTAGTTGTCTAAATAGAATCTATCAGTAGCTCTGGAAAGCCTTTTTTGGTTTCCTGGGTGCAATTTTATGTAACATAAAAACTGAAGTGATATTCATAAATATTCAGGACATTGGCAGCTGATCACATTTACAGAGTCAGTGTGTAAGTGAAGTTATTACTCCCTCCATAATGCCTTATGGACAAGCAGGAGCTGCGATGTGAAGCTATGTTGTATTTCCCATTTTATACATGTCTCCCTGTTTGATGTTGAGTTAGAGTACATTTTGACAAAGTTGGCCTTAGGTGTGTGTCATTGTGGCATGCAAAAAAGTTATGAGGACTTTAACATTAAATGTTAGAATTTGTAGTCATTATGACATTAGACATTTTGTGGTTTTCAAGAGTCTCAAAGAATATTGTATATTAACATTTTTTGTCAGCTGTCACATTTCCAAACGGTATTTTTAAAAACAAAGGTAATGTGATATGGCAGATGAGCAAACTAACCAAAATCAGTGGTTAAGGGGATTTCATTTTAGATCCTTTTAAATAGTCAGAGAAAATGGGACATTTGCCTTATACAGGGAGGGAAAAAAAAAAACTTCGGAAAAAATTAAGTTGTATTGAAGTTAGAGCTAAAATAGCATACTTAATTTTACAGTTTTTGTAGATACATGTCCTTTGCCACTTCCATTCCTTTCAGATCAGTTTGCAAATCGAGAGTTCTGTCTTATTGTAGTTCTACAGAAATAAAGCTCATATCATTTCATCTACAGCCACCATTTTAAGTAACTTAACAATTGCGTTGATATTCAGAAAAGGAAAATTACTTAAGAAACTAAGTTATATCAATACTTAGAAAACAAATTAATTTGTTTTCTTAATTAGGTGGGGAGGAAACTTAAGAGATCGGAGTAAAACTCTCTGCTTTAGGAATTTGACGTGAGAAGTTTGTTTGTTAAACAGTCTAATGCACTGTATGTATACTAAAATTTCCAGTAAAATGTAGCTTGTAAATTTTCTGAATCAGCTCCTTAGTACTAGTAATAATATAGCTAAAATCTTAATATATTTTACATTATATAAAAGGCTATAACTTCATAAGTCCTTTTTAACATATCTTTGATAGAATTTTTTGATTTAAAAAATTATTCATTCTGACTTTGTTAGAAATTAATAGCAATATTTTTAGGCTTTCATTTGTTCTGGTGGTTCTTTGGGAGGGTTTACAAGCAAATTTAAAGCAAACTGGGAAAGGGAATATATATTTGTCTTCAAATATTTAGAAATAGATTTTTATTCTTGCCCAACAAAGCCCTCTTGAATTCAGTAAATAACTAAAGAAACGCTTTTGCTTTGCTGCCCAGGTCTACTGCCTGACTCCCCTCTTGCATTAGAAAATCCAGCATAAATTTGTCATAGCCTGGTCAATAGGTAAAATAACATTTCAGAGTTGAAAATAATTTTTTATTAATTCAACCATTAGGGAACTTTTTTTTTTAAACTTCACATAGGAAACTTAGTTATTTCTGTGTTTTCTGCCAAGAAGCATAGCCTTAAACACATTTTTATATGTACCTGATTTCTTAGCTACTTAAACTTATGCTGTTCCAAACATTACTTAATCATATTTAGTTGGCTATTTTTCTACCAAACAGTGACACAATTTTAGGGAGAGTCTTATTCTAAAATTCCTTTATTTCATATCGGTGTGTGATGCATGTTTGTTAAGTGTAATTACAATTTACGTGTCAGAGTATGCACCAAAAAAAAGGTGGGGGAAAGATGAATATCATATAAAGACAAGCAGATAACTTGGATTAGTTAAATATTTTAAGAAGAACATATTACAAAAATATCACATGATGGACTTGAACGTCACAGCTTCATCAGCCTCTAAATAGACACATGATGTAGTTTCCACCTGTTCTGATACTTTCTTTTTTAATGACTGTAGTTTAAAACTATTTGCACATCTAATTAGACTGTAAATCCCCAGATACTTATTCCCCTAAATCAGGTTTTTGAACTTCTAAGAAGTTAGACACAGAAAATTATAGTATGATTTTTAAGGCTTATTACACAACTTTAGGATACACATAAAATAAGAAATCTCATCTTACAAATAAACTCTATGGAAAAATCAGCAGTTAATAGAATAGAGCAAATTGAAACAAAAAAACAATTTCACAGCTATTCAATTAACTAAGCAATAAACTAAAGGGATTTTTAGTCCTAGAAAGTTTTGAGGGTTTTTTAAACCTGTTGTTAGTTGCCTTGGGGAAAGAACCTAAATGTATATGGTCAATTTCAGGAGGCTTGAAAAATAAAAAGGTGTTTGCAGAGTACAGACATTAACTGAAACAGAGATAATTGACAAATTGGACTTTTGTTAGATTAACTATAGGTTATTAAGAAACATAAAGAGTAAACTATAAAAGTACATTGTTGAGGTGTTCTTGTGGAGCCTGGGGAAAATTTGAATAGTGTTTTTATAACTATCAAAAGAAAATGTATTATTTCCTTTGTCAATGTTGAAAACTCTTCCTTCCTAATGTGCCACAGTTTATATCTGTAAATGAGTATGCCTAAATATGGCATTCACGTACATACTAAATTTCACTGGATTCTTGGGGGGGCTTGGGGGGAATAGATGTTTATCTTATGTGATGTTGTGACTAACTCATTAGCTTTATTGACAATGTTATTTAAGAGAAAGTGCCTCATTGCTAAAACTACGTTTCTGTCTTTTAAATTTACTGCATAAACTTTGAGTAAGAAGATGTTTTGGTTTGTGTTTCCTAGAAATGGTTTCATTATTTAAATAGTAATTTTTTAATGACATGTTTAGAAACTTCTGTTTTTGAAAGATTTATGTTAAACAAATTAGGCATCACCAAAGACACATTTACTGTTAGGTAATGATGTTGGGAGAAAAGCAATTTAAAAACTTAAAAGATTGGAAGCATCAAGTTTGGATTTGAATAAATTTTCTATTCTTTTAGGCAATAACCTTGATTGATTGAGATAAAATTCACCAAAGAAAGGCGTCAGACTGAACATGCCTGGTGAGATAAGTCATATATAGGTATTTTTTTTAACAACCTAAATCACCTTACAGATTAAAATCCCCAAAGATGGGAATGAGATGAGCACAATTATTTCTTAGAAGTGATAAATTATAGACTGGATTAGGATAAAGAGAAGGACATAGAATGAACGGAAGCTTGAAGTCTGTTCTTTTATACTCCTGAGCTAGTTCTTTTACCATCAAGTCCAGAGTCAAAGTTTAAAATTTTGAAATGAGAAGCATTTTTTTTCTTATGGTGGCAATCTGTTCTAGATTTCTATTTAGTTAGTACCTGGTCAAACGACATAGAAACTATTTTGAGCGCAAGCTCTGTAGAAGTACTTGGTATGCTTAACCTTCAAACAACAACAACAACAAATGATATTCTGATTGACTTTTCAGAAAAGCTTACATATATTTTTGCCACCAGAAAAATCATATCTTTTCATAAGGGGGCTAATATTTTATTTTTAAAAAGCAAAAACAAAAAAAAACTTTGTGGAGGATTACTTTGATTGTTACTATCCAAATAGGGATCCAATTAAGGGCTTTTCCATTTTCCAAACATTTTTGCCCTCAGGATCTATATTATTTGACCAGTTTCTAGGGGCAATTATCATCTTATGCAGATTTTTAGATATCTCTTAGGCGTCAAAACCACTTTGGATGGGGCTTCCATGATGGATATACCTCATGCCAAATTCTGCCCTTTAATGAAAAAAAATGTAATAGTTTGAGTGTAATGATAATTCAGTTAAAGTAAATTGTGTATCAGCCAAATGTTGTTTGGCTAGTTATATGAATTTAGAAAGCAAATAGTTGGTATGACTGTTATTCTTTTGATTAAGAATCAGAAAAACTTGGCAATGCCATGATCATAATTCAAATTCATTAAGTCTTAGGATGCAAGGATAAGGTCAAGCCAAGAGAGTGTCTGCCATTGCTTGGCTTTTGAACAAAGAAACATTTTAAAGTTTGTTGTCAGACTCACAACCCTTCCAAAGCACAAAATACCCAACTCCTTCTGGATTTACTTGACCTTAGTAATATTTTGATGGGGAAGGGCCAATTTGAAGGTTCATAAAAATGTATTTAAATCTATCATACAGGGTTTGATGGCTTTTTCCCCATAAAGCAATGTCATTACTTTCAATACTTTTAGATTATTGATAGTAAAAATGAAAAAGGATGACTTTTTAACATGGCAACATAAAGTTTTTACAAATACTTTTGCTTCCTTGTATTTTAAAATAAAGTACTGCAGGAAATTGAGCACATCTTACTTAGGAAAATTTAAAAAAAAAAAAGGAAAAAGTGATTGAACTCCTTTGTAATGACCATTTTAGTATATCCATTTATGCCTTTTTCTGACATTAAAACCTGACTTTTAAGTTGATTTCTTCCCTGCCTCAATTGTTATGAAACTTGGTATCAGTTACTAAAGTAAAAACATATATGTGTATATACAAAAGTATACACACGTTATTAGACCTAATGTTCTTCCTTCTATAGATCTCTATGGGATATAGATCTAATCAAGTATAGATGCTGACTAGTCTATGTTTCTAGGTAGTGTTTGGAAAAACACTTAAACAATTTTATCCCTTGGTCTGTTAATATTCTGTGCATCAGTTAACTTAAGTGGGAGTTCTGCATGTTAAAATATATCCTGGGATCAGCCCAAAGCAGTTTTTCTTTTGTTCTTTGGAGTTTTTGTTTTGTTTTGTTTTTTAGGATGGGGATGGGAGGGGGGTAGGCCTAAGTGACCTTAAGTAAAGCTGTGATCCAAGTAAGGAGAAGAAAGGACCTAGGGTGTACCAATGTTCTAATGCTTCCTTGCATCTGGTCAGCCACCGGAGTGATTGTCAGTTTTTAATACAATAGCCCTCACAAAACTGAAAAGATCATAGGTTATATTGTAAAGTTATGTTGCTAATTTTCTTTTAAAATATAAGATATTTTAAGCTTTTTGTCAAAAGTGATAACATCTTAATACAAATAAACCTTTTTGTGGTTGTAAAATTTAGCTTATAAATCATTCAAATTGAAGTGAAAGAAATACCAGGTCATTGTTAATGACTTAGTCTATTAAGAATATATGTATTTTTGTAAAGAAAAAGTACTTGTAGATATTTAATCAGTCCAAGAAATATCTTTTGTTTGTTTTGCAAAAACAAAATGCTGCTTAGAGAATAGAGCCCCTTAAATATTTTTTATTTTTTTGTGCTCAAATGTATTTTCTGTTGATTTATGGAATGTTCTGTATAAAGCTGTGTATAGTTGTTACAGTTGGAGCTAAAAGCATTTTTTATCTGAACTTAGCCAAGTATATTTGACCATGTCACAAATAGTATCTTTGTTATTAAAATTTTGATTGCCTAATGATCCCATGTTTGTCCTTTTTTAACATTTATCACTGTAGACCTCATTCACTATACTTTTTTTGGAATCATCACCCATAGACCAAGTTACACTGAAGTCCTTTAAAAACTGTAGATCTGTTTTTTATAAAGACTTCTTTCAAGAAAGAAAGTGTTATTTTATCACTAGATTTCATAGTTCCACAAAGTGAGCCTTAGGGTACCCATCCATTCCTTTGAATATTAAGCTTTGATACCCTGATGGACCTGTGATGCTGTGATCACATGAGTATGGGTGCCGCCTCCAGTACTGCAGAAAATCACATCTTTTCCACACTTCAACCACTGCAATTCTCATCCTGTTCCACCCCATATACTAGGAGCCTCCTTCTAGATCACAGCATTGTATAGGATACTAACAGAATACACAGGCAGTTATGCTAAGTTTTCTAAAACAATTTGAGAAGTTGAACAATTCAATTTAGGCAGAGACCTCACTTCAGTCAGTTTGCTTTATTACAGCTTTTATGAGCACGTGCCTTAGAATATTTCAAAAAGTCATTCTGATGAGGATTAGGAATTTCTGTTAGGCTAAAGCATTAGTAACTTGGGGTGTCACATATTAACGGAGAGTTGTAATGATGTCACATATTCCTAGTCTAATATTGCACTTGCAGTGTGAAGTAACTGTCGAAATGCTTCACACCATTTTTGTAACAATGCAAGCCCGTTTTCCTGACAGGCCTAGAGAGAAATGTATGGAGAAGAAATGTAGCTGCATTCCTGTGCCCCATTACTTCTGTTTCAATCGCTTTGCACCAAGGTGGATGTTGACTCCAAGTTTGCCCATGCCTAGGTTCCATACAACTCATGATTCTGGTGCCTGGGACACAGATGGTTATTTTATAACAGTGCTGGCAGGGAAGTATATTACATGTGTTTGTTTTTTTTTATAATTGCTACAATTTCTTCTGCAAAAGTCTTCCTGCCATAGAAAAAATGATTCCATAATCAGTTTTCATTAAACAAACAGATCTGATGGCAGGCTTCATCATGGCAGCCTGTTTCCTGTAGCTTCATTTGTACAGAAGTCATGAATTCATGCAGGTTCCAGCATGTAGCCCACAAAATAACACAAGAACCAAAAGCACCATCACATAATCCAGAAATATTTTCATTCATTCAAATGGTTAAGTGGTTCGTTTGTCAAAATTCCAGTTTAACTGTTAGAAACAGAGTGGTCAACCAAATCATACACTTGATTAAAATCTGATGCAAACAAAGGAATGCCCACCCTGTGACAACTTAGCATACTTTATTTTTACTTAGAAACATTTCAGAACTTCAAGTTTCGATTGAATGCAGTCAGCTGCACAGTACATCAGCCAGCTCTCAAGTGTTTCCAGCTTTAAAGAGCGTTTGTGATTCCCTCATAGTAGTAATACCTCTGAAGTAGAGGAGAAAGAAGCCTTGTTCTAGATTCAACAGCAGTCACGTCATAGGATCATGGAGCTGGAGGGAATCTAGTCCCCATCCCCTCAGTTTTATTGACTAGGAAGACCCATCACCTTTACGCAGGGTTGTCAGTGAGGGAAGGTGCCTTTTGGGAACTTTAAAACCTACAATATGGTGAGGGAGCTTCAGTTGGCACAACTGACACCCAGAAAATTAACCAACTTATCCAAGTCATAAAAGTACCACATAGAAATCTGGGACTTGTATCCATTGATTTTTACTTTACCTGTAACTAGAGAATTGGCCAGCCAACCTAAACATTTTGCAAGATAAAGACTGATAACAGTAAAATGCTGTGCTAAAGACTCCTTCCCGCTCTCCCCTCCCCCACCCCCAGCCCATAGCTATCAATCAAGCAACCTTGTACTCATAAAGCCTTCCACAGGGTCACAGGAAGATGGACTCCAGGCTACTCTTCACCTAGTTGCCAGTGATTTTCCAAAAGTGCAGGTCAGACTATGTCATGCCCTACTTGATACACTGCAGTGTCTCCCTATCACCTCCAGAATCAATCTCTCCCTCTCTTCTCTCTCCCACTGCTTCCCCTCTCCTCTCCTCCTCTCTGTGTCTCTGTCTCTCCCTCCTCATCAGCTCACAAAGCTGTAATATCCAGCCCCCAGTCTCTTGCCTCAGTTTCAGTCCTGCCTCTGACACTGCTAAGACACTGCTAAGCACTGGGAATACAAATTTTAAAAAACCCGATCCCTGACTTCGAAGAGCTTACAATCTAATGGATGAAGACCGTGCATAAAAGGAAACTGAAAAGCAATTGGTGGGGTTGGGGGAACTGCAGAAGAAGGGAGTTATGAGTGACTGGTGGTGTTCTGTCCAAGGAGTACAAGTAGTGGGAAATGAAGAGATGGCAAGTCTGAGGGTCCTCTTTAAATGGAGGTTTGGGAGGAGTCCTTTGCTTCACCCCTTTAGTCGAAAGGGAAGAGGGTAACAAGGATACTGATGAGAAATGAGCACCAAAGTTAATGTTGTCTTCCAAGATGAATTTCCTAATGAGGAGTATTTTTGGGGTATGAGCTGAGCCTTGAAGCAAAGTAGAGATCACAAAAGGTGGAGATGAAAAAGGAATAAATTCCAAGCATGAGAAATGGCTGGTGCAGAAACATGGAGGTAGAAAAATTCTGTATGAAGAATAGGCAAAACACCAAGTTTGGCCAAACTATAATATGTATGAACAAATCATTTGTTAAACACATGCTTAATGCCAGATAGTGCTAGGAATAAGACAAAGAATGAAATATTCTCTCTTCTCTAGGAGCTTACATTCTAGCAATAAGATAATACAGATGTAGGTAGGTATATGCAGAAAAAAAATGAAAGCAAGTAAAGCATAAGGTGGTTAGAGAGGAAGGGCACAAAGAGAAAAGCAATGCAGTTGTGTATTTGGAAGAGAGAGAAGGCCAATATGGCCAATATGCTGCAGAGTGCAAGAAGAGAAATAGTGTAGAAGGAAACCAGAAAAGGTAGGAAGGGACCAGGTAGTAAAGAGCTTTACAAACAGAACAGGGGTGTTTATGGTTTGTACTAGAGGCAATAGGGAGCCATTGGAGATTTTTGAGTAGATGAATGATGTGGATGATGAATTAATGAATCAGGCTCATGACTTGGCTAGTGAAGAGAAGCAGATGAATATGAGAAAGATTTTTGGAGGTAGAAACAATAAGATTTGACATATGGGGTGATAGTGAGGAGTTAAGAATGACAATAGGTTGTGGGTAATGGGAAGAATGATGACAATAGAAACAGGAAAGTTTGGAAGAGGGGTGGGTTGGATGATGAGATTTCTTTTATATATGTTGAGTTTGAGGTGTTTATAGCAGACCTGGTTGGAAAAATCCAACAGGAAGATAGTGATATGGCATAGGAACACAGGAGCAAGATTAAGGCTGGTTATACAGATACTGGAGTGATTAACAAAAAGATGATAATTAAATCTATGCAAATTGAAGAGGTCATCAGGATGGTATCCAGGGTGAAAGAAAAGAAGAGGGCCTAGGACAAAGATTTTAAGGAATGGTCAGACATATTGGAGGAAAACCAAGAGAGATAATGGAGAGATTACATAGGAAGGAGTGGTCAATAGTGTTGAATGTTGCAGAAATCACGAAGGATGAGTACTGAGAAAAGGCCATATCTGACTATTAAGAGACAAATGATATGCATTATTAGAAGAGTTATGAACTAGTCCAACCATTCTGGAAAGCAACCATTCCCAAAAGATATGGTCAAGGGGATGGTCTCAGAAAAATCTGAGAAGACTTGCATGAACTGATGCAAAGTGAAGTAAGCAGAATGAGAACAATTTATATAACTACAGAAATGTTGTAAAAAAAAAAACAACTTTGAAAGACTTAAGAACTCTGATCAATGTGATGACCAAGAACAATTCAAAAAGACTTTTGATGAATTTATGCTGTCCACTTCTAGATATTTGATGGACTTGAAGTACAGGTTGAAGTTCCTTTATTTTTCTTTCTTTTCCATTTTTTCTTTGCTCTTCCTTCTCTTCTCTTCCTTTCGACCCTCCCTCCTTTCTTCTCTCCTTCCTGTCTTTCTTTCTTTCTTTCTTTCTTTCTTGACATAACTGATGCAGAAATTTGTTTTGCGTGACTATATATATTTACAATAGGTTTTGCTTTCCTCTCTTCCTGTTTTTTCAATGGATGGAAGAGGAGTAAAAGGGAGGGAAAGGATTTGGAACTGAAAAGAAAAAATTGTTTTTTAAAGAAACCATTGCTAACTTTGGAGAGAGAAACTTCAGTTAAGTGATGAGATTAGAAACCAGACCAAGAAGTAAGTGAGAGAAAAGAAGTGAAATCTAGGAGTATAGAAATCTTTTTCAGGGAGATAAAGGGACATGAAATTTGGAACAATAACTTGAAGAGATGGTAGAATTGGAGGTGGTGGTGGTTTTAAGGATGGGGAAAAATTGATTATGTGTGTAGGTAACAGGGAAGGAGCCAGTAGGTAGGGATCAACTGAATATTGGAGAGAGGGAAGAGTTGGCAGTGGGAGTAATCTTCTAGAAAAGACAGGAGAGGAATGGGATCATAGGTACATATAGAGAGATTGCCTTTGGCCAAAAGGACCATCTCTCTTCATCAGAAACTTGAATAAAGCAGAAGAGAATAGGTGATGTTTTCAAGGGGTTGTGCAATTTAAATGAGTTTCATTAGTTTTCCTCATTTCCTGAAGGTTCAAAGACAGTAACAGGTGGGAAAGCAAAAGTGTTCTTAGGTCATATTCATGTTACAATTCTAGTCCTACAGAGATAAATTTAAATTTACAGTGACCAAATTGGAAAACAATCTCACTTAAGAAAACAAATTCTTAAAAAGTAAAATTGGAGAACTAGGATGGGAGATCCAAAATCTAACTGGAGAAAATACCTCCCTAAAAATGAAAACTGAACATATGGAAAAGGAGTTTCAAAAACTAATTGAGGAAAATAATTCACTAAAAATTAGAATCAGTCAAACTGAAACTAAGGACTCTATGCTCTATGATGCAGCAAGAGTCAGTCAAACAAAACATAAAGATTGAAAAATTAGAAGAAAGTGCAAAATATCTCACTGGAAAAACAACTGACATGGAAAACAGATCCAGGAGAGATAACCTATGAACTATCAGCCTACCAGAAAGCCATGATGAAAAAAGCAGCCTGGACAGCATCCTCAAAGAGATTGTCGAAGACAACTGTCCTGAGGTCCTAGAATCAGAAGGTAAAATAGTTATTGAAAGAATTCACTGATCTCCTGAAAAAGATCCCAAATTGAAAACTCCAAGAAATATAGTAGCCAAATTCCAGAGCTACAAGGTCAAGGAGAAAATACTGCATGTAGCCAAAAAGAAACAATTCAAATATCGTGGAACTACAGTCAGGACTACACAGGACTTAGCAGCTTCTACATTAAAAGACTGGAGGGACTGGAATTTGATATTTCATAAGGCAAAAGAGCTAGGACTGCAACCAAGGATCAACTACCCAGCAAAACTGAGCATGATCTTTCAGGCAAGGAGATGGTCATTGAATTAAATAAAGGACTTCCAGACTTTCCTGATGAAAAAGCCAAGAGCTCAATGGAAAATTTGATTTTCGCTCACAAGAGCCAAGAAAGACATAAAAAGGTAAACAAGGAAAACAAACACACATACACATATACACAGATGCTCACACATACACATAACTTGAGACTCAATAAGAGCAAACTTTGCATCCCTATATGAGAAGCAGATACCTGTCAATACTGAAATTTGTATAAGTATTGTGACATTTAAAAGGGATGTACATAGATAGAGGGTGTGGGTATAAGTGCACTAATCTATTAAGGGGAATAAAGGGATTGTAATGGGAGAAAAGGAAAGAATGAGGCAGAAAATGGTAAATTATGCCACACGAAGAGGTATAAAAACATACTAAAGTGGAGGGGAAGA
>CM053598.1:67833247-67851958 GCA_028646575.1 Pseudocheirus occidentalis | reverse complement strand
GATGTACATAGATAGAGGGTGTGGGTATAAGTGCACTAATCTATTAAGGGGAATAAAGGGATTGTAATGGGAGAAAAGGAAAGAATGAGGCAGAAAATGGTAAATTATGCCACACGAAGAGGTATAAAAACATACTAAAGTGGAGGGGAAGAGAGGATATGAGTATCATATGAATGTTATTCTCATTGGTTCTGATTTAAAGAGGGATCAATATAAACAGCTAAGTTTATATTCTAACATGAAAAGACACAAAAGCTCATAACAATAGAGGGAAAAGAGGGAAGGAGAGGAGCACTGTATGAAATTTACTAGCATTGGTTTGAGTTCAAGGAGGGAATAACATACTCTGTTAAGAATAAAACTCTATTGTGCCTGACAGGCAGTAGGAGGGATTAAGGGGGTGTAAGAAGGGGGCGGGTGGTTAGAAGGGAGGGCAAGAGTAGTAAGGGGAAAAGATAGGTAAAGAGGGGGGACACAAGGAGGGAATACTGAGGGAGGTGGTGGTCAAAAGGAAAACTCTTAAGGAGGGGAAGGGGAAAGGAAGACACAAAGATATAAACAGGGGAAGGAGTAGGATGGAGGGAAAGTCACAGTAATCATAACTGTGAATGTGAATGGGATGAACTCTCCCATAAAACAGAGGCAGATAGCAGAATGGATTAAAAACCACAATCCTACAATACGCTGTCTACAAGAAGCACATTTGAAACAAGGGGATATGTGCAGGGTAAAGGTAAAAGGATGGAGTAGAATATATTATGCTTCAGCTAAAGTAAAAAAAAAACAAGGGTAGCAATCCTTATCTCAGAGCAAAAGCAAAAACAGATCTAATTAAAAGAGATAAGGAAGGAAACTACATCCTGCTAAAAGGCACCATCAAGAATGAAGCAATATCATAACTTAACATACATGCACCAAGTGGTTTAGCTTCCAAATTCCTATTCTAGTCCTACAGCTCTCTTTGAATTCATTTTACCAACATCATTTGTACAATAATGTCCTAAAGAGGACCTGATTCAAGCCACTTATAATCCAAGTTTCCATTAGGTAAAAGAACACATATAAAGATCCCAAGGTCTTAAGATGGCACAAACAGGTGTCTCCATGAAAAGTTCCTGCTTCCTCAGGGCTGACCAGTGAACATATGACATGTGAGCACTGAGGATGAAGCCATCATTTGAGAGCCAAAGTGGAGAGGAAGTGGCATTTCCATCTGAATTTTATTCTTGTGAGATGAGTCTTATGACATTTTGTAATAGCTTTCAGTCTTTCTCCTAAAACAATTTCAAGCAAGAACAGAATGACTAATTCCAAAACTTGAAAATGGTTTCAACTGGAGCCAGAGTTCCTGGTTAACAGGGAAATGTGATGATGATGAAGACATGGCTATTTTGAGGTAACTATGGAAACCCTACTACTCCACACTTGTATTTTTCCACTTTTAACCAGGAACTTCAACTATGCTCCAAAATGCTTTAATCAGATTTGGAAACTACAGTGTGTTAACTATGATAACTAGTCAAAGGAGCACATTCTCTAGGGCTGTAAGTGAGGGATAATTGGCATTCCCAGCACAAGTCTGAATTTCAAGTTAGGAAACCTGAGTTCAAAACCTAGCTCTGCCATTTCCAGTCTTTGACTTTGGGAAAGTCAGTTAAGCTCTTTGTGACTCAATTTCCTCATTTGTAAAATGACAGAGTTGGACTAAATGACCTCTAAAGTTCCTTCCCACTCTTGATCTGTGATCCTGTTTTTACAGATTATAGATATTTGAGCTAGAAGGTACCTTAGAGATCTAGCTCAAATTTCATTTTATAGATGTGGAAAGTGGAGCTCAGGAAGGTAAAATGATTTGAGGCTCAAACAAGTAGTAAACAGCACACGTGTAATGTGCGCTTTGCTACCAGATCTTCTTTCTGATTCACTGTACTGCTTCTAGGTAAGCTGAGGCAGTCATGCAACAGGCACTTCTGATCCAAGGGTATGGTTCTGCTGTCTTATCCTCCTCTCATTGTATTCCCCACAAACGTTTTTTTTTAAAGAATATAAGCAAATGTAAGAATATAAGCAATATCCTATCATACTTTTGTTCCCCCTCAATTTCAAAGTGGCTCTTGTGGTATGAGCAGAGGCTACCCTTCCCAACACAAAGGGCTAAATGAAAGAAGCAAATGACTCCTTGCCACAGTGGGCTGATGTAGGAGGAAGGAAGTCATCACTCCCTTTCCTACTCCCTTCTAGCTGCCTCCCATCACTCCCCATCTGTCTCCCTCCTACCTGTCTTGGGTTGAAGATACAGAGCTGTAGGCTTCCCAGTGCACCTCCAGCTTGTGCATGATGTAAGCAAGGATCTGAGTGTAGCAACTGCCTGGTCCTTCCCCCTGATGTAAAGATGCTTTAACCCCTAGCATGAACTGTGAAAAAGTAGGAAATCCAAAATGCAAATATTTTGTTTCAAACACTTACTTATTTTCCTTTACCTACTTTTTAGAAAAACCTATCTTCTTTCTCATTTTTTTTCTTGTCCTGTATCATCCACCTCAAAGATTAGCTCATGTGGTAGCACACTCAGCAAGTAAGCTATAGTGGAATTGGCGTCCACATTCTGCATTTTGTGACTGATAACCCCGACTGGTTATACCCAAGACCAGTGAGAGGATTCAGGAGGACACTCTATTCCATGAGTGGACTCTGTACCGATACTGGGTACAACAACATAAATGCAGACTAATTAGAGGAAGACAAGGAAAGGAGACTGGGTAAGGAAAAAAAGGAATAAAAAGAGACTGAAGAAAGAAGGAAAAAAGAAACAAAGAGAAGAACCAAGATAATAATGATGGCTTTGGTTTCTATTTTCTTCTGTTCTCCTCTCCTATTGCTTCTACTTTTCTATTTCTTTTCTTTTTGTTTGTTTGTTTGTTTTTGTATAATTGAAGGAACTGACCAATGAGTGTCCAGGATTTGGAATGTTCTCAGGTTTGCTCTTCATGGAAGATTGTACAGAACATGGTCAGAAGTTCCTTGCCCCATTACAATTTAATACACGGAGTCTTAGTGAGAGTACTTGTGGCCACAAGTAACTGAGGAGAAGATTTGCAGTGATGAAGTCTTCTAGTTCACAGAGGAGCTGGAATGACAGATTAATGACTAAGCCAGACCTGAGTATGCATATTAAAACACTTATCTATCTTTCTACCAGCATTTTTGTTCTTCTTTTCCTTCCTAGTGCTGTAAGATACCAGCTGGCAGTTAGGGGAGACCAGGTAATTGAGAGATCCATGAGAGCCATTGAGGGTTCTCTGTTAAATGGAGTCAGTAGGAATGTCCACCAATGTAGTAGTGGATGTTGGCCTACAAAGCAAATTCATACCAAAATGTAAGGACAGTCCCCCAAGGATGGCAGCAGCTTCAAGGATCATTGCAGAGAGAAATGTTGTCTGTGAACTTGAGAAAACACCAGATCCTGAAACCTCATAAAGATTTCACAAAGGGCAAGTATTTCTGCGGCCAAGAGTCAGGAGAGACCCCTTGGCCACACTTTTTCTCTACACAAGGACTTTATACCACTGTACTTCAAGATTCAAACCCCATTTCCACAGGGACCTTGAGTATGTAAGTACTTCTCTCTTCTATGGGAATGGCTGAGTCAGAAAAGGAAAAAGGGATTGTTTTTGTAACTACTATTCTTGTAAATCCCCTTTCTAAAAACTGATAAGAGTCCTGCTGGTTGATTGATAATGAAGAGTGTATTAATTTGGTACTTGTGAGCAACAGTACTAGAACTTTGTTAACTCTCAAGGGTTATCCTTTAGAGCCCTGAAGGAATGTCCTCAGCAGTTTTCTGAGGACCCAACCTGCCAGTGCAAATGGGACTTGGGAGAGTGAGCCCAAAGGGAATGGAGCACCTATATTTTCATTTTCTTCTTCTTTCTTTCTATCTTTCTCCTTTTTCTTCCTCCAGCCTCTTTTTTCCCCTTATATTTTGTTTTTCTATTCTTTCCCTCACTTACTTTATTTTTTCCTTCTCCATCTAATTTTCTTCCTTCTTTCAGATCCATTTCCTTTTTTCCTAATTTTTCCTTCAATGTCTTTCCACTCATTTCATTTTTAAGAATATCAATTGATTTTTTAAATAAAATTTTATTGATAAATTATATAGTGCATAATTTTAAAAGACCTACCCTGCCCTTCTTCACCATACTCTTCCAAACATTCTTACTCTTACTCTAGCTCTTACTCCACACATTCAATCCATTCTCTTCCCCCAATCAAATCTTATTTAAGGGAGCATTACTCCAATCACAAACATAAAGTTATCAAGATTATTTAGTTATCTAGAAGAGTGAGGAGCTCCCTGGAAGGCCATGGCATAACTCCAAGGAATATTCATTAACCAGAGAGTGGAAAGATGGGTCACATGCTACCCTTGCTTCAATTGCCAACCAAGGGTCTAGTGTGCATCACAACCAAACCACCCTGTTCAACTATTATTGAGGAACAACCCCCGCCCCCACCAACTCTTCTCCTCTTGAGACTGTTCAAGCTCCCAGCCACTACCCTCTTGTCCAGTCTCCTCTGGGCAGTCATAACCTAACCTCAACATGGGTACTCTCATCAGCAGCCACACAGATGCCCTTGGAAAAGTTGCCTTTTGTCCAACCCTACTTTGTCTCCATCCCTACTATGCTTCTACATATGTCTCCTATGTCAGTAATATCTAACTTAAATAGAAATAGAGAACATTAAAATATACAGAAGGATCTTTATCAGTCACATATTTAATTTTAAAATGTGATATTATCTGTTTTATTGTATTTTTATTTATTCTGTTGAATATTTCCTAATTACATTTTAATCTGATTCAGGCAGTACTCAGCAGTGGTCCCTGGCTCACACGTTTGACACCTTTGGCCGAGGTCATTCCACGGGAGGCAGAAGTGACCTTCAGCTGACTCTGCCCCTTTGTTTGGCTCTTCTCTGTAGGACAGTGGCTAAGGAATAGTGAGCCTTCATAGCCCTTTTTATTTTCAACAGTGAATTGCACAGGATGAACAAACATGAATAATGTCAATCTACACAACAGATCTTACTATATTATCTTTCACCAACCCACTACTCTTCAAAACTCACCTGCAACTATGAGGGCACTATCATTCATCTAGGAAAAGCTAGGTGGGATAGAGTGTCTGGCTTGGACTCTTCTTCCTGAGTTACACTTACTGGCTGAGTAACCCTGGGAAAGTCACTTAACTGTTTGCCTCAGTTTCCTCATCTATAAAATGACCTGGAGAAGGGAATGGCAAACCACTTCGGTATCTTTGCCAAGAAAACCCCAAATGGGGTCACAAAGAGTTGAACATGACATAGAATGACCAAACAACATCATCAGCATCCATTTGGTCACCCAAGCTTAGAAGCTTGTCAATATAAATATCTTAAAAGCAGAGCTTATTTCATGTCTTTTCTTTGTATCCCCAGCACCTGCCAGACTACCTGGTACATAGTAGCAGTTTAATAAATGCCTTTTGATTTGCTGATTAATCATCTACTCCTCACTCCTGCTTATCCCAGTGAGCCCATCAGTTGCCAGAACTTATCCCTATCTCCTCAACATTTCCTGTATTTGTTTGCTTCTTTCTCCCAACTTAGTTCAGGTACTCCTCATCTCTCACCTTGACTACTTCTGCAGCCTCCTAATTGTTCCCTTGATTCAAGTATCCCCCCTCACCAAGCCATCCTTTATAGAGCTACCAAAGTGATTTTCCTAAAATACAGTTCTGACCATGTTACTCCCCTGCTTAATAAACACCAGGGGCTCCCTATTGGGATCAAATATTATTTCATTTTTATCTCTACTTTTTTAAACTTTTACTTTCTTCTAAGTTTAATGTATATAATAAATATAAATGTTTTACATTTGTTTTACTATTTCTGTATATATGTGTACAAACGTATAAGGGACAGCTAAGTGGTACAGTGGATAAAAACTCAGAATCAGGAAGACATCCTCATGAGTTCAAATTTGGCTTTAGACACTTACTAGCTATAAATCACTTAACCCTGTTTGCCTCAGTTTCCTCATCTGTAAAATGAGCTAAAGAAGGAAATAGTAAATCACTCCAGTATCTTTGCTGAGGAAACCTCAAAAGGGTCCCAAAGAGCTGGGCGTGACTGAAATGACTCAACAACAAATAAGCTGACAAATAAGTATACATGCATACATCTATTGGAAATTTTTTTTTTACTGTTGGGGTACGTTATCCAAAAAGAATTCTGATCTAGGAAGCACCATAGAGTTGCCACAGTGTTCTTAAAGGCAATCGAGCACACGTAGGAGCCGCCTGATAACTACTTGCTAAAAGTAAAAACAAAAATCCCCTCTCATTTTATAGAGAAGGAAAATGAGACACAGAGAAAAATGACTTGCCCAAGGTAACAATACACAGAGCCAAGATTTGAAGTTATGTCCTCCAGCTCCAAATCTTGTATTCTTTCCACTGCACACAGGCTGACGATATCCACCCGAGGCTGCTTCCTTAGGAAACATTGGTAGTTGGTCCTTCGTGGAAACTGGGGGTCACAGAAATGACATGTCTCAAGTGTGAACATCAGAATTCAGACTTGGGTTTCCCAGGGTTAAATCTGATACAGGGGGGGAAGTTAATTACACTGGATATCAAATCTCAGTCTGCTATGCATGGTCTGGTGACCGCAGAAAAGCTATTTGATCTGTGTAGGCCTCAATTTCTTCATATATAAGATGAGATGACTGAACTAGGTGACCTCTAAGTTTCCTTAGAGTAGCTTAAAACATCATGATTCTAGGGCCGTTAGGCCCAGTACTTTGCCCACCACTGCCTCTAGCCCCACCAGTGTCTTGGCATATGAACTCCCTTATTGAAGCACTTCAAACACAGATATGATATGATATCCAGTGTTATTAAAGCCCTGTGTCAGTAAAGCATTCTACTTTTCTCATTCTCCCATCCATCCAGAAATACAGAAACTGAGTTGGAAGGAAATTTAGAGATTACATCCTCATCTTACAGAAGAGAGGATTAGACACTAGAAGAGCCTTTCTCAAACTCTGTAAAGAGCTAACTGATGGCCAAGCCAGGAAGAGATCCTAGATCTGCTAATTCCTCATACCGTTTTCTTTCTTTAATACACATAGCCTTTCATCAACCATTGCCATTGCTTGGGAAAGAAAGGTTGTTTTAATGCTTAAAAATTATGGCTTTCACTCAGTTGCCCTGTGAGGAGACAGAATGACTCATAGCCCATTCCCGTAGTATAATTGACCTGATGGCAAAAACAGATAAAAAGGAAATATTCCAGGCCCAGCCATTTGCAGAAGCCAATCTAAATACAGTTCAGGCTGCCAACCAGCTTCAGCCTCTTTCAGTAACAACCACTCAAGAGCCAAGGAGCAAAAGATGAAATGAAATGACATTGGGCTTTAACTAACAAATGTCCCTGAGTATTGACTGTCTAAATTGCATTGCTAGTTCAATTCGGCAAAGGTTTACCATGAGCCAAGAGCAATGTTCCTTCCACCCTTGGGAGGGGTTGCCAGATGAAATAAAGCAGAAAGTCAGCTCAGGAGAGACCACAGTTATAATTTTAAAACTTAGAACAAAAGTTGTTTTTTTTCTTTGCTTTTAATGTGTGTTAATGCCTAAGGAGCATGGTTGGGACAATTCCATTACTATCAAAAAACTCCTGATCATAAGTTATTGAATTTTAAACTGGAGGTGTTGTTGTTGTTGTTGTTGTTGTTGTTGTTGTTGTTGAGTCATATATGACTTTCATGACCCTATTTGGGGTTTTCTTGGCAAACATACTGGAGTAGTTTGCCATTTCCTTCTCCAGCCCATTTTACAGATGAGAAAACTGAGTCAAACAGGGTTAAGTGACTTGTCCAGGGTTATACTATACAGGTTAAGTGTCTGACGCTAGATTTGAACTCAAATCTTCCTGACTCTAGGCCCAGCACTCTATCCACCATATCACCTGCCCTGAAAGAGGCTTTAGAAGGTGTCTAGTCAAAACTTATTATTTTACAAACGTGGAAACTGAGACTTAAAGAGGCTGAATGAGTTGCCAAAGGACACACAGGTAAGTAACCAAGATGGGACTTGAACCAGGGTTCTTGGACCCCAAATCCAGTCCTCTTTCTATTGTACTATGCTGGTAGAGCAGAAGGAACATTGGGCTGGGAGTCAGAAGGCCCAGCTCTGAATCCCAGCTCTTCTATTCATCATAGTGCAGCACTCACTCTGGGGTTATCTATCAACATTGAAATCATTGAACCAGAGATCTCAGAGAGTACTTGACTGCTACTTCCTTCAGGGTTTTAGAGATAACCCTCTGGGAATGGGCTTTTTAGTACTGGCATTTGTGAACCCCCACTGATATGTTTCCCATTACAAATTGGTCAGTAGCCTCTATTAGCTTTCTAAAAAATATATTTATTAAGATAGTAATTTAGTAGTAAAATAGTAGTTTAAAAAAATACACCCCCCAAATCCTTGCTCACAGTGTCTGTCAAGTACATTCAGGTCCATGGAATGAAAGACCTTGAAGTTAAGCATATAATAGTAGTGAGGTATATGTGTTAGATACACACATGACAAAAGGGTAACTCATAATTTTACTAGAATTATTCTGTTATTTTAAGCCCTTATAGAGGGGCCTGGGCACTTAATCATGCTGCTTTCTCCATGACCCACTAGAAAAAAGATTTAACACCTCACAAAGAGATCACAGGTTGGAAGTCATCCTGTTCACACATTTAAAATTTCATTAAATATGACTATCTTTCACTTACTATTTTTTTTCTTTTTGAAGGGGGGAGGGATGGGCAATTGGGGTTAAGTGACTTGCCCAAAGTCACATGGCCAGTGAGTATTAAGTATCTAAGGCTGGATTTGAACTAAGGTCCTTCTGCCTCCAGTGCGGGTGATCTATTCACTGCACCACCTAGCAGCCCCCTACTTACTACTTTCTTATTAGCTTAATTGGGGGTGAGGTTAGAACCTTACTCTGAAACTAGAATTGACCTGGAAAGAACCTTAGATGTTGTCTGGTCCATCCTCTTCATTTTATGGATGAGAAACATGAAGATTAGAGAGTTTGTGACATTACCCAAGATCTTATAAGTAGTAAGTTTCAGAAGCAGGAATTAAACTCAGGTCTTCCTAGGGGAATTACTTTCTCCCTCTTGGTCTCAGTTTCCTTTTCTGTAAAATGAAGGGTTGATAACTACTGATTAGAGAAAAGCAAATTAAAACAACTCTGAGATACCACCTCACGCCTATCAGACTGGCAAAGATGACAAAAAAGGAAAATGACAAATGCTGGAGGGCATGTGGAAAAATTGGGATTCTAATGTACTATTGCTGGAGTTATAAACTAGTCCAGCCATTATGGAGAAAAATTTGGAACTATTCCCATAGACCTATAAAACTGTGCATACCCTTTGACCCAGCAATACCATTACTAGGTCTGTATCCCAAAGAGATCAAAGAAAAGGTAAAAGGACTTATTTGTACAAAGCTATTTAAAACAGCTCTTTTTGTGGCAGCAAAGAATTGGAAACTGAGGGGATGCCCATCAATTGGGGAATGGCTGAATAAGCTGTGGTGTATTATTTTGATGTTATACTATTTTGCTATAAGAAATGATGAGCAAGGGGAAGCTAGGTGGCACAGTGAATTAGAGTACTGGCCCTAGAGTTAGGAGGACCTGAGTTCAAATCCAGCCTCAGACACTTAATACTCACTAGCCCTGTGACCTTGGGCAAGTCCCTTACCCCCAATTTCCCTACTTTCCTCCCATGCAAAGGAAAGAAACAAAGAAACAAAGAAAGGATGAGCAAGATGGCTTCAGAAGAGCCTAGAAGACTTGTATGAACTGATGTAAAGTGAAATGAGCAAAACCAGGAGAACATTATACATAGTAACAACTATATTGTAAATGATCAACTGTGAAAGGCTACTCTGCTCAAGACAAAGACCCAAGACAATTTCAAAGGACCTATGATGTAAAATGTTATCCACATCCAGAGAGAGAATTGATTCAGAATACAGAATGAAGCATACTTTTTAAAACTTTCTTTATTTTTATTGTTTTCTTTTATGTTTTCTTTTGCAACATGGCTAATATGGGAATATGTTTGGCATAACCTCACATGTATAGTCAAAATCACTTACCATCTCAAGAAAAAAGGACAGATGGGAGGAACAGAGAGGATTTGGAGATTAAGATTTTTTAGATGATTGTTAAAAACTACTTTTCATGTAACTAGGAAATATTTAATAAAATAAATAAAAATAATTTTTAAAATAAAATAACTGCAGAAAATATAAAATATTTGGGAGTATACCTACCTAGACAAACTCAGAGACTATATGAGCATAATTATGAAATACTTTCCACACAAATAAAGACATTACTAAACAATTGGAGAAAGTAGTTGCTCATGGGTAGGCTGAGCTAATATAACAAAATTGACAATTCTACCTAAAATAAATAAATAATTGGGTGGATAGATAAATAAATAATTAAATTAAATGAAGGAGATGATCATCATTAAGATCCCTATCAGCTCTAAAGCCTATGACTCTGTACTTCTAAGAACTACAATAAAAGCACATGATACAGCTCAACAAAGTTAGAAGATATTGCTGCCACTTTTCCCATTTGGTCCAAAACAGGAAGGAAGGTAGAGGCTGCTTGAAAGCCATCCCTTTCTTTTTTTTAAGATAGACTCATTGTGGGGCAGCTAGGTGGTGCAGTGAATAGAGCACCAGTCCTGGAGTCAGGAGGACCTGAGTTCAAATCCAGTCTCAGACACTTAACATGTACTAGCTGTATGACTTGGGCTAGTCACTTAACCCCAATTGCCCTGCTTTCCCCCCTCTAAAAAGACCAAAAAGAAACAAAACAAAAAAAAGATAGACTCATTGTGGAGCTATGTCTGAAACAGGCAGATGTAGTTACCTGCACCATGTAAACATTTGTGATGGTCCCAGAATCTAGAGTCATCTTTTGAAGAACAGAAAGGCCTAGAGTCAGATTGACCCAATAAAAGGACACTGCCAAAGCTTGGCACATTATGTACTGAATATGTAGAACTAAATCTCTTGACTCCTGGTCCAGTGTTCTTTGGGTTATACCAGTAGTTGTAGGAAACTTTTAGTCCAATAATAAGGATAATAATAGCTAATATTTATACATTACTTTAAGGTTTACAAAATGCTTCACAAATATTATTTTGATTCTCACAACATGGGAAGTAGATGCTATTATTATCCTCTATGGTTGAGGAAACTGAGGCAGAGACTGAGTGACTTGCCCAGGGTCTGATGTCACATTTGAACTCAGATCTTCCTGACTCCAGATTCAGCTCTCTATCCATTGTGCTACCTAGTGGCCACCAATGCCACCAATTTACTTAGCACTGTAAGGTTTTCAGTGACTTTCAACCCCATGAGGTAGACAGTGAAAGCACTATTATACTCTTGTTGGAGAAAAGTAAAGTGAAGCCCCCAAATACCAAGTTAGCAGTAACAGTCCTCCATGCCCGGAATGCTTTCCTCAACATCCCCTACTGACTTCCTGGCTTCCTTAAGTCCCATCTAAAATCCCATCTTTTAATGGAACCTTATCCCTCTTAATTCTAGTGCTTTCTCTCTCTTATTTCCTATTTATCTTGTACATAGCTAGCTTAGTATATATTTACTTGCTTGTCTACCCCATTAGAATGTAAATTTCCTCAAGGGCAGGGGCTTTTGTCTCTTTTTGTCTCCAGTGTTGAACACAGTGCTTGGCACATGTTGATTGATTGACAGACTAGCAGAACCAGAACTCTGGGTAGGAATTAGATTGTGGAGGGCCTTTAATGTTGAGCAAGCTAGGGATTTAATAACCCTAAAGAAGACAAGTTGAAAACATTTTTCTGAACACTGCCAGGGAAAATTAGATATGTAAAACACATGTGATACAAATTGACAGAGACCCTCTTAAATGTGCATTTCTATTTTCTATTTTTTTTCTCTGTCTCTTTGCTTTTTTCAGTTAGATATAGATTTCAGTATAGAGCAGTCATGTAAGCAGCCTTTTTCACCCAAACTAAATGTTATACATGATGCCAAAAGGGTGACAAGAGAGCTGAATATACCCTACTCTGGCATATTTACCACAGGCTAGTGGACACTGAGGTCAGTAAACAATGAGTACTGATTTACAAAAAGAGTTGTCAACATCAAGAAAAAATGTGGACCTTTCTGAATGTTGTTGGCTTAAATCATTACTAAATGGGTGGAAATAGGTGATAGGATGTAGTGGATCCCCCTTGTCCACTAATAATGATATCAACTAAAGAAAGAAATGATGAGCAAGATGGTTTCAGAAGAACCTGGAAGGCTTATATGAACTGATGTAAAGTGAAGCAAGGAGAACTAGGAGAACATTATACATAGTAACAGCTATATTGTAATTGATCAACTGTGAAAGACTTAGCTACTCTGCCACATTTGTTCATTCTTCCATTCACATATTTATTAAACTTTATGGCTAAAAGCAGTGTAAGAGGAAAAAGTAGTACCTAGTAATAGCTATTGATAGGAGACTAAAGAAAATAGAAGATAAAGTCCTATTCCTTGAGGAAGTTATAGATTAATAGGAGAGAAAACACATACATACAAAAAGAGGATAATAATAATTACTCATTTATATAGCGCATTACATCCATTCATTAAGCAAATAGCAAGGATTTACTGTATACAAAGCACTATATTAGATGCTAGAGAAAATAAAAGGTTCAGATAAGACCATTCTTGCCCCAGAGAACTTGTAGTCTAGCAAGACACAAACAGATAAACTATGATACACACTATTACATGATAAGTCAATAAGAGAGGTGGGAGGGGGCAGGAAATACTATGTGAGTAGGTCTAAGGAAAAAGGTCATTACCAACCAAGGGGAGATCAGAAAAGTCTTTGTGGCAGAGGTGGCATTTGAATTGGGCTTTAAAGAAGAGGTAGAAATTCAACAGGTGAAAAGGAAGAGAAAGGTCATTCTAAGCATAGGGAATAGGGTGAGTAGAATCATGAAAGTGGAAGAAAAAAGCATTTTGGGTGTAGAGAATAGGCAAATTTGTCTAAAAGGGGGTTTTATAACTTTTATGTCATGGATCGCACATACTACTTTGTTTTGCATTTCTAAAGTACTTAGCATGTAATGTTGTATGTTAGAGTTAGCTAAGTTTATGTTTTATTCACCTCCTAGAATGGATGCTCGATTAGGGGGAAAACTGTGTCTTTTCAAAGCTTTTTTTCTCCTCTACCACTCAGCTCTGTGCAGAGTAGGTGCTTTATTAATAATGTTGAATGAATGAATGAATGAGATTTTTCTTCTGCTTCCTTCAATATGTAAGGGATGTGAATTGATAGAGAAGGAAGAGAGAGTATTCTGGATAAGAGGAACAGTTTGAGTAGAGGTCCAGAGGCAGAAATGAGGCAAGCTCAGTTCAGGAGTGGATAAGGAAGCCATGTCATCACGATCAGGAGCCAGGGCAGATGAGCCACTAAGGACATCCTCATCACCAAGTCTAAAGACCTTTTTGTTTTCTCTTCTCATCCTCCTTGACCTCCTTGCAGCATTTGGCACTACTGACCACACCTCTCCAACATTCTTTCCCATCTTGACTTCCATTACATTGCACTCTTACGGTTCAGCTTCCTTAACATCTCCTCTTCTTTCACTGATTCTTCCTTTTCCTCCCTTGAAATGTGGCTCTTTTCCAAGGCATGATCCTGAGCCCTCTTTTCATCACTTTCTCCACTCTCCTCTTGGATGATCTTATCAATTTCTGTGGTTTCAATTATGCATATGACTCTAAAGATCTATATCTCTATCCCCAACCTTTCTTCTGAGCTTGTCACAGATTTCCAGATGACTAATGGGTATCTCTGCTAGCAGTACCTCAAACTCCACATATTTAAAACCAAACTCATCATTTTTCCCCCAAACCTTCTCCTCCTCCTCTTTCTATTAATGATTTCGCCATCCTCCCAGTCACTCAGGCTTGTAACCCTGGAGATAGCATGATGGAATAAAGTGGCCCTTATACCTTTGATTCTTTCCTAGTCTCTCGTCCCACACACCCCACCTCAACAGTTATCTCATTTGGCCCTCTCCATTCCATTTCTACCGCAATCATCCTTGCCCATACTTCAGTATGATCTTAACTGTTCTTTCTGCCTACAACTCATCTCCTCTCCAATCATCCTCCATAATGACACCAACAGATGCACTGCTATCATCATCCCACTCCTCTGCTCAAAACCTCCCCATAACCTGCCAAATAAAGTTTAAACTCCTAATCCTGGCATTGAAGTTCATTTGGCTTCCACCTATCTGTTAAGCCGAGTCATAAGTATTCAGCGAATGCTTGTTGACTGACTGCCCTCTCCTGTATCCATGTCTTGTTTATAATGTTCCCTATATTTGGAATGGATTCTCCTCAACCTCCTGTCTGTTGAAAGGGCCTTTATTTAAGGTCCAGTTCAGATGGCAGCTCCTCCATAAAACCTTGACAGAAGGCAGAGCAAGAAACTGAGGTCTGTCTTGTTATGGAAGAACTATCCAGTTCTGGGAGTCTAGGAAACCATAAGGGTTACATAGGTGGCTTCCCCTGCATGTCTATATTTTTGTTCCTCTTTGTTGTATGTCAGTCCATTCACAAGTTCTTACAAGCCAAATATTTTCTGGGGACTGTATGCAATCCTAGGGAAGATTTTGTGTTGTATTACAAACTGCCAAGGTCCCAGGCACAGAATATTTTGAAAGACTGGACAACACTAATTTTATGTTATGATGTCAGAGACAGTTATGTCCTTGGCAATAGCCTTCTCTCAGATGTGTTTGCCACAGGGATCTGACAACTAGCTGTATTGCCAGTGGAAGTGGAAGGTTCACATAATTGGAGACAAAGTTGGATAAGTGGAATGAAGATTAAACAATCACTAAATATGTATTAAGCACCTATTATGTGACTCAAATTCTGGTAGGCGCCAGAAGATTGTGGAGGGCCTTGAAGGCAAGACCAGAGCAAATTAATTTGGTGAAAAAGAATGACATTATCGTGATATCTATCACAATGAATGAATACTACCCCCAACAACTGACAAACAGCAAGGTGGAAGAATATAACTGAGCCCTTAAAGTAATGTGACTCTATAGGCAGCCTCTAGCTAAAAACAAGTTATGTTCCAAAGGCTCGTTTGTGAGTCAGTCATTTGGAACTTGGCTTGCATTTTCCCATATGTTGTAAATGGATGAAGCCCTATCAGAGGTTGGCCCACAAAAGCCTATTTAGCAGCAATTGACCTGAAAGATTGTACATTTACAATGGAAAATAGAAAATAATACTGTCATAAAATTACCAATTCAAAATAACAATAAAGTAGGATAAGAAATAGTTTTCAGTCTTCTAGAAATCTAGGTCTTGAGAAAAAACAGATTTAATTAGAGAAATATAGAAGACAGATATAAAGACTTTTGTATACCTTCTGAAAAGAACTCCTGGGCACTTTCAATGACTTTAGATGTTGACGTCAAAAATTCTTTATTCTATTCAATTCCACTTCGAAATGCCTTTCCTTTTCAATGAAGCAGGTGTAACACTAGCTCTATGATTAATCAGCCATGATTAAGACCATTTTTGGACTCACAAATGGAATGGTATCAAGAAGAAGAGAGAGAGAGAGAGAGAGATGTTCCTGATGTGACCAGGCAAGAGTTGGAAGAAAGTGTTAAGGGAAGAAACAATTTTAAGAGCATATTAACAAATGAGAATGAGGTTCCCAGAAAAGTAATTACCTGATATGTGAGAAGTAGTGGACATATACTCAATTCCCCTAAAGTGAAAGAAAGGAGATGGTGGGGAAGATTCATTGGATCAGTTTCCTGAGCCTACCACTAGGTGGTGTTGACAGCCTATAACAACATGGTAGAGCAAATGAAGGGGAGAGGGAAGGGGAGCCTAGAGTAACCACAGAAGCATAGAAGAGAAATTGAGGAAATGCCCATTTCTAAATATAAGTTGGCTTTCTTTTGGTAACTCAAGGAAAGCCAGTCTTTTCAGATCTTTTGGTGTTAACCCTAATTAAGGTAAATTTCTACATCTCATCAGACTAGTGCCCTTCCCCTGTTACCTTAATTTAGAGAGTCTTCTATAGTTTAGAAATAAGAATAGGAAACGCAACATAAACAATTTTTCTGGAACCTATACACTTCTTATGGAGAGAACACTGAGTGACTGTTTACAGCACAGTAATCATGGGTGCCACATCTCCCTGGAACAGTGCACAGCGTCCCTGCTATGAGGCTGCTTATACCATGAACCCCTGGGTGTGTGGATCACCAGCTTTAATGAATAGGAAACTGATTGCTGTTGATTACCACAACACTCTGGCTGATGTACATTTGTTCCATGTGAATTGTTATGAGGAAAGAAACATTCCTAAAGAGGGGTAAAATTGCATGGGTGGGCTGAAATAGCAAATGAATTCCAAAAGGCACCTGGGGGACAAGCCTAATCTATCTGCAGGACGCACAATGAGGAGCTCTGTACCTTCCCTTCGCAATCTAGGAACTCGACAGGAAAGAACTGAAAAACATACCACTTTTAATCAACATCCATTACAAGGGAGGCAATATATTCATAGGAATTCATATTTAAGATACCTAGGATAATAGATTTCAAGCTAGAAGGCACCCTTAGAGGGTTCCTAGTCCAATGTGCCCATTTTATACATGAGGAAACTGAGTCCCTGAAAAGGAAAATGAAACTTGTCTGCCTCTTTGAGTTCACTGAACATTTTTCTCCTTCACAAACTATACATTTCTGCCAAACTGCACAGATCTGGCCATGCCATTCATTTGCTCCAAAATTTTCAGTGGCTCCTTATGGTCTAAACTTTAGTTTAGTTTAGACCAAACTTTTAAAGCAAAAAAAATTAACAATAATAATAATTGGGCATTCAGGGACATTCATAATGTTATGTCAGCCTATTTTTCCTGTCTTACACTGCTCCTTGCCATGCACTCTTTGTTATAGGCAAAACAGACAATAGTCTCTCTATTCCCCAAAAGTGACTTGTTTTTTCTGTCTTCTTGCCTTTATCCTTGTCTGAAATGCCCTTCTATCTTCCTACTTTCTCATTTTCTGCTGAATTCTTCCTTATCCTTTAAAATTTAATTCAAATTCCAACTCTTCTAGAAAGTTCCACTTCATCAACACTCTCCATGGTTCCTATCATGAATTATCTAATATATTTGCAAATCTTATAATTATCTATGGAGCAGTTTTATACTATACTATAGTATACTATACTGTAAAGTCCATGAAGACAGGGTTATAGTCTTATCTAAATTTTGTTATCTCTTCCAGCTGCCAGAATGGTACAAATCCATTGTGTTTAAGAAGTATTTGTTGAACTGAATTAAATTCATCTGCTAATTACCAAATACAACCCTTTAAGACCCACCTCAATGTAATTTATGCTCTTGTGTCTATCAGGGAATTGTCTATGATCTTAAGAAGTATATTGGAAGACTTCCGGGGGTGGAGCAAAGATGGCGACATAGAAGCAGCAGTGTCCCACAGCTCCCACACAGCCACCCTAAACACCCATAAAAATATGACGCTGGACAAACTCAAAAATACAGAAAACACATCTCACTCAAAACTCTCAAACTCAAAAAATACAGAAAACACATCCCTTGCAGAAGGCAGCTCGGCAGCAGGTGATCATCGCGCAGAACACAAGCCAAGGCCAGCGCAGCTTGAAACTGAAACTCCGGCCAGGCCCTGGGCGGTAGGAAGGAGTCAAGCCAAGCAGCAGCCAGTCTACAAGACAGAAGAGCTACAGCCTCTAGCAATTCCACATCTACTAAGGTGTGAAAAATAGGGATTAAGGAAAGGTGTGAAAAATAGGGATTAAGGAAAGGTGTGAAAAATAGGGATTAGAGAAAGGCAGCTGGCAGGAGGGGCTCATCCCAGGCCAGGAGCTGAGACCAGCCCAGCCTGAAAACCCTATGTGGCCAGGCTCCAGGGTGGAGGAAGCCACAGTGTGAGTCTACTTCAGAGAAGATTTAAAGCACCTGGAGCAATCTGCATAAGCCAGGATTAAAGGTCAGTGAAAGTGAGTGAAGCTTTCAAGCTAAATTTGGGGGATAAAAAGCAGTTCAGCCAATCTACCCCTGGGGCAAGGAAGCAGTAGGGGAAGGGCAGAAACTGCTGTAACCAGCAGAAGCCCCCACTGGGCTGTTTCAGAGCTCCTGGCCTGTGGATCCCACAGAGGGGCTGAGTCGATTGATCAGGGCCAAGTGCTCTTGCATTGAGAAGCCTGGATCCAGATAGTGGTCTTGGGTGGTGTTCCTGGGGAGTGCTTTCAGCAAGCCAAAGCTAGGGGAGGCTGCAACACCCCCCTAATAGCTCTGGCAGCTGGGAAAACCCCAGCGATTTGGAACAAAGCTTTCCCCCCTGGAAGCAGAGTTTCACAAAGCTAAAAAATAACCAACCAATTAATTGACTAGCCAACATGAGGAAAAGGAAGCAAAATAAGAACAGCTATAAAACTCTAGAATCCTTTTTTGTGGACAAAAACGATCAAAGCATGGAATGGGAGGAAGACAAC
>CM053598.1:67815895-67832747 GCA_028646575.1 Pseudocheirus occidentalis | reverse complement strand
GTTAAAACTTTACTTTCATTTACTCTCATCGAATCTGGCTTAGGGAAGAAATGGCATAAACTCTAAAATGGGCATCATGCCACACAAGAGAGTAGGGGGCGTAGGGATGAAAGGCAGGATGATGGAGGGGAGGGCAGGGTCTGGGGGAGGGGTGCTGGATGCTCACACTTCAATAAAGGGACAGGGACAGGGTAGAGAACAGAACAAGAGGGGAGGGATAGGAAGGAGAGATATATGATCACTGTCACAATATGTCCACTATGAAGATGTCCTATATAATCACACCTACACAGCCTGTATTGAATTGGTTGTCCTTCCAGCGGGGGTGGGTGACAAGGGAGGAACCGAAAGATTCTAGAATTTAAAGCTCTGCAATACCTGCAATTAGGAATCAAGATATACAGGAGCTGGGATAGGGACACCCTCCCTGCCCTACAAGAAAGTTAGAGAGCAGACCAGGGGAGGGACTCCACAGTGGGATCACTGTTTTGGGGGTGGGGTAGGGGAAAGACGGGGAGAAAATTTGTAACTCAAAAATCTCATGAAAATGAACGATGTAAACAAGAAAACAAATAAAATTTATTACATCAAAAAAAGAAGTATATGGGAGAGAATTGGTTGGAAGAGAGCTTTTAAGTCTGAATTGATAAGACATTCATGTATCATAAACCTTTCAGTCAATTATGTGACTATAAAATATGATCTGCTGAAGATATCTTTGTAAGATATATGTATATACACACACATATACATATTTGTTTGTAGAAACCTGTCTCTTCCATTATCATCCTAAAATATTCCACAATGAACCTAGTAATCTGTGTGAATACAGAATTTAGTGGTATGCGAGTTAGATTTTGTGGGGTCTTATTTTGGATGACAAATAGATGTAATTTATATATGCTATTTTGTTCATACATTCATTCATTTATTTGGCTTGGCCCATTTTTCTAGATTCAATGTGTACCATGTTAACAAAACAGACAAGGAATATGGGTCTTAAAAATTAAAAACTACATCAGTACTAAAATTGTTTTAATATTAATACTCTCAGATACTCTAACTTACTCACCTCCAATGAGCAACTTCTCTATCCATATCAGCCACACACAAAGTTGGTCATACCCTTATTCTTATCATTACCAACAAATGCAACACCCCTATGTTTGAGACTTCTGAAATCTCTTTATATAATCACAATCTATTAACTGTTCACCTCTCCTTCTTCCTTCTCTTACAGAACTCTACCGATAGTACCCCCAGACTTCCTGCTGATATTCAATCTTGCATCTCCAACTGCCTTTCAGACATCTCAGACTGGATGTCTGGTAGATATCTTAAACTCAGTATGTCCAAAACTGAACTTACTTTCTTTCTTCCTAAACTTTTCCCCTTCCTACTTCCCTATTACTATAAAGAACAACTCCATCCTCCTAGTCCCTCGGGCTCGCAACCTAGGAGTCATTCTGGATTCCTCACTATCTCTCACCCACCCATATCCAATCTGTTACCAAGGCCTGTTGATTTCACCTCTACTGCATATCTTATGTTCCCCTCACACCTGAATAAACTCCAATTGGGTCAGCCTGCTTCAGGTTTCTCCCCCCTCCAATCCATTCCCCATTCAGTCACTAAAGTGATTTTCCTAAAGTACGTGTCCGAATGTCACTCCCCTACTAAATAAACTCCAGTGGTTTCCTGTTGCTTCTAGGAGCAGATACAAAATGCTCCGTTTGACATTCAAAGCCTTCATAACCTAATCACTGCTTACCTTTCCAGTCTTCTTTTTTGTTTTGTTTTGTTTTTTGTTTTTTGCTTTTTTGGAGGGGAAGGTAGGGCAATTGGGGTTAGGTGACTTGCCCAAGGTCACACGGCTAGTTTTTTTGTGTTAAGTGTCTGAGGTCAGATTTGAACTCAGGTTCTGACTCCAGGGCCAGTGCTCTATTCACTGCCACCCAGCCGCCACCCAGTCTTCTTATACCTTACTCACTGTTACATACTCTTTGACCCAGTGGCCCTGGCTTCCAGGCTGTTCTCCAAATAAGAGACTCCATCTCTCAGTTCTGGATATTTTCTCTGGTGGCCCCCATGTCTGGAATACTCTCCCTTTTCTGCTCTGATTACTGACTTCCCTGGCTTCCTTTAAATTCTAACTAAAACCTCATATTCTACAGAAAGTCTTTCCCAATCTCTCTTAATTCCAGAGCCCTCCTCTCTTAATTATCTCTTATTTGTCCTGTATATAGCTTGCTTTGTATACATTTGTTGGCAATTGTCTCCCGTTAGACTGTAAGCTCCTTGAGGGTGGTGACCGTCTTTTTTTTCTTTTTGTATTCCCAGTGCCCAGCACACTGGCACATAGTAGGCACTTAATAAATGTGGATTGATTGGAGGAAAAGGGAAATAATTTTGCCCTTACGTTCCAGGGATTTAGGTACTCATACCTGAATGAATAGTTGGGAAAACCACATCCTCTGGGGTACAAACTCCTATTTGGGTCAGACAATGCAAAATCTTTAGTATGGTTGGACTAAAGTTTGGGAAACTCCAATTATGCAATATCTATACCTCTTCTTGAAGGCTGAAGCAGTTCTTTTTTCACTCAGATCTCCTCAGCCTCCTCTCTGCAACCAGTGAAAAAGCTACACTCTTGGGGCCTGCACTGGGCATCAACCTAAGCATCTTCTCCACTCAGCTTCCCTTCTTCCAAAGGTCCCTACCACCCTTGTGACATAAATTATCCTGTGCCACAGACACATAATCTCTTATGAATTGAAGTTTCAGTCCACTTGCTTGAAACTTAAAATTTCCTGGGAAATGTCATTTCTGAGAAGTACAAATTTGGCTCTGTCTGACCCTATTCCATTAATTAATATGAAATCTGACCTGTGCCTGAATAAGAATCCCTTCTTCAACATTCCTGACAGGTGACCATCTGGCCTTTGCCTGAGGAGCCTGAATGATAGGGAGAACACTTTTTCCTCAGGAGGCATGTTCATTCATTGATTCAACAAGGCCAAGGTCATCCAGTGCATCCTGGACCATCACCAGTCATCTTGACCTTTGCCTTGACACCGGACTTTCATGTTGTGGAAAAAAGAATGAGGCTAACGACTTTGTACTTCACTTAAATCCAGTTACTGTGTAAGTCAAGACATCACCCTCATGATGCTGTTGTTCCTCCTCGAGAACCGAGGACCAACAATAACAATCGCCACAAATAATAATTCTGATGAGGATGAAAAAGGGGAGCTGTCTAAAGAGACACGCGCGGCTACGTAGGGAGCCCATCAAAGAAGTTAGATTTTCTTAAGAGACGTACAGAGATGACGAGATGAACGAGATACGCAGACGGGTAATGAGATAAATACACAGTGTGGCACAGGCCTTTCAGAATATTGTGAGAAGGGCTAAAGCTGGAAAGAGAGTCTGAGACTAAAGAACTCAAAGGGGCTGGGCTTGGTTTGGGGTATTTTTAGCTGTGTTTATGGCAAGAGGAGGAAAGTACAACAAGATTCTTATCTTCTGTTTCCTCCCTCAAGAAGAAGAATCGATTGACTGAGAAGAAAAGAAAAACAATGATTAACATAGAGTTGAAACCCAGTATAAGTGAGGAAATGACAAGAAAGAGGGGCGGCTAGGTGGCACCGTGAATAGAGCACCGGCCCTGGAGTCAGGAGGACCTGAGTTCAAATCTGGCCTCAGATACTTAACACTAACTAGTTGTGTGACCTTGGGCAAGTCACTTAACCCCAATTGCCCTGCATTCTCGCCTCCAAAAAGATATATAGATATAGATATAGGTATAGATATAGATATAGATATAGATATAGATATAGATGTATGTATGTATACACACCCACATACACATACATATTTATGTATAAGTATATACATATGTATATGTGTATGTATATTATATGCACACATATATACATATATGTGTATACATATGTATATGTGTGTGTGTGTATATATAAGAAAACATCTAACTGCTTTTAATGAGTTCACCTCACCAAGACTGGAAGAGCTACATGCACATAACTCAAAGAACCGGCTGCTATCCATGGTTTTTGAAAAACCACGGAAAGCTAGAGAGAGGCTGTGGGTCAGGAACTAGGCAGATGTGTAATTTTTTTAAAAGGCAGGAATGTAGACTTTTCAAACTATAGGCTAATGAGCTACACTTTAATTCCTGGCAAAATTCTCAAATGTATTATATAAGGTATGATTTGTGAATACTTGGAAATAGAAGCGGTAATCATTAAAACCCAGAATGATTCCATCAAGACAGGCTATGTCAGACTGATTTTCTTTTCTTTTTTTGACAGTTACTAAATTGGTGGATCAAAGGGATGATGTAACATATTCGAACTAGATTTTTAAAAGGCATTTCCCCAAGTTTTTCATGGCATTCTTGTGGACAATATTAAAGGATGTGAACTATACAGTAGTAGCTTTAAGTGAATTCGTAGTGATTAGACCCCCCAAAAATGATTAATGGATTTATATCAACTTAGAGGGAGGTTGTCAGTGGAGTCATCAAGGATCTGTCATTCACCATATGCTACTCAACATGTTTAATCAATGACTTCAATTAAAACACAGATCATGACTATTATTTACAGGATGTTCCAAAAATTTTGGTACAGTTTTAAGTTATGTATTATTACATATGTTATCTTCATAGGTGATGTTATTATTCCCATTTCAGAGATGAGGAAACGGAAACAAAGAAAGATCATTGACCGACCCAAGGTCCTGTAGCTGCTGAGACAGGATTTAAACTCAGATCTTCTTAACTACAAATTCAATGTTCTGTCCATTGTATTCCCCTAGGAAAGTATAAAATCCTTGAGGGCAGTTACTGTCTCCTTTCCAAGTTTGTATACCCATCACCTAACACAATGCCTGTCACTTAATAGCGTCTTGTTGATTGAGTTTTTGGAATTTGAAGTAACTTGCCCATAATTATATAGCTAATATCTGACCCTGGATTCAAACCCCAAATACAAGTCCAAGACTACACTGCACTGCCTCTAATGAGCTTTGTTTTAAGAACAAGGTGTTATTAGTCAAAGATTTGGTTAAGAGGGGAAGGCATGATATCTGAAGGGTGACCATGTATAATAAGTGTTAAACTTGTTTTGTTCAGTTCAGATGGGGAAAAGTAGGAGCAATGGGTAGAAGATATTCACAAGCAGATTTTTGGCTAGAGAGGGAAGAAATTCTTAACACAAAATATATAAAAACAGAATAAGCTGTAATTGGAGGTAGCATATTTCCTATTCCTGGAGATGTTCAAGTGGAGACCGAATAACTCACTTGCTGGCCACTTGTATTAGGGTTTCCTTTTCAAGCCCAGGAACATTAGCACTTACAGAAGTGTGAAGAGCAGGGAAAGTACCTTGCAAGCAATTTCTCTGCCATGCTGGTGATATTGTGTGTGTGATTGCCAGCTAGTACATAAGTAGGATGGTCATAGTTTTGCTTCTCTTCAGCAGTTTGAACAATTGACAGGTAGTCCAGCCCAGGTAAACCTTCGGAGGCTCAGGTGCATTGTTTGGGAATTCTACAGAATCTCAGAATTAGAAGAGACCTCATGGGCCACTTAATGTAATCTGCACCTGAACAAGAATCCCTTGTATAAATTGCTCATAAGTGATTCTTCTGCCTGATTTCCAAGGCAACCCACTGCTCTTTTGAATAGTTCTAATTGTTACGAATTTTTCCCTTACATGGAGCCTGAATTGGCTTCTTTACAACTTCCATCCATTACCCTAATTTTTCCCTTTGGGGCCAAAGGGACCAACTTTATTCCCTGTTCCAGGAAAGAAACTTTCAAATAGTTGAAGTCTGGTTTTGTCTCCTCTAAGTCTTCTCTTCTTTTTTCCCACTTGATAGTATTTTTTTCTCTTTCCTTGTTTCCCCTTCCCCTCCCTTCTCCCCAAGACATCAAGCAGTCAGATATAGGATATACATGTACAAACATATTAAACATATTTCCTCCTTAATCATTATGTGAAAGAAGAATCAGAACAAAAGGGAAAAACCATGAGAAAGAAAAGACAAAAAAGGAGAGAAAATAGTATGCTTCAATGCATTCAGACTCCATAGTTCTTTCTCTGGATGTGGATAACATTTTCCATCATGAGTCTTTTGGAATTGTCTTAGAACAGATCATTGTATTGCTGAGAAGAGCTAAGTCTATTAAAGATGGTCATTGAGCAATGTTTCTGTTTCTAGTCTTCTCTTCTTAAACATTCTCAATTCATTCAAATGGGTTTACTTCTCAATTTGATGTGCATTTCACTGTAGTGACAGTTCAAGTTTTCCAGTTGCTTCAGAACCAATAAATTGGTATACTATTAAATGCTAATAAGCATTTATTAAGTGTCTACTATATGCCAGACACTGTGTTAAACACTGGTGATTTTAAGATGTCTACTGAACATCCCATTCAAAATGTCTGATAGTCAGTTGGACACATGAAACTGAAGGTCAGTAGAGAAATTAGGACTGGGTAAGTAGATTTGAGAATCATGGAGATGCATGAAGATAAGTGAATCAACAGGAGCTGATGAGATCATCAAGTAAAAGAGTATTAAAGGAGAAGAAGAAAAATACCAGGACAGAACCCTGTAGGACTGTGGTTAGTGGACATCACCAAGATGAAGATCCAACAAAGGAGACTGAGAAGAAGTGGTCAGATAGGTAGGAGAAGAACCAGAAGACAGTAGTGCCCCCAAACCTAAAGTGAAGTAAGCATCAAAAAGAAGAAGGTGATCAACAGTGTCAAAGAATGGAGAGAGGTCAAAAAGGAGGATGTTTGAGAAAAGGCCATTGGTTTTTGGCAATTAAGAGATCCTTGGTTGAACTTTAGAAAAGGAAGGTGGAGCCAGCATGGCTTCATCTGTAGGTCATGTTAGGCTAATGCTATTTTTTAAGGGTACCTAGACTGGTAATCCACATTCCAACAGCACCTTTGAAATGTACTTGCTTATGTGACCTTGGGCAAAATTCCCAAATGTCTTTGAACTTCAGTTTCTTCCTCAGTAAGATGGTCATAATAATAGCTCTATTGCTTCCTTCACAGTACTATTATGAGGATACAATGAAGTAATATATATGGAAAACTTTTTAAAAATCTTAAAGTACAACATAAATGTTAGCTATTTATGAGGGGAGCTATTTTCCTGGGTTTAATTCTAACTGCTGTGGAGGAACCATTTGGTGAATGATAAATGATAAGGACCTCTGGAGTCAATGACTTTGCCATCTTAGAATTTTTAATAGAAAAGGAGAGGGAGTGAGAGAGATGACAGACATAACCTGGAACACGCCATAACCAGTTAAGTATATTTTGTTTAACCTTAATTTTGTTTCATTTCAATTAAATTTCAATAACATTTAATTAAATTTCTTTTCTGTCCTTCACACTTCTTTCCCCTCAATTAAAAAAGGGAAAAATCAGACCCTTACAACAAATTTACATAGTCAAATATAACAGATTCCCACATTGACTCTACCAAAAGGTGAACATCTTATTCTGAATCTTGAGTCCATTTGGATAATATACTTCCCTGTCCACCTTACGGAATTGGGATTTGTTACTGCATTAAACAGAGCTCTTAAGTCTTTCAAAACTGTTTGTCTTGACAGTGTGTTGTTATGGTATAAATTGTTCTCCTGACTCTGGTTATTTCACTCTGTCAGTTATGCATCTTCCCAGGTTTCTCTGAAATCATCACTTTGATCATTTTGTACATTATCGCACAATTATATTCTCCTACACTTGTGATGGGCCAGGTTAGGGAACCCTGCCTTCTGTGCTGTCCCACAGCAGGGCTGAGAGAGAATTGGGAGCCCTGCTATTCCCCAGCACGACTGAGAAAGTTATCTACCTAGAGGCTGTGAGAGAGGGTGAGTTAAAAGAGAGATGGGGACTCAAAGAGGGGTAGAAAATAGAGTCTCCTTTATTGATCTAAGTGCAAGCCTTTTATAGGACGCTTCCTCATGGCTTTCCCCTGTGGACGTTGCGCACTACAGTGTTCCCAGACCAGGGATGAAAACACCACACTTATCTTGAGGATCCAGTCCTCACACCTGCATGCTAGAACTCTTCCCTGGGGGATAGGGAACCTGTCCAGGCTTGGCAGCAAGCCCTTCACCTGCAGGGACTTATTCAGCCATCAGGGTCAGTCTCACTGGCCCGTGGTCCTCAACATACACTTATATGCCATAACTGACTTGGCTACTCCCTAATCGATACGTACCCCTACTCTTAATTCTCTTGTTCTTTGCCACTCAAAAAGAGCTGCTATCACATTGGTGTACCTATGGGTTTCCCATTATTTGACTTTGTGGAGGTATAGACCTATTAGTGTGAAAGTATATCTACACAGTTTAGTAATTTGGGGGTTGTATAGTTACTGATTGCTTTCCATAATGGCTAGAATACATCACAGCTGAACAACAGTACATTAATGTAGCTGTTTTTCCACAGACCCTCCACAATTCATAATTGTCCACTTTTGTTATCTTTGCCTACCTAGTAAGTGACTTTTAAGATCAAGAACATGATACATAGTATCCTATGAGCTGAGACTCTAAGTCAGAGCAGAAGGGTAAAAGGTTGTCCAGGATGAAACTGCCAGATCAAGTGTATTTAGTTCTTATGTTGGGAAAAAAGAGAGAAGTATATAAAGAAACCAATTTGGTAGCACATTAACTAAGTCAGGTTCAAAAAGGGCATGTATAAGAGACAGGCAAGATATCAAGGACAAATAGACATGAATGGTAGGTTCTATGAGAATGACACTTGACCTAAAGTCAGACCTGGGTTTAGAACTCACTTCTGATATCTAATAGCTAGGTGACCATAGTTAAATAAGTTGTTCTAGTCTCATACAGAGTTAAAACCCCAAATAAGCTGAAGGCTGCAATAAAATATTAAGACAAACAAATATATTGGGGAATGAGATGAAAATAGAACAGGTGGATGCTTGAGGTGGATGGGAAGATGACAGAGAGCAGCGAAAAGTTAATGAACTTTTATGAAGCTCAGTTTCCTCTTCTGTAAAATGGGGATAATAATGCATCTAGTTCCTCCATCAGGGCTATTAAGAAAAACTACTGGAAGCAGAGTCAAGAGGGCAGCAAAGAAGCAGGAAAAACCCCTGGTTCCTCTGCCCCCATAACCACCTTAAATACCTATAAAATATGACTCTAAACAAATTTTAGAGCTACAGAACCCACAAAGTGACAGAGAGAAACAAATCTCCTGCTGAAGGCAGCAGGTCCATTGCAGCTCCCTGGGAGCCAAGACCAGTCCCACATGGTTTTAGCCCCAGGGCAGTGGATCACTAGCAGCTGTGGCAGTTTCCAGAATTATGAACCAAATAAATACCAAAGACAAAGTAAAAGTCAGTGGGACTCTGTTGGATCTGGGGAGGATGTAGGAGCTGGTCTGGCCTCTGCTTCCAGAGCAAGAAGCAGAAGCAGCAGCCTTTCAGCTGCCTCCACATGGCTGCTTTAGAACTCCCGGCCTACAGATTGTGGTGGGGGGCGGGGCAAGCTACCATTCACGAGCTAAGCACTCTTGCCTTAACCTGCCTGAATCTGGATTGTGGTCTTGGGTAGTGGTCCTGAAGTGTTTGACCAGTGAGCCAAAGCTGGTGGGGGCTGTAGAGGCTGCAGCCTCCTAATAGCTCCAGCAACTGTGAAAACCCCAGCAATTTGGGACAAAGCTCTCCCCTCTGGAAGCAGAGTTCTACTGCAGCAAAGAGCTCAAAAGTCAAGTAACTGACGGGCAACATCAGCAAGCAAAGGAAGCAAAGCAAGCACAGCAATCCAACTTTAGATTTTGGGGGGGGGGAACAAAAAGGATCAAAGCATGGAACAGGAGGAAGACAACAGAGTCAGAACCCCTGCACCAAAAGCTTCCCCCAAAATATGAACTGACTACAGGCCATGGAGGACTTCAAGAAGGATTTTGAAAATCAAGTAAGAGAAGTGGAGGAAAAAATAGGACAAGAAATGAGAATGATGCAAGAAAATCATGAAAAGAGAGTTAACAACCTGACTGAGGAAAATAACACCTTAAAAAACAAGACTAACTCAAATGGCAAAAGAGGCCCAAAAAGCCGATGAGAAGAATGCCTTAAAAAGTCAAATTTGCCAAATGGAAAAAGAATTTCAAAGCTCACTGAAGAGAATAAGTCTTTCAGAATTAGACTGGAGCAAATGGAAGCTAATGACTTTATGAGAAATCAAGATACTGTTAAACAGATCTACACAAATGAAAAAATAGAAGGCAATATGAAATATCTCACTGGAAAAACCACTGACCAGGAAAATTGATCCAGGAGAGACAATTTTAAAATTACTGGACTACCTGAAAGTCATGATCAGGAAAAGAACCTAGAAATCATCCTTCAATAAATGCTCAAGGAAAATTTCCCTGATATTTTAGAACCAGAGGGTAAAATAGAAATTGAAAGAATTCACAGATCACCTCTTGAAAAAGATCCCAAAAAGAAAACTCCTAGGAATATTATAGCCAGGTTCTGGAGTTCCCAGATCAAGGAGAAAATATTACAAGCAGCCAAGAAGAAACAATTCAAATATTGTGGAAACACAATTATGATAACACAGGATCTAGCAGCTTTGACATTAAGGGATCAAAGGACTTGGAATATGATATTCTGGAAATTAAAGGAGCTAGGATTAAAACCAAGAATCACCTACCCAGCAAAACTGAGTATAATATTTCATGGAAAAATACGGTCATTCAATGACACAGAGGACTCTCAAGCATTCTTGATGAAAAAACCAGAACTGAATAGAAAAACTGACTTTCAAATACAAAAAGCAAGAGAAGCATGAGAAGATAATCAGGGAAAAGAAATCATAATGAATTTATCAAAGCTGAATTATTTACATACCAATATGGAAAAATGATAATTATAACTTATGAAACTTTTCTCGGTATGAGTATAGTTGAAAGGAATATAAATGTGTGTATGTGTATGTATGTATATATGTATGTATACATACACATATGTCTCTACAGGAGGGTATATATGTATATAAATACATATGTGAGTATATATATATATATGTTTGTGTGTGTGTGTATGTATAGGTATACATAGACAGAGGGCACAGAATCAATTGAATAGAAAGGGATGATATTTAAAAGTGAAATTGAGAGGTGAGAGAGGAATATAATGAGAGGAGATGGGGAAAGACAGAATGGGGCAAATTATCTCATATAGAAGAGGCAAGGGATAATTGTTACAATGGAGGGGAAGATCAGAAAGGCAAAAGGGAATGGATTAACCTTACTCTCATTGAATTTGGCTTAGGGAGGGAATGATACACACTCTAAATTGGGTACCTTGGCCTACATGAGAGTAGGGGGGAAGGGGATGAAAGGAGGGATGATGGAGGGGAAGGCAGCTTGGTAGGGGAGTGTAGTTAGAAGCACACGCTTTTGTAAAGGGACAGGGACAAAGTAGTGAATAGAACAAGTGGAGGGTGGGATAGGATGGAGGGAAATATAGTCAGTCTTTTACAATATATCCATTATGGAAATGTTTTGCATAAGTACACATGTACAACCTATATTGAATTGCTTATCTTCCCAGTAAGGGTGGATTACAAGGGAGGAACAGAAAGAATCTGGAATTTAAAGTTTTAAAATCAAATGTTTAAAAATATTATTATTATTATTTTACATGCAACTGGGAAGTAAAGATATACAGGCACTTGGGTATAGAGATCCATCTTGCCATGCCAGAAAGTCAGAGAGGGGAAGGGGGAGGATATAGGAGACAGCAGATTGGGGGAGGGGGTATACAGTGGGATTGCTGTTTTGGGGTGGTGGGTAGGGTAAAGATGGGGAGAAAATTTGTAACTCAAAATAGTGTGAAAATGAGTGATGTAAACAAAAAATAAACACAGAAGTTAATTTTGAAAAAAGGAAAATTACTCAGAGAGGATTCTGAGAAGATGGTAGAATAGGTCCGAAAACTCTGGACTCTCCAAATTTCCTCCACAAAGAAAGAAAGAACATCTCCTCATAGCAGCAGAAACAAATACAGCTTAAAGTGGTTGTCTTCCTTAGACAATTTGAGAAGATGGCAGGAAAGACCCCACTTCCAGGGGTAGAGGTTTGGCCTGAGTGAAGTGAAAAGAACTCAAAGATGACTCTACAGAATCAACAAACAACATGCCCTTGGGTCAGCTGGGTTGAAAGGCAGCCTCAGCCTTAGCAACTTTCATTTTGCAGACTGTGTTGGGTCTGATAGCTGTGTAGAAGACTGAAGGATCTTCCACTGTTGAGAGATGTCAAGTACAGCTCTGCTGACCAAACAGTTCCAGGCTGTTGTAGCAGATTAAAGAGTTAGCACACAACTGGTGAGTGCAGTAGCAAGAGGCTGGGAACTTGTCGGCTCTGGGCACTTAGAGGAGAGCAGAGTCCTGGGTTTCAGTTCCAGGGCAGAAAAGATTGCTATAGTTTGCAGCCACTGAAGTGACTGCAGGGAGCAAGATTATTTGGGGACATTGTGCCTGGGGGCTCTAGCCAAGGCCTAGGAATGGAAAGGAGAGTCCATGGTTGGGCCCTAAGACACACCTCAGACAGGTAAGAAACACCTGAGACTTGGGGCAGTATTCCCCATACCTCAGAAGGACAACTTGGTTACAGTGATAACTGCTAAAAACAAAATAAAACATAAATAAATAAACTGAAAATGAGTAAGCAAAGGAAAAAGAACCCAGCTATATATAACTACTGTAAGTCTAGAGAAGATTTGGGTTCATATTCAGAGGAAGATAATGGAGCTTTAAAATGCTACTCCTTTTTAACAAGAAATGTCAAATGGTCCCAAGCACAAAAAGAGTTCTTAGAAGAACTTAAAAAGGAATTTAATCCAAGAAAATCAAGAAAATTATGAAAAAAAATCAACCAACATGAAATAGAGAATCAAAAACTTTAGGAAGAAAATAATTCATTGAAAACTAGAATTGTGTAAGGGAAAGCTAATGACATTCTAAGAAACCAAGAAATCATAAAAGAAAACCAAAAGAATGAAAAAATAGGAAATAAAATAAAACATCTCATCAGAAAAACAAGTGATCTGGAGAACTGATTGAGGAGACATAATGTAAGAATAGTTAGACAACCTGAAAATGACAATAAAAAAGAATCTTGATACAATATTACAAGAAATTATCAAGGAAAATTGCCCTGAAGTTCTAAAATGAGAAGGCAAAGCAGAAATAGAAAAAAAAATCCACCTGTCACCAGCTGAAAAAGATCCCAAGAGGAAAACTTAAGAAATATCATAATCAAGTTTGAAAGCTCCCAGGTTAAAGAGAAGATTTTGGAAGCAATAAGTAAAAAACAACCTAAATACCATGGACCTACAATAAGGATTGTACAAGACCTAGCAGCTACTATGTTGAAGGACTGTAGCTCTTGGAATATTATATTCTATAGAGCAAAAGACCTGGGATTATGACCAAGGGTAATTTACCCAGCAAAGTTAAGTATAATCCTGAATGAAAAAAAAAATACAGACATTTAACAAATTGAAAAACTTTCAGGTTTTTGTGGTAAAAACCACAGAATTTAAGGGGAAATTCAACATATAACATCCAGGAGAAATATAAGGTAAACATTAAAGACCAATTTTAAGGGACTGAATAAGGTCAAATTATTTACTTCATATGTGTGAAAATATTAGCAGTGCTCTTGTAATTGTCATCATAATTTGGGTAGTTTGAAAGAAAGATGGTCTGAGCTGAGTGTGATAAGGTGATTCTAAAAAGGAGGGAGACATAAAAAGGAGTAATTATCTCAAACAAATGAGTTATAAAATGAAAAATTAATTCAAAGAAGCTATTGGGGGGAGGGCAGAGAGTGTAGAAAACTTACTCTCATTGGGAATGGGTTAAAGAAGGAAAATATATATGTGTGTATCTGTGTGTATGCATATAAATATGTACATATACATGTTATGTATCTGTGTATAAAAGTCTTCTAAATTCAGGAGTAAGTAAGAGGACAAGATGACAGGGTAGGGAGGAGAGGATAAAGGGGGACTCTTAGATGGGTGGGTGGGTTAAGGAATAGGAGAGCAAAGTAACAGAAATAAAGCAGAGAAGTGAGGAGAGAGGGTAAATGGGGTGAGAAGGATAGTGAGGAAAAACAGGAAGGAGAAAATATACAAAAAGTAATTGTAGCTTAGAATATGAATGGGACAAATTTACCCACAAAATAGAAACAGCAGATTAAAAATCTGAATTCAACAATATGGTGCTTTCAGGAAACATTATAAAAATGAGAAATACACACAAAGATAAAACAAAGAACAGGAGAAGAATTATTATGTTTAAAAAAAGCAGAAATAATAATCATGATCTCAGACAAAGTTAAAGTTAAAATAGATTGAATCAAAAGAGACAAATAGACAAACTATATTATGTGTCAGCAATATTATTCAATATTGTTTTAGACCATTTAAAATACCTAGACAGTATAAAATACCTGAGCATATACCTGCCAAAACAGAGGAACTATATGTATATGAACATAAACATAAAACACTTTTTTTCTTTTTTTCTATTTTTGGAGGGCATTTGGGGTTAAGTGACTTGCCCAAGGTCACATGGCTAGTTTTTTTGTGTGTGTCAAGTGTCTGAGGCTGGATTTGAACTCAGGTACTCCTGACTCCAGGGCTGGTGCTCTATTCACTGCACCACCTAGCCGCCCCCATAAAACACTTTTTGCACAAATAAATTCATATCTAAATAATTGAAGTAATATTTTATTGTTCATAGGTAGTCAAAGTCAATATAATTTTTAAAACGACAATTCTACCTAACCTATTTATTCAATGTCACTCCAATTACATTACTAAAAAATTTATTTTACTAAGTTAGAAAAAACAAGAACAGAATTCATTTGGAAGAGCAAAAGATTAGGAACTTTAAAGAAAGTAAGGGAAAAGATGTAAAGGAAATAGATTCAACAGTATCAGACCTTAAACTATGTTATAAAAGAGAACATTGTTGAAGTGTAAAAAGCATAATTTTGATTATTTTAAATTAAAATTTTCTTCTATAAATAAAACCAATGTAGCCAAGAATAGAAGGAATGTAGAAAATTGAGGGGGAAAACTTTTATAAATAATCTGTCAGATAGGATGCGATTAGATTGGAATGTTGCCGTGGTGTAGGAAATGAGCTGGTTGATTTAGAAAAAAAACATGGAAAGACTTGAACCTATGAAGGAAGATGCTATCCCACCTTCAGAGAAACAGAGGATAGGAGGAAATAAGCATAGTACAGTCTTACATATACATGTATGAGTGTATATGTGTATATGTTTATAGATTTCTATGTATATGTATAAATATCCATGATTAATTGTAACCTTCTTTGGTGAGGAGGAAGAGAAGGGAAGGGGAAAAAAAATAAAAAATGCCTAGCAAAAACAAGAGAAAACCAACAAGGAAGCAAAGAAAAGTTGGGCAACTTTGAAAATAATGTGTAGTATTTATTATCTAGGTTTTTCTTGAAATGGAAATTTATTATTTTATATTGAATCCTCTCTTATGGTCGGCTGTGTACATGGCAATTTTTTTTCTTTCTTTCCTAATTTTGTATTTAAGTTAAAAAAATTTTAAATTACAAAAAAACCCAACTCATAGTTTTCCTCTGTTTGCTAGGAAGAATTAGCTTCATATTGGGAAGGATAGAACAAACAATTGTTTACAGGCTCAGGAGGAGCTCCTTCAGGAGAGGGGTCTGGAGTTGGCTGCCCTTGCTTCTGTAATTCTCTAATGCTTCTCAGTACCAAAAGTGGGAACCCTTTGCCTGTGTAAAAGTTGTAATATCATCCTCTCTGCCTGGGGTGGGGAGAGGAGGAGATAGATTAAAGCTGAAAGAGACCTCAGAGAGCCTCATCCTACCCCCATTTTTTTCCCAAATGAAGAAGCTAAAGCCCAGAGAGTACAAATAACTTGTCCAAAGTCACATTGGCAATAAATACTGAGATGAGATTCAGTTGTCTTGACTTAAAATTCAGTGTTCCCATTGAAATGTGAGATAAGTGAGGAAGTAAAGAGAGAGGCACTTAGCCACTGTTTTAGCCAGCCCCACACCTAATCACATTCAACACCAAAACAATAGCCAGAACTAATGGTTTTTTAAAAGTGCTATAGCTGCCATTTATATCATTAGATTCCCTTACAATGACCATCTAATGGAAGTACAGATAATCCCTTCCACATCACAACTGTCCTTACTGCAGTTTTGATATAAGGAATTAATGGAAATTTGGAGGGAATTTTGTGGAAGCTACAGATGACACGTTAAAGACCAGCAGACGGGGGAAGAAAAAGGAAATTGGGGTAGAAGCAGCAAAGCACCACAGCTCCCACACAAACACGCTAAAAAACTCATGAAATGGGACTCTAAAACAGATTTTCAAGCTCCAAAACTCTCCACAAGACAGAAAGCACATCTGTTGCTACAGGCAGCGCAGCATGCGGGGCTCTTCGCAGCAGTCTGGGACCCGTGGCCGAAACCCAGCCGGCTCAGGTCCTGGGGCATCAGGCCGGGAGCCCCGACTATAGGAGAGCAGATCAGCTGCACTGGAGGCACAATTACCACATCTATCAGGCCAGAAGAAAAAAAGGCTAAGAGAAAGGTCAGTGGATTTTGCTAACTGGGGAGGAGAAGAGCAGTCCGGCCAAACTGCTCCCAGGGCAAGGAGGCAGTGGGAGGCGGCTGTAGCAGCAGAAACGGCTGAGAGCCGCAGCAGCTTCCACTGGGCTGC
>CM053598.1:67760084-67809391 GCA_028646575.1 Pseudocheirus occidentalis | reverse complement strand
CAGTATTTACAAATAAAAATAAAATATACTCTCACTCTCTTTTTCTCTCTATACTATATAGGTTTATATATGTATGTGTGTTTGGTGTATATATATATATGTATATATATACTATATATGTGTTTATGCATATATATGTATGCATGTAAATATATATATATATACACATATATATTATTTTCTAGGAGTGAGATCAATCGTATTTGGCGAAGTGAGGGAATGGATCAGAACTGACTGTAGGAAACGATGCTTGAGTTGAATTTCTAAGGAATCTAGGGATTCTATTGGGTGGGAAAGAGAACATTGTAGGTAGGTGGGAGAGCATTGTAGGCAGAGGCAACAGACTGTATAAAAGAATAGAGATGGGAAGTATCATGCCTCGTTTTATTGTGCTTTGCAGATATTGTGTTTTTTAAAAATTGAAGGTCTGTGACAACCCTGCTTTGAGCAAGTCTCCTGGTGCCATTTTTCCAACAGCACGTCCTCACATCATATGTTTGGGTCACATTTTGATATTTCTCATGATATTTCAAACTTTTTCATTATTACTATATCTGTTATAGTGATCCATAATCAGTGATCTTTGAGGTTACTATTGTAATTGTTTTGAGGTGCTACATAAGACTGAGAACTTAATAAATGTGTGTGTGTTCTGACTGTTTTACCAATGGGCAGTTCTTATCTCCCCCTCCTCTCTGGCCTCCCTATTCCCTGAGACACAATATTGAAATTAGGCCAATGAATAATCCTACAATGATTTCTGAATGTTGAAGTAAAAGGAAGAGTCAGTCAATGTTGCAAATTTCATTGTTGTCTTATTTTAAGAAATTGCTGCAGCTACCCCAGCCTTCAGCAACCACCAACCTGATCAATCAGCAGCCATCAACATCAAGTCAAGACCCTCCACCAGCAAAAGGATTATGACTTGCTAAAGATTCAGGTGATGGTTAGTATATATTAATTAAAGAATACATATCAGGTTTTTTTAAGATATAATACTATTGCACAATTAATAGACTACAGTATAGCATAAACATAAATAAATAGGGTAGTATAAACATAAACAATAAATAAACATGCACTGGGAAACCAAAAAAATCTGTGTGACTCCCTTTATTGTGATCACTTTATTGCAGTGGTCTAGAACCAAACTCAAAATGTCTCCAAGGTATGTCTGCACAAGGAACATCAGGAAGAACAGACTGGTTACAATATACAATAAAGGGGGGAAAGAGAAAAATCAGTACCTGAACAATAGATGAGAGCCAGGTTTTGAAAGGTTTTAAAGGCCAAACAGAGGACTTCGTATTTTGTCCTAGCAGGACTGGAAGCCATTGGAATGTTTTAAACAGAGAAGTGACTTCATCAGAATTGTGTTTGAGCACCAACCCTGTGTTCAAATCAGGCCTCAGATATTTGACACACTTACTAGCTGTATGACTTTGGGCAAGTCACTTAACTACAATTGCCTTGCCTTCCCCCCTCCAAAAAAAAAAGAATTGTGTTTGAGGATTATCACCTTGGTAGTTGTTGGGAGGATAAATGGTAGAAGAAAGAGATGTGAGACAGGGAGACCAGTAAACAGACTACTGTGATAGTTCAAGATGTGATGAGGGCTCAGATAGTGCCTTTGGTAGTGGAATGAATGGGACGGGTGTCCAATATATTATCATGGGGGTAAAACCAACCAGTCTTGGCAAGTGGGATGAAGAAGAGAGAAGAGCCAAGGATGGTGGCATCCTATACAGAAATTAGGAAGTTAGGAATAGGGGAAATTTTGTCTCCTATGTAAGAATAACAGCCTTGTGAGCTACATACTGTAGAGGGAATTCACTATCTTTTTGGACTAGATGACCTTTACGGTCCTTTCTTTCTCTCAAAATGATCTTTTTCTATGGTTTTCAACTTCAGTTGACAAGATACACATGAAGACATAGCAAAGCTTTAAGAGGGGAAAAAGCAAATTTTAAAACATTTTTCACATAGTACTTTAATGCTTAATATTTGGGCTGATTTGCCCACATGTACACAGATACACACCTAATCCATTTATGCCCATTCTGGTGCATTAGATTCTATTGATGATGTTTTAAAAATGTAGTTTAACCAATTTTTTAAAATGGTTTCATAAACTCTATAAAATCATACATTCAGTTTCTTCATTCATTTGGTTTCCCAAGGAATGTACGCTGACACAATATTAACCTTAAAATCTATAATTAATTTTCAACCTTCTCTCAAGCCACATTGCTTAAATTCAGATTTTTTTCTTTTAAATATCCTCACAGAGACTGCTTTTGTACTTCTATGCAGATGTTCATGGGCACCTTGAAGATTCTGGTTCTCTTCAGCAGATTCAGCACAAAACTCTCTTCAATATACCACAGAAATTTTTCACTCATCCCAAGTATCTCCATGATACATGTATTCCCCTCCCTGAATTTTCTTCCTGGTCCTTTTTGGAATCCAGCACCAGGTAGCCTGTTCTTCTGCCACAATCAGACATGCCTGGATTCCTGCTGTCTCATGCTCTTAACAGTAAATAGAACTTCTCAAATGAACCCCCAATTGCTGAAGCTCTGCTCTGTAACATGTCCAAAATTTCACCTCATTTAATCACTAGCATAAGACATGGTGCTTTACAAAAGGCAGGGTTTTTTTTCCTTTCCTAAGTGCAGTCATTAGTTAATATCAATTAAATAATTGAATAAGAAGCAACCCATGAAAAAAGTCATGCAATAAGTTTGTTCTCTGAGGGTTCCTGTGGGTCATTGGCTTTCTGTTCTTGGGTTACATTCATCAAACAACCACAGAAACTGGTAAATTAGGCACTGGAAACTGTCAAAGGGGGAGGGGAGGAGAAAAAAAGACAACTCAGTCCCCCAGAGTGTGGGCTGGGAAGAAACACTTGAGGATTTTGTGGCTGCCTGAACTTCTTGGTGCTTGAGAGTCCCAACAGGCACAGTGCACCTGTCCTGACCACAGCTGCCAAGTTCCCAGCCTCAGCCCCATGTTATGCAGCTCCACCTGTCTTGGTTGCCAGCACTAATGAACCGTGGCTCCTTTAAGGCATCCAATGGGTGGAATGGCTGCACCCCTATGCTTCATCAAAAGATCTCATGTGCCGCTGTAAGATTTCTGCCAGCAGTGACCCAACTTCATAGTTCATTCCTATTTCATGTCTCTGTGTTCTTGGCCCAGTCTACTCTCAGTCCCAATTGTTTGACTTTTCATCTGTCTGCTTTGGCTCAGTAGGCTCCTCTTGGGAACATGCCATAGCTGACTTGGCTTGAGTTCTGCTGAGACCCTCATATTTACTTGAAGGTGATGTTTCTATTCCTTCTCTTCCTCCTTATATCTCCCAAGAAAAATAACAGCTCATAAAGGGGGCTCCATTTCCATTTGAGTGCTTAACGGCCTTTGTTCCATCATCATCCTCTGTCACCTCTCAGTAATAGTTACTTCCTCCAGGTATCCTGTGATCCAGTCATAATTTCTGTGTTCTTTCTTGAAGTAACACTCCACACCTTTTTGCCTGCTGTCCCCCGTGCCTGGAATGCTCTCTCTCTTTACTTCTGCCTTCTGGTTTCCCTTCAAGATCCTACCTTCTTCAGGAGCTATCTCCTGATCCCACCTTCCATGCCACTTCTCACTGCTAGTGTCTGTCCTCTGAGGTTACCTTCCATTTATTTTGTACATAGATAGTTGTGTGTGTGTGTGTTCTCCCCCATTAGACAATGAGCTTCTTGAGGGCAGGGACTATGCTTTTACCTTTCTCAGAATCCTGACCACTTAGCACAGTGCCTAGCACATGGTAAATGATTAAAAGATGCCTATTGATTGACTTAACCTCCCTCTTTCCAGAGACTTTCTGAGACTAAAGGAAGGAAAGACCCCAATCTCTCTTGATTCTCTTCCTACCTCTCTCATGGTCTCTTCTCTGTCCCCCTTTTCTGGTTTCCCTATTCTTACCCCAAACCCCTTATTATGGGCCTTCCCCAAAAGTTTGCTCTCCATCATCTTCTCTCTCTCTCTCTCTCTCTCTCTTTGTCTCTCTCTCTGTCTGTCTGTCTGTCTCTCTCTCTGTCTCTCTCTCCCTCTGTCTCTCTGTCTCTCTCCCTCTGTCTCTCTGTCTCTCTCTGTCTCTCTCTCTGTCTCTGTATCTCTCTGTCTCTGTCTCTCTGTCTCTCTGTCTCTGTCTCTGTCTCTCTCTGTCTCTCTCCACATGCTTACTCTTGTCAATCTCATTCATTCCCAGAATTCCAGGAGCCACCTTTGTTCAGATGACTCCCAACGCTTAAATCTAGTTTTCATGGGTCTTCTGAGCCCCAGGACACCTGTATCTCTAGAAGTCTAGAACACATCTCTTTCTACCCAGAAGTACAAAGGCCACCTCAAACTTGGTGTGTTTAAAACAGAACTGATTATCTTTCCATGTCAACTTTTTCCTTTTTCCACCTTTGCTCTTTCGCCCAGCAATATCACTGTTTGCTCAGTCTGGGCTGGAAATGGTGACCGTTCCCTTTCCCCCTCCTCTCATAGTCAGTTAGTTACTGATACCTTTGCTTCCCTCTTGCCTCCTCCATCCCCTCTCTCTCTATCCTACAATAGGGCTTCTATTGTCTCCTGCCTGGACTACAGCCAGAATCTCTGCATAGGCCTTATTGCCTCCCCTTTCTCCATTTCCAAAACTCTTTCACACAGTTTCCAGGCTTATCTTCCTTAGAAGATAAAAATCTGTTCATGTCACTTTTCTGCTTTTAACCAAAACAAAACCTAAAGTTGGAACTTTATTTGGCATTCAAGGCTTTTCACAGTCTGGCACCGATATGCCATAGACACATTATAGCATTTTACAGTATTCCCACCTCTTGTTGTTTCCTATGCCTCAAGTGTGATCCCACGCTCTGTTAAATGCCTGCCCCCCTTTCAGAGCCTAATTCACATCATGCCTCCTTTAGGAAATAGTCTGTAGTATCCCCAGTCCCTAACACTTTCCATCCATTAAAACCCACAAAGTTTTTAGTAACTTTATTATAATTATTTGCATACATGTCATTTCCCAGTGCTATACTTTGCATCTTCCCTAGCAACTATAATACTAATTCTAATAATAGTGAGCATTTATAAAGCACTTGAAGGTTTATGAAATGCTTCATGTATGTTACCTCATTTAGTCCTTGCAACAATTCTAGGACGTAGTTGCTATTATTATCCCCATTTCACTATTGAAGAAACTGAGGCAGAATGGGCTTAAGTGACTGGACCAAGGTCACAGAGATAGCATGAGCCGAGGCAGGATTCAAACACTGGTCTTTCTTCCATGTCTGATACTCTACTCACTCCATCAGCTACCTGAAAAAAAACCCAGTCCTCTAAATTGTTGTTCAGTTGTGTCTAATTCTTTGTGACCTCATGGACCATATTGTTCATGGGTTTTGGGAGCAAAGATACTAGAGTGGTTTGCCATATCCTTCTCCAGTGGATTTAAGGCAAATAGGTTAAGTGACTTGTCCAGGGTCACACAGCCAGTACAAGTGTCTGAGGCTGCATTTGAACTCAGGTTTCCTAATACCAGGCCTAGTGCTTTATCATGTGGCTGCCTCAAAAAGCTGCCATGCAGATGTTCTATAGGTAGTAGACATTTATTACATATTTGTGGATTTGACTGAAAGGGGGATGAGGCCAGGAAGGGGGTAGAAATAATATCTTCCACCTTGGAAACTTCTACACTTCTATGTGTAGTGAAAAGAACTTGACTTGTGTCAGACCCAGAGTTAATGAGCTTTGTCACTTATCTATTGGATGATATTGGGCGACTCATGTCTTCTCTCTTGGACTCAGTTTCCCCAACAGTCCCTTTTTGCTCTGGCCCCTGCCTCTCCCCTCCATTCTCAAAGATTTCAGCATCTGAATCACATGGTCTTCTTCTCCATCCCTCATATTCAGGTACTTAAGCTTATGTGTTGAAAAGCCTTCTAGCATTCTGACCTCTCTGTTCACCAGCCTCAATTTCCATGATGCTCGGTTTTCTTCTGCATCAGCCACACACATCAATGGTTATAACTTTAGACTGAACCATCACCCTTAACCATGATGCTTCCGTGGTCCCACACTCCAAAATTCCCTTCTCTGCTGAAAATCTCCCAGCGTTCCATCTATCCCTCTTCCTACTCCTGGAACTGTTCTTTCTCACCTTGATCATAGATTCAAAGAACTAGACCTCTAAAGGACTTTGGAGATCATCTAATCAGGGATTCTTAAGCTTTTTCCACTTGCAAACCCTTTATTTTATGGATGAGGTAACCCAGAGTCACAAAGATGTGACATTAGCAGAACTAGAATTTTTTTTTGGAAGCAGTCAGGGTTAAGTGACTTATCCAGAGTCACACAGCTAACAAGTGTCTGAAGCTGGATTTGAACTCAGGTTCTCCTGACCCCAGAGCCAGTGCTTTATCCACTGTGCCTGCCTCACAGAACTAAAATTTGACTCAGATGTGGTGCCCCTAAGTGCAGCACTGCATTGATTTCCAATCCATCCATCACTCTCTGTTCTTGGAGGACCTGGGAGTCCTTAACTTTTTTAGTCCCTGTACCGGTCTGGGCTTTCAGTAAGGCTTTCCCTGTCTACTATTATATGTGGAAGGACACAAACATAGAGTTTTCTATGCATTGTTATTATCCATGGTGATTAAAGAGAGCCATGATGTCCACATGCAGTGTGTCCAGCTGTGGTTGATCCAGCCAATATGGGCTCAGAAGGTTGTGCCAAGGTTGGCTGTGAATAGTCAGTATGAAGGGAAGAAGGGAAATAAGCATTTATTAAATGCCTCCTCTGTGCCAGGCACTCTGCCAAGTGCTTCATAAATATTAACTCACTTGATCTTCGCAATAACCCTGAGAGTTGTGTTCTAGTATTAGCTCCATCATACAATTGAGGAAACTGAGGCAAACAGGAGAAATGACTTGCCCAGGGTTACATAACTAGCCATGTCTGAGGTCAAACTTGAACTCAGGTCTTGCTGACTCCCAGTCCAATCTCTATTTGCTTTGCCACCTTGAAATAAGAGATTAAAAAGATTAATTTGAGTTGGAAAATGTAGTTATTTAACAAATATTCCCTATATTTCTTTGAAAAGCTTATTGTCTCCTCAACCATACACATACCTCAGGTTGACAACCACTGTTCTAACCCATCTCTCCTGTGCTGCCCACATTTTTCCTCTGAACAATTTTGACCCTTTCTTTGATCTTTCCAGCAGACACTGATCCTCACCCTTTTCTCTCCTGTGGTCAAAGTCCATCAATCCTTAATATTCAGCCTGCTTGAGAACTGCTGAATGGAGTGACTGGTGGGAGTCACACAACTATGTCTACCAGGATTACTGCAAAGTTATGCTATGTAAGCCAACTGGGTCCTCACTGCCGCACAGCCATCTTTTTTCACCTCCCAGTTTGCCTCCTTATCAAGTTCCCCATGGCTATTTCCTTCTAGTCTACATCTCAGCCAGAAATCAGAAAGGCTTCTTTTCCCTAGTGAGTTTCTCCACCAACTTTTCAGAAAGCACCACCTAGGAACCAGAGATCTCAAGTCTTGGGGCTCTGGCTCTTCCTGTCTATCTCTAGCCCCACTCAAAATTTCTTATGTGCCTACACCATACACTGCCCTCATTCTATCATAGTGATGACAGAGTTTTTCTAGAATCACAAGGTTCAAATGGGACCATGCCATGGAAATATCACCTGTGGTCCACATGGAAATTTCTGGCTCCCATGAAAAGGTTTAGAAGAGATTATTTTCTTTGGAGTAAGTTTTGAAATTCCTTGCTTCACCTGTTGTGAAGAAAGACTGATCTGTTGGATTTTATGGCCTCATATAAATTCAGTTTTTCTAAAGCCATTGTTTTAGTCTGCCTCCTTCTTTTGCCTTCCTACACCAAAATTCTGGCATAAAGATGACCCTGGGTCCTTAGAGACTATACCAGGGCAGCTCAATATCTGGCAGATCTTCCCAAACTGGAAAGCCTTCAACTATGGACCTGGTGATGGCCTATGAGTCTGTCACCCAAACACCAGCCCTGCTAAGTTTAGAGGGAGCTCTGGCCAGAAGGCTGGCCACCAGAAGATGAATACTGTTTGGCTACAACAATAATGACTAGCATTTATATATATAGTGCTTTAAAGTTTAAAGAGTTCGTTAATTTCATTTGATTCTGGTAATGACCCTGCATAGTCAAAACTACAGATATTATTTTGACCATTTTACAGATGAGGAAACTGAGTTTCAGGGAAGCTACATGGCTTGCCCATGGTTACACACGCCTATATGGCAGACTTTAAAATTGCATTTCTCCCAGTCCTGGGGGTTAGTGCTCTTTCTGCCCTAATTTCAATTCTCAAAAAAGTTGCCATCCACCAAGAGGCAGAGGGAATTCGTTTCATCTCAGAGAACCAGACTGATGCCTTCACAATTTTTTTTAATTTTAATATTTTATTTTTTCCCAGTTACATGTAAAAACAATTTTAACCTTCATTCTCTATAATTTTGAGTCCCAAATTCTCTCCCACTTCTCTTACTCCTCTATTACTGAGAAAGCAAGCAATTTGATAAAGGTTATACATGTGTAGTTATGCAAAATGTATTTCCACATTAGTCATGTTATAAAAGAAAATACACAAAAAAACCTCAAGAAAAATAAGGGAAGTGAAAAACAGTATGCTTAGATCTGCATTCAGAGTCCATCAGTTCTTTTTTTGGAGATAAATAGAATTTTTCATCGTAAATCCTTTGGAATTTTCATAGGTTTTGCTGAGAGTAGCTAAGTCATTCAAGTTGATCATTGTACAATATTGCTGTTTCTGAGTACAATGTTCTCCTGGTTCTGCCCACTTCATTTTGCATCAGTTCATATATGTCTTTCCAAGTTTAAAAATATTTTTTAATTTATAGAATAAGACAAGCATTTCCATAGCACAGTATAATTTTTTAAAAGATGGTTGCACATAGAACTGCAAATCTATCATGCACAATTTGCTATTCCTATTAAATATATAATAAACTTGTCATATAAATTTCTTTTTTCCTCTTCTCCCTTCCCTCGCAGGGATGGTTACCACAAAAGAGCCACTATACATATTTTCATAATATAGGTCTTTTTTACTTTTTTTTTCCAACCTCTTTGGGATAGTGACCTATCATGGTATTGCTGTATCAAAGGCAATGCACGTTTTTATAGCTCTTTGAGCATAATGACCAATTCTGGATCAGTTCGTCACCAACCATATATTAGAGTCCCAATTTTCCCATGTCCCCTCCAACATGTGGCATTTTTCATTTTCTGTCATATTCGTCAGTCTGATGGGTATGATACCTCAGAGTTGTTTTAATTTGCACTTTTCTAATAAGCAGTGATTTAAAGCATTTTTATATGACTATATATAGCTAACCTGTGGTTAGGTTTTTTCATCTGGAAATTGCCTGTTCATATCTTTTGACCAACAATTTATCAATTGAAGAATGACTCATATTATGATAAATTTGGTTCAGTTTTTATATATTTGAGAGATGAAGTCTTCATTTCAGAAATTTGCTGTAAATCCCCTCCCCTCCAGGTTTCTGCTTTTCTTCTAATCTTGGCTGCATTCCCTTTGTTTGTGCAAAAATATTTTAATTTAGTGCCATCAAAATGATCCATTTTATATTATACAATGCTCTCTATCTCTTGTTTGGCGATAAATTCTTCCCTTATCCATAGATCTCTTTATATCTATCTATATCTACATAGAGATATATAGATATATTTATGTACGTTGTAAGGTTCTTTTTTCCTCTACTTGATTATGTGACTAATTGTTCCATGTGTTTCATCTCATGGGTGTTTAAGCAATTGCTGAGATGATGATAAATAGACCAAGGAGAACATTCCTGTAGCCCACTATGAGCACATATGTAGCAGTGGCACATTCTGTACTCTTGTTTTTCTCTCTCTCCTCCTTGCTCTGTCAGAGCATTGAGGAAGGAGCATATGTGTCCAGTGGTACAGCCCCTGAGCTAGCCAGACTCAGTAGAGCAATCGCTTTACTGTGAATTGTGATTTCAGGGGTGTGGTCTAAATCACCCATGGCCATATACAGGAATGGCATCCCAATAGGGGCTTGGGTCTAGCAGTAATAATACCTCATGCTTATATGGCAATTTACAAAACACTTTCCTCCTGATTGCCTTGTGGATTGTTAGGAAGTATACATGCCATTATTTCTATTTTATAGATGAGGAATTTGAGGTTCAGAGAGGTTAACTTGGAGTAAAGTGACCAAAGTGGAATTGGACCTGGACCCCAGTTCTTACGACTTACATCCTGTGCCTTTGTCCCTGTACCACATCTTCATTATGAAGCATGTAGTCTCGTGGATGGAGATTACTCCCCCTTTTTAGGAATGTCACTGACTGGCTGAGCAATTGCTCAGCCTCAGGCCAGCTAGTGATGTTTTTAATTGGTTGTTATACCATCACTGGATGGCCTGATGTTTGTTGGTAACTCAGCCAATTGGTGACAGAGGATGCCAGGAAGCTGGAAGCCACTGCAGATGTCCCTCTCCTTCCTTTCCCCTTCTTGGAGTCAATATGAGAAGACAGCCCTGGAAGCAGCCTGCAGTCACAAAACGGTGCCCACTGGATGCTGGGCTGGAGTTCTGTAGGCTGCTTCTGTTTCACAAATTTTGTTGTGGCCTATTTTGCCTGGAGCAGCCTGCCCTGTGCAGACCTGAGCAGAAGAGAGCAAGGCCATTTCCCAAAGGATTTGCATCAGAGAGCCGGGGGACCCTGTGCCCAAAGCCATTGCTAAAAAAGAGTTAGAAATGTCTGGTTTCTTTCACTGGCCAGGTTTTGGGTGGAGCTTCAGGGACAGTCCCAGGCACAACTGAGGTTTAAAAATAACCTCTCCTGAGCTCTTTTGCTAAACATGGCCATATCTGTTATTCTGTATGTGTTAACACTGCACTTGCCGGGCAGAATTCTTTCCCTGTTCTCACACCGACTCAGACGTTGATGTTCATTCAGTAAAAGTAAATCAGGCTTCCACTGTGCAGAGAGCACTGTGCTCATCACCAGGAGAGAGGCAAAGCCCACAGATCAGTTAGGCTGCAAGGAAACTTAGGTAACAGTAATACACACTATGACATGATGCATCCATCAAAGAGGAACAAAACAAGGTCCTAAGTTGATTAAGGAAAGCTAAGGGACAAAATAAAATAAAAATAAGCCTTTATTGTTATTAGCTCTGCCACTAACAGGAAGGGCTCGGGGAGTTTTGTGGAGGCAGCAGGAATTCCCACCGAAGCAGCAGGATTGACCCAGGGCCTCCTCCAGAGCTTCTGGGGCTTTCTGGAGGCTTATGGGAGCTTCACAGTATGGAGGGGAGCTGGCTGACAAGGGGCATGGGACCTAAAAGGACAAATGAAAAGTGGTGCATAAGAAAGACTCAACAGATATTTATGAGCCAGTCATTTTAACTAGTGCCGTGGGAAATGTCAAGATGATCCAATGGGAAGAACTTACCTTGTGCTGAGAATGCTGCAAGAAAGCTAGGATAGAGTACTGAACCTGAGTTCAAATTTGTTCTCAGAAAACTGAATAACTGTGTGACCCTGAGCAAGTCACTTAACTTCTGCCTGCCTCAGTTCCTCATCTGCGAAATGAACTGGAGAAGAAAATGACAAATCACTCCAGTAACTTTGGCAAGAAAATCCCAGATGGATTGCTGTGAACCCAACCTAACTTGAGATTGTGGTGAAGATCCAAGTGAGGTAATATTTGTAAAGCATGTTGCAAAACCTCAAAGTGCTATGTAAATTCTAGCTGCTGTTTTTATTGTTACTAGATGCCAGGGATATAGAGGACAAGCGTTTGCCCAGTTTGGGGCACTCTCTTAGGTAGGAACACAAATACTGAAAGGAAACAGCCCCTGACCTCAGGGAACAAGCCACAGCCTCTATGCTGAAGGAATTTATAGTCTAGAAGGGAAAATAAGACATGTTGCTTCTCCCAAGTGGTCTGACAGCAGAGTGTGTGTAGCTGTCTCAACCACTGAGGGCACTAGTGATAGTCTGAGTAAGTTAAAAAAAAAAAAATACGGCGATATCGTCAAAGCCCAACTTTGCTGGGCACATCTGATTACAACTCAAAGAGGTCCTCGTCAACATTACCATCATCACCAACAAGCATTTATTAAACCCTTTACTATGTGTCAGCCACTGTCCTAAGATCTAGAAGTACAAATATAAGTAAAAAGAAGGACAGTTTCTACCATCCAGGAGTTTACATTCTAATTGAGGAAAACAGCACATAAAAAGAAGCCAAAATGTGGGGGCATCATGGGGAGGGCATGGTAGAAGTCTTTCATACATCCCAAAGGGGAATGAGACAAAGCTGTCCTGGGCTCCCTCCTTGAAAGAAAGTTCTGGGGTACTTATCCAGTCAGAGGGAGAGGACAAAGGGTCAGAGAGTATACCTACTGCACAGATTCCAGGACTGGAATGAGGCTTCGGGATGAAGAGTTGGGGCATAGGAAAAGGCAGAGTCCAACAGTTTTAGAGAAGAGTGAGTTTGATTAATTGCTTCATCAGATATGCAACCTAGGCTGAATCTGAATTAATGGGGCTTAGCAAACCATTTCTTTGAGTGAATCGAGCTCCAATTTATTCACTCATTCTTTTGGCAAGAATGTGCTAAGTACCTACTATGTGTCATGCTCTATCCTAGGCACTGGACATACAAAGACAAAAACAACACACATACATATACACACATAAAGTCAAAATTTTAAAGTATACAAAGTACATATACAGTTTCTCAGTAGAGGGCATGAACAATGAAGAAAATCAGGATAGCCTTCCTGTAAGAAGTGGTACTTGAGTTGAACCCTGAAAGAACTTAAGGGAGGAGCCAGTATGTCACACTGGGAAGAGCAATGATTAGAGGACATGGTTTTAAGACCTTGGGCAAGATCTTCAGACAAGAATTCCTTGTCCTCAGTTTCCCTAAATGTAAAATGAAGGACTGTGCTGTATGGTTTTTCTGGTCCCTTCCAGCTTCAGCTCTTTGATTCTACAAGGTAGAAATGAACAAAAAGTGTGTGTTTGGTAGCAAATGCTTGGAGATAGAAGATAGAATGTTGGGGGGGGGACTCTATTGGTTGTATATGAAGGGTGAGGGAGAGGGAAGAATTGAAGATGATTTCAAGATCGTAAGCTTTTGTTGCTGAACAGACGGTAGTGCCCTTAATGGAAGTGTACAAATTGGGAAGATGGTTGCGGTTTGCAGGAGATGAGCACTGTTTTAGATGTGTTGGGTTTGATATGTGAGTGGGAGATCTAGTTGGAGAAGTCTACAGGTCATTTGGGGATATAGGATAGGATATTCAAACTACCTGAGGAGGAAAACAAGAGATAGTATATTGATCTCTAAGCCATTTGCTCAATTAATTAAGTAATTAAACTCATGGGAACTGACAAAGTCATAAAGAGAGTATAGAAAGAGAAGAGAGGGACTAAGACAAAGCCCCAGGCCACACTCATACATAAGAGGCAGGGTATGGATCCGATGATATATCCAGCAATGGAGAGGTCGGATAGGCAGGAAAATAGTGTCAAGAAAAACCAGAGAGGAGAGAGTGCCTAGAAGTCAGGGCAGTCAGCATCACTGAATGCTTCAGAGAAGTCAAGGAGGATAAAGAGTGAGAAAAGGCCATTGGGCTTGGCAATTAAGAAAACACTGGTAACTGTGGACATCGCAGTTTCAATTCAGTGAAGAAATTAGGGTCCAGATTGAAGAGTATTGACGAATGGGACATGAGAAAGTATAAACATCAAATGCTTTTTTAAAGTCTTTGACAGGTGAAAGGTATGAGAAACAGGATAATAACTTGAGAGAATGGAAGGAAAAAGTGAAGATATTTTTGAAAAGTACTGTAGGGACTTAGACATGTTTGTAGCAATAAGAAAGAAGCTAGTGGATAAGGAGAGAGTCTGAAAATCAGGGAGAGGTACCAAGGCTAGTGCCAAATGTAAACACAGCACAAAGCCACTTAACTGGGGAGGGTAGACATAGTTGTAGTACAATTGCCTCTCCAACTGCCTTCCAATAAAGTCAGCATAGAAAACAATCCTAGAAAAGAAATATCTTGGGGTGGCTAGCTGGCACAGTGAATAGAGCACCGGCCCTGGTGACAGGAAGACTTGAGTTCAAATCCAATCCCAGACACTTAACACAAAAAACCAGCCACGTGACCTTGGGCAAGTCACTTAACCCCAATTGCCATATCTTTCCCCTGCAAAAACAAAAACAAAAAAAAGAAATATCTCCAGGTACAGCATTTAGGGCTGGAAGAATTCATTTAGTCCAGCTCCAGTGCCTTGGTCAAAGGTAGTTAAGCCCAGGGCCTTTTCCCTGTACCACACTGACTTTAAGTCACTTGTCACTTGCCTGGGTAACATAAGTAGGACGTGCCTGAGCTAAGATTTGAACCTAAATCCTCTGACTCCAAATCCAGCTTCCTTTTTCCTTTTTACCATGTTGATTCATACCCAGACTCTAACACTTACTAGTTCTATGACCTTGGCTAAATCACTTAGCTCTCTCTCTATAAGAACCATTTTGTAAATTACTAGTGTTAGGTAAATGTGTACTATTGCTATCCATTTTTTATATTTCCATTAATGGTACCATTATTCACCCAGTTAACCACACCCAAAACTCTAAAATTATCTTGGATGCCTTCCTCTCTCTTCCTTACCATGTACAATCAGTCCCTGGCTCTTTCATTGGGTAGTCTCTCTCAAATTGGGTCTTTTTTGGGGGAGGGAGGGGGAAGATAGGGCAATTGGGATTAAGTGACTTGCCCAAGGTCACACGGCTAGTAAGTGTTAAGTGTCTGAGGTTGGATTTGAACTCTGGTCCTCCTGACTCCAGGGCCAGTGCTCTTTTCACTGCACCACCTAGCCACCCTGTGTCTCTCAAAAAAAGTTATTTTTTTCAGTGATCAAGTATTCATGTTTCCCTTCCCACCTCCACTTACCCACAGAAGAAAATAGAAAGAAGGAAGGAAGGAAGGAAGGAAGGAAGGAAGGAAGGAAGGAAGGAAGGAAGGAAGGAAGGAAAGAAGGAAGGAAGGAAGGAAGGACCTCTGTATAATAAAAGCAAAGTCAAGGAAAATAAATTCCCATATTTGTCATACCCAAAAAAGCATTTGTTATTTGGCATATTAATCTATCATCTCTCTGTCATGATACTGAACAGATTTTTAATCAATCCTTGGAAATCATGGTTGATCATTGAAGGTGATTAGAGTTCTTTAGTTGTTCAGGATTGTTCATTTTCGCAGCATAAATATTAAAGTATAAATTGTTTTTCTGGTTCTGTTCACTTCATTCTGCATCAGTTAATATAAATCTTTCCATGTATCTCTCAAACTATCTTTTATCTCATTTCTTTCAGCACAAGAGTATCTATTACATTCATATACCACAATTAATTCACCCATTCCCTAATCTATGGGTGCCCCTTTGATTTCTCTTTTTTGCAACCACAAAAGAGTTGCTGTTAATATTTTTGTGCATATAAGATCTTTTTCTCCTCTTTGATACGCTTAGGATATAAATCTAGTATCAGTATACCTAAATCAAAACACATGAAGTATTTTTAAAAATATATTTATATTTAACATTTTTTTCTTTTTAAATTTTGAGTTCTGCTCTCTCCCCATCCCACCTCTCCCTCACTCACTGAAAAGGCAAACAATATGATGTCAATTATACATGTGAAATCATTCAAAGCATTTCTATATTAGCCATATTGCTAAAAAAAAAAGCAAAAATGAAATGAAGCAAGAAAATTATACTTCAGTTTACACTCAGAGTTTATCAGTTCTCTCTGTGGTCGTAGATGGCATTTTGTATCATGATTCCTTTGGAATTGTCTTGGATCATTGTATCAGAGTAGCCAAGTCTTTCACAGTTGATCCTCATTACAACATTGTTGTTACCATGCAAAATGATCTCCTAGTTCTTCTCATTTCATTTTGCATTAGTTCATTTAGGTTTTGCCATGTTTTCCCCCCTGAAACCATCCTTCTTATTACTTCTTAAAACACAATAGTATTCCATCCCAGTCATATGTCACAACTTGTTCAGTCATTCCCCAATCAATGAGCATTCTCTTGATTTTCAATTCTTTACTACAACAAAAATAGCTGCTATAAATATTTTTGTATATATAGGTTCTTTTCCTTTTTCTTTGATCCCTTTGGGGAAATAGACCTAGTAGCTGATATTGTTGGATCAAAGTGCACGCACAGTTTCATATACCTTTGGGCAGAGTTCTAAATTGTTCTCCAGAAGAGTTGGACCAGTTCACTACTCCACTAACAATTCATTAGCTTACCAATTTTCCTTCATCCTCTCCAGCATTTGTCATTTCTGATATGTGTGAGGTGGTAATTTGGAGTTGTTTTAATTTGCATTTCTCTAAGTCAATAACAATTTAGAGCATTTTTTTAATATCAGTATAGAAACTTTTGATATCTTCCTCTGAAAACTACCTAGCCATATCCTTTAACTATAAATTGGGGAATGGTTCTTATGTGTATAAATTTGACTCGGTTCCATATACATACATACATACATACATACATACATGCATATCCACATACATATCCACATATGAAAGAATGCCTTTGTCAGAGACACTTGCTGTAAAAAAATTTTATGTTACTTCATTGTCTATGGTATCTCTTAGCAAAATGTAGTTTCCCTGATTATACCTTTCAGTTAAGTCTGATTTTGCTGGGTAGGGTGTTCTTGGTTGTAATCCTAGCTCCTTTGCCCTCTGTAATATCATATTTCATATTCTAAACAATTTACTTCTTTACCTGAAAGTGGCTAAATCTTGCGTGATCCTGACCATGATTCCACTATATTTAAATTGTTTCTTTATGGCTGCTTGCAACATTTTCTCCTTGTCTTGGGAGCACTGGGATTTGGCTACAGTATTCCTGTGTGTTTTCATTTTGGTATTTTTTTTTCAGAAGGTGATTGGTGAATTCTTTCTATTTCTATTTTACCCTCTGGACCTAAGATATTTGGCCAATTTTTCTTGATAATTTCTTGAAATATTATGGCTAGAATTTTTTATCATGGCTTTCAGATAGTTCAATTATTCTTAAATTAATATGTCCTAGATCAGTTTTTCAAGGCAATTGTTTTTCCAATGAGATATTTCATATTTTCTTCTATTTTTCATTCTTTTCACTTTGTTTTATTGCTTCTTGAAATTTCATGGAGTCATTGGCTTCCACTTGTCCAGTTCTAATTTTTAAGGAATTCTTTTCTTTGGTGAGTTTTTGTACCTCCTTTTCCATTTGACTAATTTTGCTTTTTAAGGTCTGTAATACCAGGGTGGGCACATTATGGACATCCTAAGTTGTCTTAGGCTGGAAAAATGTCTCCCTCTAACCTTTCTTTGGCTCTGCCACTTCAAACTTTGATTTGAGATGTTGTTTTAAAGTTTTTCAAGGAAAATATTGGGAGAGTTCAGCAGGGTCCTAGCCTGTACTTCACTTTCTAGGCTCTGTCCCATATGAATTGTTTTATACAATTTATATAATTTTTTGTGCATAATTCCAAACTGCTTTCTGGAATGGTTGGACCAATTTGCAGCTCTACTAATGGCACATGGATGAGCCTCTTTTCTGACAGCTCTGACCACATTTGTCAATTTATACTTTTGTCAACTTTGCCAATCTGATAGGTATGAGGTAGAACCTTAGAATTACTTTTATTTGCATCTAATTATTAATCATTTTAAGCATTTTTACAGGTAGTTTAGATTTCTTCTGAGAACTACCTATTTGTGTCTTTACACTATCAACTGGGAAATGAATTTTATTCCAATAAATTGGAATTAAATCTTTTAATAACTTGGAAACTAGGCCTTACCAGATAGATTCCCCCCCCCCAACTGACTGTTTCCCTTCCAAACTTAGCTATATTTAATTTGTTTGTTTAAAAATCTTTAACTTTTTTTCTTTAATCATCCATTTTTATCTTCTGTGATCTTCTCTATACCTTGTTTGATCATGAATGCTTTTCCATCCATGGATCTGAAAGGTAATTTCTGCCTTATTTCTTTAACTTGGCTATGATGTGATCTTTTTTATGTATATAAAGATGTAAGATGTTTATTTAAGCCTAAATTTGGCCATGTTGCTATTCAGTTTTCCCAGTTGTTTGTTTTTATTTTTAAATTAAATAATGAATCTCTACCCCAACAGCTACTGTCTTTGTGTTCATGGAATGCTAGGCTGCTTGGCTCATTTGCTTCTGTATGTCATGTACCTGATCTGTTCCTTTGCCTCTCTCTTTCCACTGCTGCTGCTACCACCTTAATTTGAGTCCTTGCTACTTCACTGCAGTCAGAGACAAGACTGGGAAGTGGGGCAAGGTGGGCAGCCTCCTGTGACACAGCATATGGCAAGGTTAGGGCAGAGGACAAGGAGCAACATTAAAAATATATTAATTTTTATGAAAGTATATTTTAATGTACCTTATTTTCAATGAAATATAAGCCTTTCAAAATTAATATCTTTGTCCAAGGAGTCACAATGAAGGCCCAAAGTCTGGGGCGGGGGGAGAGGCCACAATTTGTAAACCTCACTTAGAGTACCCAAATATTGTGTCTTGGCTCTGTGTGCTTTGGTCTCCTAAATGATTTCTTTGCTTCCTGCCTCTTTCCCCTCCAGTCTATTATCCCACTGAACCAAGATTAATGATCCTACAGGACCTCTCTGATCATGTTACTCCTGTCTTTATATCTTCCATGATTCCCCATTGTCTACTGAATAAAGTATAGACTCCTTAACCTAGCTTTTAAGGTACCCTACAGTCTGATTCCCTAGTTACAAATGTTATATAAATATATGTGTGTGTATACATGTATGTATAGAGAGAGAAAAAGAAAGTGAGGGAGACAGAAAGACAGAGAAAGACAGAAAGAGACAGATATGAAAAGAGACAGGGACAGGACTCTGTGTGTGTGCGTGTATGTGTGTGTGTGTGTGCAAGCATACACATACACATATAAACATACATTTACAGGAGTGTACTGGAACCAACTATTATCAGCTTATGAGAGCTGATTGTTAAATTTACAGTGTGAGCTTCATACTTTTAAAATTGACATATACCAAAAATCAAGAAAGACTTGATTTATTGCATAGTTGTTTGTCCAGAATAGACTGAAGAAAGTGATACAGAAAATATTAATAAAGAAGATGTATAAACTTTTTTTTGGAGAACTAGTTGTCAAACATTTAGCAGCCCACCCCTGGTGTGTGTTTGTGTACATATTTGTGTATGTGTGCATGCATGTGTGCATATGACTTGTCTACACATCTGTATATCCGTTGAACGCATATACATACACACATGTATACACACATTTATGAATAAATGGGTTCAGAAAAAGAAGACATCACTACCAGAGTGATCAGGAAAAACTTCATGGAGCAGGAGTGAGAGTAGAATTTGAAGTAGACCTTGAAATACAGGTGGAATTGAGGAAAGCAGAGAGAATTAGGAGAGCAAGTTAGGCAGAGGAGCTGGCTGAGCAAAAGCAATTATTCTTTAAGTGTGAATCAAAATGGGGATGAGTTTCCCATGCCCAGAGGACAGGAATTGCCCTGGCCTGGATTAGAGGCATTTAAATTGGGAAGCCAGAGGGAAGAAGGTGGGACTTCTCATTGGGTCCAGGTGGTGAAGGACCTTGAATGGCTGGCTGAGGAGTCTGAATTTTACTTGGAATTGAGAGATTGTGGGTAGAGCAATAGAACTAGAGTCCTAGGACCAGCATTTGGATGATGACTCAGCTACTTTGTAACTCAGACTTTATAACTTTCTAATTTTGTATTTCTTCATCTTTACTGTCAAGACACTGTGGATTTGGATTTGTAAAGGACGCTAAAGGTTACCTAGTTCAATGCCTTTATTTTACAGAGGAGAGAGTGAGGCTTAGAGAATGAACATGACACTGTCTAGGGGCAACTAGGCGGTGCAGTGAACACAGTACTGACCCTGGAGTCAGGAGGACCTGAGTTCAAATCTGGCCTCAGACACTTAACACTTACTAGCTGTGTGACCTTGAGCAAATCACTTAATCCCATTCGCTCTACCTTCCCCCCTCAAAAAAAAAAGAAGAAGAAAATGACATGTTCTAAGTCACACAGATAACAATTGCAAAGAACCAGTATTCATATAAAGGTACCTTGAGCCCAGCTCCCACACTCTTTCTGTTAAACTGTATTTTCAATACAGATGGGGCTGGATTAGATCATCTCTAAGATCCCTTTCTGTTCTAAATCTATGCTCCTTTGATAGATAATAACTAGGATTTATATAACACATTCAGGTTTGTAAAGCACTTTATATATACTACCTTATTTGAACTTCACAACATTCCTATGAGGAGGGTGCTGTTATTTGACAGATAAGGAAACTGAGGCACAGAGATGTTAAGAGATTTACCCAAGGTCACACAGTTAGTACATGTCTGAGGTAGAATTTGAACTCAGGTCTCCCTGATTGCAAGTCCCATGCTTTATCCACTGTGCCACACAGCTGCCTTCTTTGATATATGAAACAAAGAAACAAACAGAAATGCACCTTATTTTTTATTTTATTTTGGATAGTTTCTCTTTAAGCAGCTATCACATCCAACCATGTTTTAATTATCTGACAACATCAGTCAGTGATACTGGTTCAACATTGGAGATGTCATAAGTAAGCTTAAGGGAGCACTTACTAGTAGAAACAACAGAGTCCACCCACAGGACCCTGCTTTGTTTCAGCATGAGTTCACCACATGAAGCCTGAAAGGCATAAAGTCTGCCAAATAAAATCTTACAGAGATATGTCCAGTTTTACAAAGCAACTCTTGTTAACACAGTCAATTGGCCAGGCAGGAATATAGGTTAGGTTTCAAGTGACTGTTATAAAATCATCATCATTATTATCTTACATTCTGTCTGTTCTACCACTACATTTCTCACATCCATCCCCTTTCTCCACTCTCTTGACCAGGACCCTAGTTCAGGTACCCATGACCCATTCAACAAGACCAATAGCCTCTCCTTTCTCTAATTCATCCTTCATATAGTTACCAAAATAATACATTTAAGACGTAGATCTGTGATATTGGTGCTCACACTGAATATTTAACAATTGACTCTTTTGACCTGGTTGGAGCGGTGTGTCTGTGTCTGTGTCTGTGTCTATGTCTGTGTGTCTGTGTCTGTGTATTTGTGTATGTGCATCTGTGTTTGCACATGTGCATGTGTGTCTACAATACTTGAAGGCAGCCATCATGTCTCCCTAACACAATTCTTTTCTCTCAACTAAACACACCCATTTTCTTTTGACTGATCTTCACATAACATAGCCCCAAGACCCTTTGTCATCCCAGTTACCCTCCTGTGGACTCTTTGATCTAGTAGGTCTTTTTCAACTGGTGGCTGGACCTTTTCAGTGTCCAATCACTACTCTTGATCATGCTTCTAGGGACAAACAAAACAAGCTTAATCTCTCTTCCACATCTGACAAGAGGTCAAAGCAGAACCAAGAGAGATCAGGGAAGAGAAGGTCCAGGAGGGGAGGGCTGTCCCCATTGCCAAAGCTACAGAAAAGTCAAGTAGAATGAGAACTGAGAAAAGGCCACTTAACAAAATAATAAATAGATCAGCAATAATGTTGGAGAGAGCTATTTTAGTCAAGGAGTAGGGTTAGAAGTCAGATTACAAGGGACTAAGAAGCAACTAAGAGATAAGGAAATGGGATCAACAAGAATAGACCACCCTTTATTGGCATTTGGCTACAAAAGTGAGAAGTTATAGAGTAATAGAGGACAAAACCTTGAAGAGATGATAGAGTCAAGGGAACCTTGTTTTGTTTGCTTGTTTTTTAAGGATGAGGAGGGGGTTGAGAGGAAGAGAGACCTGGGACTTTTTTCCCCAGAATTTATTTATTTATTTTTAGTTTGCAATATTCATTTTCACAAGATTTTGAGTTACAAATTTTCTCCCCACTTCTCCCCTACCCCCCCACCCAAGATGGCAAGCATACTGATTACTTATTCTCCCAGTATGCCCTCTCATATGTTCCTCCCCATTCCTCTCCTTTCCCCTTTACCCCTTACTTTCTTGTAGGGCAAGATGAATTTCTATAACTATTTCTATGTATCTTATTTCCCAATTGCACATAACAACAAGTTTTTTTAACATTTGTTTTTAAAACTTTGAGTTCCAGAAAACCTGGGAATTTTAATAGTAGACAGGTTATGAATCAGTAGAAAAGGACAAATCAAAGGTAGGAGAAAAAGAGAAGTGCTCAAAAGAAGCAAGCTTCCAGAGGAGATGGGACTGGACCATGTTAAAAGGTCTTTGGAAGAAGGGACTCTTTCGTTATTTGTTTTTTGTAACTTCCAAAGCTAGCATAATTCGTTGGATATAGAAAGCACATACTATCTATAGAACTGAATTGAAGGGGAGGGGTTAACCACTTGGCAAGGCCCATGTCTTTATCAGACACTGGAGTAAAGAGAGCGTGATAAGATGAAGAAGGGTAGCCAGACCTATGACATCTATGATCATATCATCTTGACATCCTCCTGCTATCAAATCATCAGTGGCTCCTAATTGTTTCTGGGATAAAATATAAACTCATCAATCTGGCTTTTAAAAAACACTACAAACTGGTTACCACCTACTTCTTCAGACTTATTTTATATTATTTGTCTTCACATGGGGCAGCTAGGTGCCAGAGTGACAGAGCCTGGGATCAGGAAACTTCATCTTTGTGAGTTCAATATAGCCTCCAACACTTACTAGCCCTGTGGCCCTGGGCAAGTCACTTAATCCTGTTTGCTTCAGTTTCTTCATCTGTAAACTGAGTGGGAGAAGGAAATGGCAATCTCCTCTAGTATCTTTGCAAAGAAAACCCCAAATGGAGTCATGGAGAGTTAGACGTCACTGAAAAATGATTCAACAACAAACCATCTTCACAGAATCACAGAACTGGAGAATTGAAAGGACCCTCAGAGGTCATTCAGTCCAACTTACACATGAAGGGAATATTAACTATAATATATCCAACAAATATTTATCCACCCTCTGCTTAAAAACCTCCAAGCAACAGCAATCCATTCTCTCAAGGCAGTCCATTCCATTTTTGGACAGCTTTACTTGTTAAGCTTTTCCTTAGATATATGAACTGATGCAAAGTGAAGCGAGCAGAACCAGGAGAACATTGTACACAGTAATAACAACATTGTGTGATCAACTATAATAGTCTTAGCTCTGCTCTTCTCAATAATACAATGATCCAAGACAATCTCAGAGGACTCATGATGGAAAATGCCATCCACATGCAGAGAAAGGACTAAGGAGTCTGAATGCAGATCAAAGCATGCTGTTTTCATTTTTTGTTTGATTTTTGGTCTGTTTCTTCTCTCACAACGTGGCTAATATAGAAATACGTTTTACATGGTTGCACATATATAACCTATATTAAATTGCATACTGTTTGAGAAAGGGGAGAGAGGAGGGAAGAGAGAATTGGAACTCAAAAAAATTTTTTAATGAATGTTAAAATTGTTTTTACATGTAAATAGAAAAAATTCTATTTCTTACAAAAAGAAGTTTTTTTCCCCCCTTGATATAAGATCTAAATCAGTCTCTTTTCAGTGTCTACTCTCTGCACCTAGTTCTGCCTTCCAGGAACAAACAAAATACTTCCCTCTTTCACACAACAGACTTTCAAACACTTGAAAAATAGCCATCATGGTTCCTTTACACGTGTCTTCTTTTCTCTCAGCTCTCTACCTAACATATCCATTTCTGTCAACTGACCCTCATATGTCAAAGACCCAAGACCCTTCACCATCCTGGTGACCTTCCTCTGGGCACTTCAATTTATCAATGTCTTTTTCAAAGCATGGTGTCCAGAAATGAACACAACACTCCAGACGAGGTCTGATGAGGGTAGAAGATAATGGAATGCTCACTTCTCTTTTCTTGGAAGCTTTTCTTCCTTTAATGAAGCCCAAGTGGATTGACTGCCACATCACCCTGTTGACACAAGTTGAGGTGACAGTCTACTGAAACCCTCAGATTTTTCTAGAACCACTGCCAGCCTCCCTCATCTTATAGTTGTGAAGTTGATTTTGTTGTACCCAAGTTTGAGACTTTACCTATTAATTTCATCTAATTAGATTCAATGCAGTGCTCTAGCCTATCAATAACTTTTTAAATCGTGGTTATCAGCCATTCCCTCCAGCTTTGTGTCACTTGAAAATTAGATGGACATGTCATCTATGCCTTTACCCAGATCATTAATAAAATTGTGAGACAAGCTAGGGTCAAGCACAGATCTTTCATGTCCTTCTCTTGAGACTTCCTACCCTCATTGAAATTGAGCCATTAACTCTTTAAATGTAGGCAACTGACAAATTCTCCATCTTTCTGGTAGTATTATTCCAGACAAATTGAACTATCGTTGCTTCCCAAACTTGAATTTTATCTCCCACATTTGTGTGTTTTTCAGCCAGTCCCCCTATGACTCAAAGTATTCACCCTCAAGTCTCCCCCTCAGAATCTTTTTCTTCTTTCTAGTCTCAGCTCACTCTGAGCTTCCCCCTCATCCTTCCATGATCTTATGTATGCATTGTAGTTCTCCCATAGAATGTAAGCTCTTTGAAGGCAAAGAATGAGATTGTGTGTGGGTATGAGGAGTAGAACATTAGGGGAAGGGGGCAGTGCTCATATCCTGGGCACCAATACCATGCCTTCCTTACCAATAGGAGGAATTTAAGAAATGCTTGTTGATTGAATTGGATGAGAGAAAATTGGAGTGGGATTATACCTGTTGTGAAGAAAATCTCTCTGTTATGATCACTACTTGTTTGCTTGCCCTAATGCCAGAAAAGGTGATTAGGGGTCATGTGGGCGAGTAAGAAAAGAGGATTTGGAACTAAAAGCCCTGGCTCCTGGGCAAGTCCTCTGAGCCTCAGTTTCCTCAGTATGAAATATAGGGGTTAGAACATGTGCACAGACCTTACAGTGTGTTTGTGAGGAAAGTATTCAGTAAAATACAGAATATAACAGAAATAATCATAGCTGACATTTAATGCTTTGAGATTTTTAGTGAAATGGCACAGTGGATAGAGTCCTGGACCTAGAATCAGGAAGGCCTGAGTTCACATTCGACCTAAGATACTAACTACCTGTGGTCCCAACCCCTGCCTTCCTCAGTTCCTTTGTTTGTAAAATAGAGTTGATCATAACGATAAGAGCTACTTCCCAGGGTTATTGTGAAGACAATAAAGGAAATAATATTTGTAAAGTACACTGCTAACCTTAAACCGCTGTGTGAATACTAGTGATTAGTATTAAAAGCAGACCTGGTAGGGGCTCTCTTTTCTCCCCACTCCCTCTCTGCTTCTATGCTTTTTTAGATCTGAAGCTTTTCTTTCTAGATCTGAAACCTTTCTTGGCAAGAAAAGGAGCAGAGCCTGAGAATTCATTAATTCATTACTTCATGAATTTGTTCATCAGCCATTTATGGAGCTCCTGAAATGGGCAAGCAAGCCTCTGGGGGCTGGCTGCTCACAAATCACAAAGAGATCCTCTGACCAGAGCTCTAGTGCCCCTTGAGGAGTAGGGGGTAGATTTGTGAGGAGCAGCAACAATCACCTTTAAGATTAAAAATAAAACAAAAAGCAAATTGAAGATTGGCTAAAAAAGAAAATAAAGCACTTTATACATATTATATCATTTGACAGTGACAACCACCCTGTGAGGTAGTTTCTATCATGATTTCCATTTTACAGATGAGAAAACTGAAGGTCAGGGAAGTTATATGACTTGCCCAGGGTCACATAGTCCATAAGATTCTGGAGACAGAATTCAAACCCTCGGCTAGGTGGCACAGTAGATAGAATCTTGAGCCTGGAGTCAAGAAAACTCATTGTCCTGAGTTCAAATCTAGCCTCAGATCCTTACTAGCTGTGTGATCCTGGGCAAGTCACTTAACCCTGTTTGCCTCCGTTCCTCATGTATAAAATGAACTAGAGAAGGAAATAGCAAACCACTCCAATATCTCTGCCAAGAAAACCCCAAATGGGGTCACGAAGAGTCAGACACAACTGAAAACAAGTGAACAACAACTTCCTGACTCCAGGTCCACTACACCGACTGCCTCCTGCTGCGTGCAGTTCTTAGCATGGAATCAGATGAGCCATGCAAAGTAAAGCATAGAGTGCCATAGTGAAGTTAGCTATTATCAAGGAAGAAAGGTTTGCTTCGTGAAAGGTTTGCAGCAGAGGCCAAATAAGGGGAGCCCTTGAGGGTTGCTAAGGATGAACATCCAGCATGCAAGCCCACTGGCATTTGGAGCTTGGAAAGGGCAAAAGTCTAAACCCCTGAACTTCTGGCAATACTCTTTGGAGCAGGGCACCATAGCAAATCTCAGGGAAGTTAAGAAAACAAACATAGCCAACCCAGCACACAGCATGCTATTTTTAAAGTCGCTATAATTTCATTACTTCAAATTCAAATTCCAGGGAACCTGGCAACCGCCCTGCTCCCAAATGAATACGCCTCTGCCAAGACTCAAGTTTAAAAACACTGTCCTTCTCAGCTATCTAAGCACAAACAATGTCTCAGCAGCGGAAGTGGGAGTGTGGGTTGAGTGTGCATGGAAATGGAGGAGGGGGGGAAAGGTTAGAGGAAGGGTATGCACAACTATGGATAACATAATAAGGCTTCCAAAATCTTGGACAGCATGGATAATGTTCTGGTTCACTGGCACTGAGTTATGTGGAACTTTGGGGACCCTCCCTCTTTCCCCAAGACTGTAACTTTTCCTTGTGCAGCAGTCACTGGACACAGATGGTACCTCTTTCCTTCTGGTAGGCAGTACACACCTGTCAGTCCATATCTGTTCCCAGCAGGAAGGGTGATTGAAACCAAGGAAGAAAGCAATAAGTCCTTGAGTAAGGATCAAATGTCAGATGAGCAAGCTTGTTGGAATATAGAAGGTCAGAATTAGAAGGGACTTTAGAGGTCAACTGGTTCAACCTTTTGATTTCCCAGAGAAAGAAACTGAGGTCACTTTTAGTGTCTAAGATTTATCACAGAATCTCAGATTTGGAAGAAACTCCAGTGGTCATCTAGTCTAAACTATACCTGAACAAGGATTTCTTCTATGGCATATCAGTCAAGTATTTGTCCGGCCTTTGCCTGATGACCTCCAACTCATTACTTGTCAAGGAAACCTACTCCATTTGAGAAAAATGTTTCCTTATATCAAGCCCAAAATTGCTGTTTGCAGCTTCTGTCCATTCCACTGACAGTATGGCTTGTTTCAGGTCCTCTGAGAGACTCTAACTGTCTCTTAAATAACTATTCACAAGTAGTTGTAGTTTCAAGTTGAGCATGAACTAGGGTAGAGACAATGGCCGAAGAGAAATCTCAGTGACTAAAGTGGCTCCTACAGCCATTTTTCACTTGTTTTGCCTGTTGTTGTGTTGGGTCAAACAATGATGCCTCTAGCTTAAAGGACACAAGGTTTGGATTAAAGTATGTCAAGCTGCATTGATGGCCTTTGCTCAGTCTCCATTCTTGACCATTTGGCTGCTCTTCTTCTTCTTCTTCTTCTTCTTCTTCTTCTTCTTTTCTTCTTCTTCTTCTTCTTTCTTCTTCTTCTTTCTTCTTCTTCTTCTTCTTTCTTCTTCTTCTTCTTCTTTCTTCTTCTTCTTCTTCTTCTTCTTCTTCTCCTTCTTCTTCTCCTTCTTCTCCTCCTCCTCCTTCCTCTTTCCTTTTCTCTTTTTTCCCTCTTTTTTCTTTTTTTGCTCTCTTCTTCTTCTGTCTCTCTCCTTATTCTCTCTTTTTCTCTTCTATTTTTCTTTCTTCTCCTTCTTTTTCTCCTGCTTTCTCTCCTTCATCTCCATTTTCCTCTCTTTCTCTCTTCTTCTTCTCTCTTTCCCCTCTCTCTTTCTTCTTATCTTTCTCTCTTCTTATCCATTCATCCCCTCTCTCTTCCCCCCCTCCCCTGCTATTATAGTTCAATTATTATCAGTTCAGATGCCACCTCCTAAGAGAAGCTCTTCCTCATGCTTCTGTTTACTATTGTCCTCTCCTTCTTCAAATTATCTTCTATTCGCTCATCTGTTTATGAATTCTATCACCTGTAAAATGAAACTATATATCATCTAGTTTAACCTTCTCATATCATAGGAGAGGAAACTGAGGTTCAGAGAGTCTTGGATCATTGATCTAAAACAAATAGCACAGAAACTTTTGGGTCTTAGAATCCATGATGCTCTTAAAAATTATGGAAGACTAAAGAGCTTTTCTTTATATGAGTGGCATCTATTGATATTTGCTGTCTTAAAAGGGAAAACATCTTAGTATTATTTTGAAAATAATTTTGACCTTGTGGAACCTCTCCCCCCCACAAAGATCTTAGGACTGTCAAGGAGCCCTCAGACCATGCTTTGAAAACCACAGATTTCGAGCCTTCAGGATCCTCTGGTCCATTTAGGGCAGAACCAATCTGGCAGAGTAAAAGATCCTCTGGTCCAATGGTTCCAAACATTTTTTGTTCTACAAACCCCTTTCAACAAAAATGAAAATGTGTTGCAAACCCCTAGGGTAAAGAAATATGCTACCCTTAATATTCTGCAATTACTTACTGGTCAAGGCATCACTTAATAATATTTCACATGAACTCCTTGGACTATCATATCCAACTCACAAATCACTAAATTATCTAGACTAAAGCTTCGTTTTACAGAGGGAGAAACTGAGACCCAGAGGTGACAGAATGATAGATTTGGAGTTGGAAGGAATCTTGCAGGTGACCTGTTCCCCCCTTCATTTTACAGATAAGGAAACAGAGACTCAGAGATCCTAGGATCTTGGGCTTAGAAACTGGAAAAGACCTCAGAGATAGTCTGTCCTCCCCAACTCCTTTCATCATAAGATCACATAGGCAGCATAGGACAGATTCTGGATACAAACTCTGTGCCTTTGTCTCCAAATCCAGGGCTCTTTCCACTGTGCTTGCTTTGGGTCACATAGCTAATTGGTAGCAGAACTGAGACTAGAATCCAAGTCTTTTAATTCCCAGTCTGATGTTCTTTCATCACACAAAGGCAGCAAGCATCATAGTGGGTAGAAGTGGAAGTTAGGAAGGCCTGAGTTCAAATCCTGCCTCAGACATTTACTAGCTGTGTGACCCTGGACAAGTCATGGAAACTTTCTGAGCCTCAGTTTCTCCATAACTAAAATAGGAATAACACCCACCTCACATTGTTGCCGTGAGGATCAAAAGATAAATGTACAGCACTTTGCATACCTTAAAGCATTATATAAATATTAGCTATGATTATTCCTTTTCTGTTTCTTTGGGTCTGATTTGAACACCAGATGCCCCTACCCATGTCCTTAGGTACAACTTCTGCTCACATCTTCCCACCTTGTTCAGATTCTTTCCCAATGATGCCAACTTACCTAGTCAGGGGTCATGCCCTGCCCTGCTCCCTGATGCAGATACCCCACAGTCTGACTATTTTTGTCTCTCTGGGTGTTTGCATACCCCATCTCCGTGCACTATTGCATTGCTCTGATTGTGACTGGTTGTCTGACTATGTTACACTGGCACTAGTAGCCAGTATCTCTTAGGAAGAAAGATCAGGAGCTCAGAATCAATAAACAAATTGGGCTGTGCTTCAGAGACTTTTGCCAGTTACGAGCTTGCATTTTGTTTCCCCAATAGAGTGGTCTTGACTGTTGTGGTTCAATTGTATCTGACTCTTTATGACCCTATTTCAGGTTTTCTTGGCAAAGATACTGGAGTGGTTTGCCATTTCCTTCTCCAGCTCATTTTACAGATGAGGAAACTGAGGTAAACAGGGTTAAGTGACTTGCCCAGGGTCATACAGTGTAAGTGTCTGAGACTGGATTTGAACTCAGGATTCCTGATGCTAGGCCTGGTGCTCTATCCACTGTGCCACCTGATACCATTTGCAATTAGTTCCAAAGTACTTTTTATAGTGATTTTCTAACATAGTACTCTTTTTTAGTGATTTTCTAATACAGCAGGTGTGTAGGAAAGTGTGAAAAGCTGGCTGTTTTCTCTTCGTTAGCTAGATGTTCTAAGAATTTTTATCATTAACAATACTATAACTTGTATTTATATATCACTTTAAAGTCTGCAAAATGCTTCACATATATTATCTCAAAAAACCCACTAGGTTGACCATCCAGTATTGAAAAATTGAGGGAATTTCCTTTTGTTTCTAATTGCCTGTAATTGCCTAACTGCTTCTATCTCTGAAAACTTTATGGTGCTGATAGAAATTAGTCTATGTTGGTCATGCAAGTGAAACTAACACTGCCCTTCTAAAAGACTACAGATATATGCGAATTTATTCATTCCTTTACTTGAAAGCAAACCCATATCCAGGCTTTGTTCAGAAAAGCAGCTTCTGTGGTTTGTCACATATTCTCTCTCTCTCTCTCTCTCTCTCTCTCTCTCTCTCTCTCTCTCTCTCTTTCTGCTTTTTGGAGGGGAGAAGGTAGGGCAATTGGGGTTGTGACTTGCCTAAGGTCACACAGTGTATGAGGCCAGATTTGAACTCAGGTCCTCCTAACTCCAGGGCTGGTGCTCTATTCACTGTGCTTCCCAGCCACCATGGTTTGTGGCATATTCTAATGTGATCTGATGAAAGGGAGTATTTCTTCCCATTTTGCAGATCCTAACTACTCCAGGTCTGTTCATCTTTATGACTGTCATTCACATCCTCCCAAGAATTCATCACAAGTCTCCATTGAATAGATAGACTCTCCTTGGATTCTCTTGGCATTGGTTCATTTGTCAGTTGGGTGGGATAGTGGCTAGAGTGTTAGACTTGGAAGACCTCAGTTCAGATCTTCCCACAGATACTTAATGCTATGATTTTGGGCAAATTTTTTACCCTCTCAACTTCAGTTTCTTCAATTACCCCTAAAAATAGGGGTAATAATAGAACCCGTCTCACAGGGTTGGGGTGAAGATCAAACGATATTAAATATGTAAAAAACCTTTGCAAACCTCAGAGTGTTACATAATACAGTTATCATTCTCAGTATTGCAGCAGGTTATTCACTCATTATTCCTTGCTAACACAACGTGACTAACCCATCTTTTTTTTCTGGTCATACAATTTCCTGATAGCACATTTTCCACCACTTCTTTTGTACAGTTTCTTATTGATAACATCTTCATGCCCACTACGCACCTCCCCATTTTACTTGGGGTGATCCTCAATTTCAATTATTCAGCAACTGTCCTATTATTCAGCAACCACATATCACTAGAAGAACAATAATAGGTAGTTAAAAGATTAGTCTTCTTTTCACAAAGAAGCTCAGGTGAGGGGAAGAACCATGACATTCTCTAAAGGTGATCCATCCACCTTGCTGTTCCCTTTCAATTTGGGGCACAAATCATCGTCCGTTTGTAATGTCTAGCTTAAGTGTGTGTCCTTATGGACAAGTATTACAGATAATCCATAATCTAGCCCAGGGTGGGGAACCTGCAGCCTCAAGGCCACACATGGCCCTCTAGGTCATTGAGTGTGGCTCTTTGACTGAGTCCAAACTTCACAGAACAAATCCCCTTAATAAAAGGATTTGTTCTGTAAAACTTGGATTCAGTGAAAAGGCCTCACCCAAGGACCTAGAAAGCCACATGTGGCCTCCAGGTCACAAGTTCTCCATCCCTGGGCTAGACCCCAGACAATAAACATCTCCAGTGTTTAGTACAGCTCCTGGCACTTAGTAGATGCTTAATGATTTATTGAATTTAATTCTTCATTTTCCTGTGTGGAGTTAGGTCAAAACGGTTTTGAGTGATTATAGCCCTCATTTAAGCACAAGGGTCAGTGTCCTGGGGCTTGATGCAAGCCATACAACATTGTTTTGAAAGACAAGTATGTGGAGGACCTTAACAGGTATAAGGAATCCCTCTCCTGCTTGGAATCTGTGTGGGACTTGCTCTGTGACAGTGGTGACCACTTTCAGCAGCACAGGTCTCCAGGTCTCCTGGTTTTATGCCTCACTTGATATTAATATCATTTTTATATTTATATCAAAAAAGTTAATTTTTGAGAGCCAGCATCTCCTTTGAGGACCCCTGTGCTCCTGTCCTGGGGAGCCAGCTTTGGCTTTAACAGAAACCATAGACCTAGACTTATTTCAAAGGCAGGTTGTTACTGAGGGGCAATGGAGTAGACAGGGTCTGGGCCCTCCCAGAAAGCATCTCTGGCCTTATTGAGTCCAGTCTACTCTCTCACAAGAATTCCCTCTATAAGTGTAGACCCAACAAGTGATCATCACTGGATGTCCTGCTTGAAGACCTCATCTAGAAGCTACCGACAACCACTTTCCACTTTGGGAGACTTCTCATTGTTAAGTGGTTTTCTCTTATGTCGAGCCCAAATCTGCTTCTGTGACTTCTCGTTTCTAATTTGGCTTTCTAGGGTTCAGCAGAATAACTCTAAGGCCTATTGCCATGAAAATTTTTTAAATGCTTTAAGATGGTTACCAAGATTTGCGCAAACTCCTAGGAATACCAGTCTCTACAGCCTCTACTCCCAAATGCACCAAGAGCAACCACACTCCCACCCCTCCCATACTGGTGAGAGTGGCAGCAATGGAAGTCTGGAGTTAAAAAGAGGTGATTTATCTTCCAAAGTGGAGATTTAAGGGGCACTGAAGGGGGTGGGAGTAGGGGAAGGCTCTGACAATCCTTCCAAGGCTGCACAGTGTGAAGTGTGGATATATATGTGTGGTACTCACACACATTCACATTTATGTGCCTACTTTTTCTTGTCATGGTTTTGTTGCCAGGGTACAAATAGCTTGGCCTTGGTCATAAAACAGATGTACTAGGGCCTCAGTGGCTGAAAGATTTCTGTGACCCTGGCAGGAGGAGGGGGACACTCAGTTGTGGTCACAGATTAACTGCAGAATCTGCCCTCTTTGAACTCCAAATGTAATCAGAAAATGGCATCATTTCAATTCTTATGTTTTCCTATGAAATGAAACAATTTTAATTGACGAAATAAAAATTTCCAAATCACTTAGATATATACTTAAAAGAATGATAAGGCTATTTGGAGCAAGACTTAGAAAAATATGAGTATTTGGCACTGGCTGACTTTAAATAAACTTCGCTTCATCATCACCTCAGGAGTTTCAACCGTGAGGAAAGTTCCCAAGGTCCCCAATTTAGTGTGGTCTGATTATTATATTGCTGGTCAATCTTGTTGATGGTGCTTTTACCCTCAGTCACTCTGGTAGACTGTAGGTGAACACAGGGAAATCCATTGTCCTTGACTCACACCAGAGTACAGCTCACGAGCCTACTGCATTTATCTTTTTAGAAGATGATTTCTACATAACAAGTAAACTCAGTTAAGTGTTAAAACTGAAAGCGAATGTTGAAATGTTCAGAGTTGTGCCAAGTAGTATGCTTCAAGACTGATTTTTACAGGTTTTATAACGGGGAGGGACCTTAGAGGCTAGTTAGAACAGACATTCTTAAGCTTTTTGTATCCTTGACATCTTTGAAAGTCTGGTGAAAAATGAAGTGATTTTCCCGGCTTTGCAGAGGTAGGAAATCACAGAGATTCAGGCCTTCTGACTGCAAATCCAGCACTGGATTTAGGTTCTGATTAATGTTGATAATGAATTCCCTGAAGTGGTCAGTCTCCTGTATTTGAACTCACATTATTTGAAGCTAGAATTATGTAACATAGAGTAACTGGTTCCAGCCCAATGGAAATATACTGTACAAATTAGAATAATATTGCCAATTCCCAGGATTTCATTGTTCAAACTAATTGAGACCTAACAGTAACATAAAAACATCGCATAAACCATGCAAAACTCTCTAGTACTGAGTCTCTCTCGCTAAGGATCCTCATGTACTCACATATAAATCATGAGAATTTTCAATGATAATTTACCTATCTGAATTACTCGTCCTCACCCTTTTAGAAAACTGTGAACTTCTGAAATTGAATTAGGTCTAGACATTTAATTGCTCACCATTCTAATAGACTCTGGCAAGAAATAGCATTGAAACAGTAAAACATTTAATCAGACCAGAAATAACAGAAATAATACTCATTCCTGAATGGGTATAATTTCACTTCTTTTACTCCCACAGTAGGGGAATTTGTGAAATTAGCTTTTCCAAAAGACTTTGGGTTCACGTAGGGTAAGGTCTCTTGCTGCTGCCACTACAATGAGGGGGTTGAAGCCTTTACTGTGGAAAGACATGGCACTGATGATTGAAAATGTGTCCTGCACATATCTGTTCTCCATTGCTCATCATTCATTTGGCTGCTACTGGGTTCCAGGTATCTCCTGGCTCCTGACTTCTTCCTCTGGTCACATACTCCTAATGAATGCCACAATTTCTCCTTCAGCCCATGGCTGTCCTTCCTCAATTCCTTCGATGCAACTAACTAGCACAATGGTTGACTTCTCCCTTCTGGTCAATGAGTGCTTATACTCTGGGCTCAAGCGTCCTGGGAAATGTAGTCTTTTCCCTGCCTTGGTCATATCTGTTGTAGTTGCATAGAAAAAAAGTACTGACTTGAGAGTCAGAAGACCAAGGTTTGAGCTTGAGTGCAGCCACTAGTTAACTGCATGATTTTGCCCAAGTTCCCACGTTTAAACCATTTTAAACCTGAATTCCTCCACCCAAAAAATGGGGTTAATAATAACCCCACAATGTCTTTCTGAGGATCAAAGAAGATTGATTTGTTATTGTCTTGCTTGAGTATATGTTACTTAAGGGCAGAGATCATAATTTACATATTTTTCTAAGTCTCTCAGAGTCTAGCAAAGTCTATTACACATTACTAGGTGCTCATTAAATGACAGATGAATTAATAAATTAATAATGGAGACAAAAACATTTCAAAATTATGAAGCACTGTCTTAATTTAAGCTATGCCTCTGTAGGCACAGCCTGAAACAGATATGCTACATGCTATAAAGGGGGTAAATTTTATTGCATCAGAGGTTTCCAGTCAACATATACTTATTAACAGTAAGAATGCTTCCAAAAAAGGGGATACTGTGTATTCTACACATAGCAGGTGTTTAATATCTGGTGAAGTTGAAAGGTATGATGACCATTCTTCTACAATCAGCTTAGGAACACTTGGTCATTGTGGCAGGATCAAGTGATGGTTATGTATTATGGTTCAGAGTAAAGACTGCTGGTTCCTAATCAATTGCTCTTTCCTCATCCCTATACTGTATATTGTGAAAGACACAAAAATCCTTCTCTTCACTTCGCTCTTCCTTCTACTCTCTCAGGACTCTTCCCCCTTCTGGTCACCTACTGCTGTGTACTATACTCCCATCCCCCCCACTTTCCAACACCCTTACATGTGCTATCTTCCCCCATTGGAATGTAAGCTCATTGAAGGTAGAGATTCTTTTGCTTGCTTGTATTTGCATTCTCAGGGCAGAGAGGTGGCTCTATAGTGCACAGAGAGCCAAGTCCGGAGTCAGGAAGACTCACCTTCATCAATTCAAATCCAGCCTCAGACACTTATTAGCTGAGCAATCACTTAATTCTGCTTGCCTCCGTTCCTCATTTGTAAAATGAACTGGAAAAGAAAATAGCAAATCACTCTTGTGTCTCTGCCAAGAAAACATCAAATGGGGTCAGAAAGAGTTGGACATGACTGAAAAAGGATTTAACAGCAACATAATCTGTGTCCTCAGTTCTTCTGTGCTTACACACAGAAGTGCTTAGACTTCTTGTCTAAGACACACACAGAATAAGTGCTTCCCATATATTATATGGATACAATATATGATATCTAGTAAGTGCATATAATTATTGTTTCATAATGTTATATCTGTCTACCTATCTGTTGTTATGGTAGAAATATTTCTTATACGAATTCATGTGATAGGTAACTGCTGTCAAAACTGCTGCCACAACACAGAAATTACAAAGCTAAAGCCCAGGTTTTATTTTGCTTAAGCATAGGTTCAGATCTCAGACCAAAAAATTTTTAAAAAGAAAACCTGAATGAAGATTAGAATTCTAACAAGGTCTCTTATAAGCAAACTGTAGGTCAGAGTGACAGAGAAATCATTTTACATATTGCAATCTTGTACATTCCTCTTATTGGCACAAATAAGTGGTGCAGTATGTAGAGTGCCAGGAATGGTATCAGGAAGACTCACCTTCCTGAGCTCAAATCTGGCCTCAGATGTTTACTAGCTGTGTGACCCTGGGCAAGTCACTTAACCCAGTTTGCCTCAGTTTCCTCATCTGTAAAAATGAGATGGAGAAGGAAAAGACAGACCACTCCAGCATCTCTGCCAAGAAAACCCCAAAAGGGCTCACAAAGAGTCAGGCACAACTGAAACATCTAAACAACAACAGATTCCTCTTAGGTCATAAAAATTAAAGAAAAGACAGATTCACAATTCTGTGCTTCCTTCAATGTCATAAAAGTTGAACAAACTTAGTTAAACTGAGTTATAATCTCATACATCCCCTAAGGAAACAAATCTATTTAGACAAACTCTATATGTAAACTAGGTCAGGTTAATAGAATAAACTACATTCAGACAGTTCATAAGAGTCTAATTGAGGGGGAAAATATGCATGTCATCAAGATAACCAAGAAAGTTGGCATCAGGAAAATACCTCCCTACACTGGTAGCTAGGGGAGCTAACAAATAATGAAATTACTTCAGGGAGCTCAAAGTACCCTTTGACTTTTGCCAAAAAAATGTCAAACAGTTGTCTCTTCAAACCATTCTAGGCCTCAGACTTTGGTCAGCTGAGGTTAATATGAACAGAATACAGACTTTTAATTAACCAAAAGTTGCAGGAAAAATGGCCTTAAGCACCAAATAACAAAAAGGAAAATGTAAAATCCCATAATTCTATCTATCTGTCTATCTATCTATCTGTCTGTCTATCTATCTATCTGTCTGTCTGTCTGTCTGTCTATCTGTCTGTCTATCCATCACTGTCTTCAGGATGTAAAAACATACAGGACAGAAATATTAGTTAAAATAACTATCTATCTTCACTCTACTTGTCCCTACCAGGGCCATGTTCTGATCTAGCTAAAATTGGCCAACCAGCTACTGAGTACTCAGTATCTACTGAGTACCTACTTCCTGTCCAGCACAGTGTTATGTGCTCTGAGGTATATAAAGAAGTACAAGTCACTAACTGTGACCTCAAGAAGCTTGTGATCTATTGGGGAAAGCTGAAGAGATAAAACAAGTACATACAGAAGACCTGAGGGCTATGAAGTGGTACTGACTGTAAGTACCATAGATAAACATCATGGCAAGATAGAAACAACACTGGATTTGGATCTAGAGATCCCAGGATTGCTTAGACAAGGTCTTTGTACCTCAGTTTCCTCATATAGAAAGAAGCTTGTTTTCAAATTGGAGGCAAATATCAAAAAGCTCTCCAGCATGTTTCAAGCTGTTTCTGGGCTAGTTTTCATAAGTATTTAGAGCTAGAAAGGACTTGAAACATTAAGAGGTCCAACTCTCTCTTGTAAAGGTCCCTCCAGCATTAAATCTAATGAAAAATTTATTGAGCACCTGCTACTCTCAAGGCTATGCTAGGTTCTGTGAAAATAGAAGGAAAAGGCACTTTTATCTCTAGGCCATAGATGTCAAATACAGGTCACAACACTCTTTGGTGGATCCAATCCACATTAAGATGCAATTAGGGAGTATTTAACAAAATAAATAAAAATACAACAAAAAAAGATAATATTCCATTTTAAGGCTGCCAGTGTGCAGCCACTAAGGATCCTTATATATGGATTAGTGGCCCTCATTTCTATTTGAGTTTGACATCACTACCCTAGACCACATACAATTATAATTTAATTAAGATACACAACAAAGATATGTGCCAATGAGTGGTATGAATAAATAATTTAGCTGCTTAGTGGGAGGGATCACTGTGGTGACCATCTAGGGATGACCAGGATAGTGTTCTTGAAGGAGGAAGTAGGATGGATAAGATTTAGATAAGGGAATGGGTGAAAGACTTTCCAGGGAGAAGAATCACCTATTTCCTTACTGTCACTTCCTACTAGTAGAAAGCAGCTATTGGCATGGTAGATAGAATGTTGGACTTGGAGTCAAGAAGAATTGAGTTCAAATTCAGCCTCAAAAACTTACTAGCTGAGTGTCTTAACCTCTAAGTCTGCTGCGTCTTAGCAATGGCTTAAGTCTCTTGAAGTCTAAAGAACTTTGGCATTTTGTACCAAGATGGTACCATGGCTTTGAGTCTGGTCCTAGAGATGTCCAACATGCTTCTTTTCCAAGAACTGGCCTAGCCAAGTTCAGAGAGGTTCATCAGCAGTTTGGTCAAGGGTAAGGAATGTTTTAGCCCACTGCAACTCACATAGACAGTCTGCTTAGGCTGCATGGGGACTGAAGGAATTTGAACAGACTTTAAAGTGATTTCCTACTGGTGCCTTTCAATACATGAAATAACAAAGTGTGAACAGACAACTTGTGTGAATGGAACTCTTCCAATCCCTTCTCCATCTTCTCTGGCAGAAAAAATATCCTACCATGAGGCCCTCTAGGTCCTTGAGTACAGTCTTTTAACTAAGTCCAAGTTTTACAGAACAAATCCTTTTATTAAGGGAATTTGTTCTGTGAAGTTTGGATTCAATCAAAGGGCCACACTTCAGGTCTTGAGACCACAGGGTCCCTTCCCCCGCCTTAGACTCATATAAGCTCTCACAAGTTTGGGTGAGAATCAGTGAACAGAAACTCGTAGTTCTCACCATTAGATGTTTTGTAGGGATTTTTTTTTAATATCTGCCCCATTAAGGAAGCTTCCTCAAAAGTATTTTTCACAAGTAGCCCATGGTCAATCAAAGTCTTCACCACATTTCTGATACTATCTTTTTTTATACCCAAGTTTCCCTTTGTATGGGTGTTTACCTCCCTCTGTACCACGTTTGACCTTAAATGTACACTTGCCCCTAGTGGTTTTCCATTTTGAAATTGACTTTGTGGGTCCCCAAGTCAGTTTGGAGGTAATGATTTTATCTCCTCCCCAGATACCTCCTTCTATTTGATGGAGTCCTGCTTGAGCACCCTCCCAGTGAAAACGTAGCCAAGCAAAGGCACACATTGTTGCATGGCAACCTGTCTTCTTCCTGGACAGTGTTCCAGAGGTTCATGTGCTCCCATTGATTCCTGGTTACCTGATTGCTGGCTGCCATCCCAGTTCTTCTGAGTCATCCCATCTGCACTGGCTGCTCTACTCAATATGCAATGACCTGGCTTGTTTCTTGGCATTGGCTCCAGACAGTTCTCCCACTTCGACGCTTGGCTCCCTTCACATCCTTCATCTGGCTAATTCCTTAGAGCAGGTAACGATTCTAACCCATCTCTTAGAATAGCTCTATAGCTCACATTTATACAGTGCTTTGCAGCTAACAAAACCCTTTCACATACCTAAAGTGATCTGAATAAAAATAGTTCTTTTATCAACATTGGGAATAGGAAGAAGGTGCTACCACTACTACTAATCGATGTTTATATGGACTTTCTGGCTTATGAACAATGTCTGATTTGATCCCCACAGCCCCCTGGTGAAGTAGGTGCTGTGAATACTATTCTCCCGGATCTGAAGCAGTCTCTTGCCCAGCTCAGCATCAGCTTCTAAGCATGGCAGACAAGAAAGGGCCTTCTCAGGGCTTAGCTGCTAGCTAACAAAGCAATAGTCAGCCTACTCTGAAGGGGACGCCAAGTTGTCTTGAGTCTTAGAACACCAAAGGTACTTGGGAGAGGGGGAGGTTTCAGGAACTAAGCAATGAAAAACTGAGTGCCTGCGCCATGTGCTGGGAAGCCTTCCAGGGTGCCTCGTCCCTCACTGCCTTAGGATGGAGCTCCAAAATGGAAGTAAAGTATTGATTCAGCCTATGCTCCAAAAACAGATTACTGTCTTATTCCTCCTTAGAACTAGAACTCCTAGACGCCCAGATGTTCAAGGCAGTGAGAGGTTATACAAACTCTAGTCACGTTCATCACAAGACTCTACAGGGTAGGGACTCCTAACAATTGGACATTTTCCAAAGTATGGAGGACAGACTCCTTGGCCTAACTCTCCACATCCTCTTAACCTTATCTACCTTAACCCTATCCCTCTTTGTCAATATCTTCTTCTTCTCCATTTCAGTATACTCCATGACACCCTCCATTCTATTGTCAACAAGCACCCTTGCTTTTAGACCTCTTCATTTCAGTCACTTCCTTTCTTTGGCTAATGGAAACTTGACTCTCCCTAGAATACACAGCATCCCTGACCACCCTCTCCAGGATGGAGTGAGCTTGCTCTCATTCTCTCCAGCACTCTGGCCCTGGAGGAGAGATAAGAGGTACTCCGAATTCCTTACACTGCTCCTTGCAGACCCTCCATCTGCTGCCATCAACTTCCTCTTCTCCTTGAGGGTCACCCCAGCTATCTATATCACCCTATCCATCTTTGTCCCTGTCATCTACCAATATCCAGATGATTGTCCCTCCTCTGTCAATGAATTCAGCACTCCATTCAGGTGACCTTGCACAGCCCTCCCTCACTCCAGTCAAAGTCAACTACAAGTCAGGTCATCTCCCCGATGTCATAGTCCTCTTTGAGAACTAAGGACAAACACAGCAACAACAACAACAACTACTACAACCAACCTTTCCTTTCCAACCCCTGAGCTCTACCTTCTTGCCTCACTCTCGCTTTTCAACCTCTTGAAATCTGGCTTCTCATTCCATCACTCAACTGAAATGGCTCTTTCCAAAGTTACCTTAATTTTCAGATCGCATGGCTTTTCCTAAGTTCTTGTCCTTCTTGACTTCTCTTCAAGCACCTGATACTCTTGATTGGCTCAGCATCCCTGGGTTTTCCTAACACTTCTTCCTCCTGGTTCTGCCTCTACTTATCCAGCAACTCTTTCTTAGTTCTTTTACTGAATAATCATGCTTGTTTGACACCCTCCCCCCACCCCTGAATGAGTGTACTACAAGATTCCATCCTGGACCTTCTTTCTTCTTTCTGCACTCCCTTTCAATAGTTACATGGGCTTCAATGTATTTAATAATCACTTGAACACAGTTTTATATCATCATTGCCTGTTGGACATGTCTAACTGGATATATGAGAAACAAAATTTGTCTTTCTCTCCCAACCTCTCCACTCTTCCTAAACCCCTTAATTCTGTTGAGAGTACCATTATTGTACGTCAAATTACTTGTCTTCTCAATAATGGGAGAGAGAGGGGGACAATTTGGAACTCAAAATTTGAAAAAAAAAGAATGTTAAAATTATTTTACATGTAATTGAGAAAAATTAAAATGTTAAATTTAGGCACAGACAAAAAAAGGGTGCACCGTTATCCTTCCAGTCATCCAGGTTTGAAATTTTTGAGTCATACCCAACTTTTCATTCTTTCTGGCCCTGCATTAGACTTCAAACTATTTAGGAGTTTTTTATGTTTATATTTATATCCCCAGTATATAACATGGTGCCTTGAGCAAAGAACATGTACTTGGTGAAAATATTGATTGATTGATTGATTGCGCCAATGAGTTGTTAAGCCTTATATATTCTACTGCCACATGTATCTCACATCTGTCTCCTCTCCACTCACACAGTCGTACCTGTCCCCCCAGTGCAGGCCCATATCACCTTTTGCAATAGACTCCTAATTGATCTAGTATTTCCCTCTCTATCCTGTCTTCCATATTAATATTCCTAAAACAGAAGGGTGACCGTGTCAGTCCTCTACTCAGGCAGCTCCAGCGGCTCCCTCGGGGCCTTAGGATAAAACACAAACACGCCTATTTATCTGTTAAGGTCTTTTGACATCTGGCCCCAAACTTTGAGGATTTTTGGACATTCCTCTCCTTTCTGCCCTCTGTGTTCCAATCTGCTTGCTGTTCTGTCTAAATGGCATTCAATCTCCCTCCTTCATCTCTTTTCACATGTGTTCTTCTATGTCAGGAAGGTGATCCTTCCTGATCTCCCCCTCATAGAATCCAAATCTTTCCAATCACAGCTTAGGTGCAGCCTCTGACACAAGACCTTTCATGATCCCTTCCCTTGCCAGGTGTTAACACTGTTAATTTTCTGTTGAAATTACCTTCTTTATACTTTATACTTTTCTATCTTTGTAAACTTTTTATCACCATACCAAAAGGAAGCTCATTAAAGACATCTCTGTCTCATTTCTGTCTCTGTGTCTCCAATGCCTAACATAGTACTTGACCCATAGTAGGAGCTTAATGAATATCTTGTTGATCAATTAGTAAATGTTTATTGAGTTTAATGACTATATTTGTATGTGAGAAATACATTCACAGCTACAGGATAGACTGGAGAGGGAAAGACCTGTTATTATTCAGTCATTTCAGCTTCATGACCCCATTTGGGATTTTCTTGGCAAAGATACTAGAGTAGTTTATAATTTCCTTTTCCAGTTCATTTTACAGATGAGGAACCAAGGCAAAGAGGGTCAAGTGACTTGCCCAGGATCCCAAATTAGTAAATACCTGAGGCTGGATTTGAACTCAAGTCTTCTTTGTTCTAAGTCCAGCACTCTATCCATTTTTCCACCTAGCTGCCCTAAAGACCTGTTGGGAGACTATTACAATAATAATTCGGGCCACTGGTAATCATGGCCTTTCCTAGAGTGATAGCAATAGGAAAAGAGAGGAGAGGACAGATCTGAGAGATGTGTTGGGGTGGAAATAATAAGACTAGGTAACTGACAGTCTATGAGGAGAAAATGGGAAATAGTGGAACTACAGACAGAAATAGTAAAGCTAGAAGAAAAAGAACTATAGAATAAAAACCAGTCAACTTGGTTTTGAACTTGTTGAATTTGAAGTGTGGGTGAATCAACCAGGTGGGAATGTCCTACAGGCAATGATAGATATATGTCTGGCACTCAGGAGAGAGATCAAGCTTAGGGGTAGACTTGTAGTCACTTACTTGGAAATGGTAGTAAATGAGACTGTCAAGCAAGAGAGGGGAATGAAAAGGTCCTGGAACAGATCCTTGGGAAATGACCGTGTAAAAGGCAGAAGGAAGAGGATGAAGAGTCAATGGATCCAATGATTCAATAACTATTTATTTAGTACTTAGAATATTCAAGCTACTGTGCCAGGCATAGGGAAACACAAAAGACAGAGAGAAGACACATCTTGCCTTCAGGGAATTTGCATTTTTCAGGCAAAGGATGCAAAGTAGAGAGACCAAGGATGCACCAGTGTTGTTGTACAGTTGGTTTTTTTTGTTGTTTTTTTTTGCTTTTTGGAGGGCAATTTTGGGGTTAAGCGACTTGCCCAAGGTCACACGGCTAGTTTTTGTGTTAAGTGTCTGAGGCCGGATTTGAACTCAGGTACTCCTGACTCCAGGGCCGGTGCTCTACTCACTGAGCCACCTAGCCACCCCTGTACAGTTGTTTTAGGTGTGTCTGACTCTTCCTGACCGCGTCTGGGGTTTTCTTGGCAAAGGTACTGGAGGGCTTTGCCACTTCCTTCTCCAGTTCATTTTACAGATGAGGAAGCTGAGGCAAACAAAGCTAAGTGACTTTCCCAGGGTCACACAGACACTTGTAAGTGTCTGAGGCAGGATTGGAATTCACAAAGACAAATCTTCCTGACTCCAAGTCAAATGGTTTGTCCGCTGTGCCGCCTAGCCGCCACAGGATAGGGAGCAGTATATACCATACACAGCAATAAATACAAGGTAATTTAAGGAGGGGGAGAGTGCTAAAAACAGTACCAGAAGGCTTCACAGAGGATGTGGCACATAAGCTAAGCCTTAAATGAAGATAAGGTTTCTGAAAGATAAGGGAGAATGTAGAGGGGAGGGAGAGGGGTTACATTCCAGGCATAGGTGACAGCTTATGTGAATACACAGAAACAGGCCTTGGAATGTTGAATTTGTACACTTTGTAGTACAGCCTGACTTCTGAACAATTAGAGCTTCTAAGAAATTCCTCTTAAGAGTCCTAGATGTCCACTCATAAGTAGAAAGTTCATCCTTTGAATATAGAGAACTAGAGGGGTGGGAGTGATGAAGGAGTGACAGTGATCAATGTTTAACACCTGGCTCCTACCCTCTCCCTGCCCCCCAACAAAAATGTACTGCAGGACACAGTTTTGGGTTTATTTTGCATTATTAGTATTTTTCATCACTTTCATAAGCCTAGACAATCAACAAAACAATCACTCGTGTCCTGATTTGTAGTATTTGCTGATTTCCAAGATGTAAATTCTCACCCTAAAAGTTTAAGCCCTGGGCCTGCTGCTCATTGGCTATCTTCACCCATAAACTGAGTGACCTTTGGTTGAGGATAGTTGGATTGGATGGTATCTAAAATCTCTTCCAACTCTAAAATTCTGTAATTTCTGGGTGCGTGAAGCCAACACAGAGAGATTGTGAGCAACCTTAAAGTTGGGGTTAGAAGAGTATATTTTGTCCTAAAGACAAAGAGTAACTAAGCCACCGGAAATTTTTGAGCAGGAGAATGACAGACTCAGATCTTTGCCTTTAAAAGATAATTTTGACAACTGGGGAGGATGGATTAGAGAGGGGAAAGACCAGAGACAGGGAGAGAGATGGGAAATCAATTGTACTGGTTCAGATGTGAGCTGACGAGAGCCTGAAATAGGGAGAGGGCTTTGTGAGTGCAAAGAAGCAGATAGACGGGAGAAATGTGAAGATCAAACCAGTAGGGCTTGCCAATTAAACATGGATAGAGGGAGAATGGCAATGGAGAGAAAAGTATTGGTGATGACTTGGGACAATGATTTTGGGTCCCTTGGAGCATGGTCCCTTGGGAAAAAAATAAGAAAATTTTAAGGATAGGAGTGGGTTAAGGTGGGGAAATAAAGAGCCAAGTTTGGGGTATGTTGAATCCACAATGCCAACTTGATATAAAAGCTGGCATAAATCCACTGGCAGTTGGAGACTGGGAATGCAGTTCACAAGGGAAGTAAGGAATTTCTAGGCTTGTAATTCATAATAATAACTTTTATATAACACCATGTGCCATGCACTGTGCTAAGTGCTTTACAATGATCTCATTTGAACCTTACAACAACCCTGGGAGGTAGGTGCTATCATTATCCCCACTTTAGGAGACCGAGGCAATCAAAGGTTAAGTGACTTGCCCAGGATCACACAGCTGCTAAACATCTGAGGACAGATTTGAATTCAGATCCTCCTGACTCTAGACTCAGCACTCTATACACTATGCCGTTGAAGAGATGATACTTAAAAACACAGAAGCTGTTGCCATTATCAAAAGAGTAAGTATAGAGAGGGGAGAGAAGAGAAATCAAGACTGAGCCTTACAGGGAAGGAAATGGACAATGGTCCAACAAAAGAAACTTAGGTAGAATTGTCAGAAAGGTAAAGAGAACCAGGAAAGAAAGGCAACATGGAAAGCAAGGGAAATGAGAACGTAACGATAATAGCTAGCTAGTAATAGCAAATAATCATAGCTTGACAGTGATTTTAAGGCTGCAAAATGCTTTGTCTATCATCTCATTCGTTTCTAGTAACAACTCTTAGAGGCAGGTGCTATTATTATACTCATTTGACAGATGAGGATGTTGAGGCTAAGAGAACTTAACTGACGTGCCAAAGGACACACAGCTAATAAGGATCTGAGACAGGATTTGGACCAAAGTCTTCTCAAGTCTACATATAGTAGCCCCTCTGCTATGCCACCTAGCCTAGCTGCCTCTTGAGGGACTGGTCAATAGTGTTAATAATAATAATAATAAATTATAGCAAGGTCAGGGGAAATGGGGGTAGAAAAGAGATCTAGCAGTTAAGAATCATCAACTTTTCAGAATGTGATTTCAGTAGAGCAGTGGGATTGGAAACCAGTTACAAAGATTTGAAAAGTAAGGGAGTAGGTGGTGAATAAGTCAAGTTGGCAAACATGGGCAACTCTTTCCTAGAACAGGGGATCTAGGAGAAGGGAATGGTCAATTGTGTCCAAAGCTGCAGAGAGGTCAAGGTAGCAGAAAATTTAAAGGAATACTATACTTTGTGAATGTGAGGTCACTGGTGACCTTCAAAAAAGTAGTTTCAAGAGAGTAATGGCAGCAGAAATCTGTAAAGAGGCAGCAGATGGTAAGGAAATAGTGATAGTGAGTATGGACAATTCTTTCTAGTTTAATAATAAAGAGGAGGGGAGTGGTGAGATAATGATTGGATGGGATAGAAAGGTCAAGGAAAGGGTTGCTTTTGTTATTACGATGCTATGATTTAAGGACTTTAGAGATCTGCAAAGGGAGAAGGGGCAGGGGAGAAGGGAAGGTTGAAGATGCATGAGAGCAAGAACGATTGCTGAGTGGAGGTCCTGAAGGCGGCAAGAAGGAATGGGATCAAAGCCACAGGTAAAGGAATTAGGCTTACTGAAGAAAAGGGGTACTCTTTTTCTGTGGCCAGAAGGAAAGAGCAAAGAAAATATAATGCTTCTAGGAAGTTTTGCAGATTTGAGGAAGGTGGGCTGGGGAAATTTACATCAAATGCCCTCAAATTTCTAGGAAGAGAATAACTTTGCATGTGTGTAAATAATGATGATAATGGTGATAGTTAACATTTATATACTACTTAGTATGTGTCAGGAACTTTGCTCAGCACTTCACAATGATTATTTTATTTGATCCTCTTAATGACTCTGTGATGGGTGAGGGGAGCATGTGTATGTATGTATGTGTTTGCTGAGCAAAAGTAATGGAGAGAGATGTAGGGGTGACGAGGAAACGAGAGGAGGTTTGGATAGACACTATGAAGAGTGAGATAGAGAGACAATAAAGATTAGGAAGAAAAGAGTTTGGTTTGATAACCTCTCCCCCAAATAAATCGTTCCAAGTCCTCATAGGGGAGGTGTGGCTAGACATCAGTCTGAAGAAAATCTGAGTGTTTTAGTAGAAGCAAGCACACCATGAGCCAACAGTGCAATCTGGCAGAACGAAAGCTGATTCCAACATGGGTTGTATTAACAGAGGTGGTATGTTCAGAACACGGAAGGAGGTGGGCTTGTTGTTCTCTTCCCTGGTCTGACTCCGTCTGGGCCATTTTGTTCCCATCTAGACACTACATTTTGGAAAGGAAATTGACAAGGTGGAGAATGACCAAAAGAGGACAACAAACAAAGTAAAAGGCCTTTGACATAAGACTAGAGATTTTTATCCTGAAGAAGAGAGAGTATGGGGCTTGGGGCCCAAGGGGGAAAGTAGAGAAGGGGAGTCACAATATCTGTCTTCAAGGATTTGAAAAACTGTAATGTGGAAGAGGGATTGCACTTGTTTTGCTTGGCCCTAGAAGAAGGAATGAGAAGAAAAATAATTGGATTTTTTTTTAATCTTCTGAAATTTTTATATTTTTATTTTTTCCAATTACTTGTAACAATTTTCAACATTCATTTTTTTTTAATCTTGCATTCCAAATTCTCTTCCTCTCTCTTTTCCCTCTCCCTCCTTGGGAAGGCAAGCAATTTGATATAGATTATAGTGTTCAGTCATCCAAGACATATTTCCATATTAACCATGTTACAAAAGAAAACACAGATCAAAAAAAAACCCACCAAGAAAAATAAAGTTTTTGAAAAGTATGCCTTGATCCACATCCAGATTCCATCAGTTCTTTCTCTGGAGGTGGATAGTATTTTTCATCATAAGTCTTTCAGAATTGTCTTGGATCATTGTATTGCTGAAAATAGCTAAGTCTTTCAGAGGTGATCATCATCCAATATTGCCATTACTGGGTACAGTGGTCTCCTGGTTCTGCTCACTTCACTTTGCATCAGTTCACATAAATCTTTCAAGGTTTTTCTGAAGCCACCCTGCTCATCAAAATGCAGAGATTTTGAGTTCATTTAACAAAAGACTTCCCAATGATTAGAACCATCCAAAAGCTGAATGAACTGGGAAGCATGGGATTACTCCCCACTTGAGGTCTTCAAGTAAAGGGTATGTGACCATTTGTTGAGAAAGTTGACTAGGTTACTCTTGGTCAGGTCCAATAGATGATTTGTTCTTGTTGGTGCCTTCCACTTCTTCAGTTCTGTAATTAACCTCCTTCTAACTCTTAAGATTATAATATCCCTTAATGTTCACTTAACCTCTCAATAGCTTGTTTCTCTCCAGCTATAGTTTTTTCTAACAAAAAGGATAGACTAGAAAATCTCTGAGGTTTCTCCCCCTTTCTAGATCCATAATCCTGTGAATTGTCCAAGTAGAAGAAAATTTATTGTGTAAGTTTTTTAAAATGTACATAAACTGTGAAAGGTATAATGATATGGTTGGAAATGTCACTGTTTGGAATCAATCGGGTTTGAATCACAGTTCTTCTATTTATTACCTTGCTGATTTGAAGTAAGGCTCCTTTATTTCTGTGCTATAATTTTCTCATTTATAGAGTTCCTTTGAGTTCTAAATCCTATGATCCTGAATAAAGTCTCCTTAATATTTATGAAATTTTTTTCCAACTTTTCTTCTTACTGAAGATAAGGAAGCAAAGCAGCCATGGTTGACTTTAGTATCTGTATGTGGGTGACTGAGAGACAGATTAAGAACAAACCAGAGGGAGGCAAAGCCAAGATGGCGGTGTAGAAGCAGCAGCACCCACAGCTCCCACGCAGCCACCCTAAACACCCATAAAAATATGACGCTGGACAAATTCTAGGACTCTCAAACTCAAAAAATACAGAAAACACATCTCTCGCGGAAAGCAGCTTGGCAGCAGGAGATCATCGCGGCAGGATGCAAGCCGAGGCTGGCCTGGCTTGCAACCCAAACCACGGCCAGGCTCCAGGAGGTGGTAGGTAGGAAGGAGCCAAGCCTAGCCGCAGCCACTCTACAAGAGAGAAGAGCTACAGCTTCTAGCAACTCCACATCTACTAAGGTGTGAAAAATAGGAATTAAAGAAAGATGTGAAAAAGCATTTTTGCTGAAAAAACCAGAACTGAACAGAAAATCTGACAATCAAACACAAGAAGCATGAGAAGGTAAACATGGGAAAGAAGTCGTAAGGAATTTATCAAATTTGAATTATTTACATGCCAATATGTAAAAATGATAATAGTAATTTATGAA
>CM053598.1:67735059-67759584 GCA_028646575.1 Pseudocheirus occidentalis | reverse complement strand
TATACAGCAGTCATGTCTAGAAATGTATGTCTCAATTTGTACCTTGTGCCTATTACCTCTTGATGAGAAGGCAGGTAACAAGAGTCATTGTAGGGCCCCGGGAGATGTGATTGGTCATTACAGAGTTCTTCCATTTTTCAAAGTTGTGATTCTTTGCAATGTGACTTTCCTTGTATAAATTGTTCTGATTCTTTCCACTCCCTGTGTCTATCCCAACTGCCCAAAATATTCTGAAATCTTCATTTTCATTATTTCTTATGGCACAGTAGTATTCCATTATATTCAACTGGCACAAAAAGTATTTTAAAAAAAAAAAAAAGGAAAAACTCATCCACAGGCCTGAACAAGGTTTTTTGGGATTCCCCACAACTAGGAATGGAAGTGTTTGTTTGTCTGAAGTGTGTGCTGAAATGCTCCCTGCAGCTGCCAACCTCATCCAAAAGGGTGGGGGCTGCTCAATTACCCCAAAGAACTCTAATTTAAACTCAAGTTCGAGAAGTTTCCAAGAGACATTAAAAACAATCTCAAGCACTCGTAGTGAATAGTCGGGTACTGTGAGCAGAGGAAGAAGTTACCCTGCCAACCGGTTGAAGTTCTTGCCAGAGGAGTCCCGCTGTTTCTTAATTGTCCTAAAAGCTTGTAGCCAGCAATGTTCTTGGCTGGGCCGGCTTCCTTTGCATGGTGTTTGTGATTGTGATATGCAGATCACGGAGGGTCTCAAGGTGGGGGAGGGGACTTTCTGAAAACTTATTCCCTCGGGGACTTTCTCTTTACAACCCCTCATCTCACCATTTCCTACAGTACAGGACAGCGCCTCCAAAGCAGTCAGCAGCTTGTAAAAACCAACAAACCAGTACAAAATGCCAACCAGGTAATAAGAGAGTAGAAGGAAGCATAGCTGCCATGTCCAGGTGAGGAGAATTAGTGAACTTGTTGCCAATGGACAAAGGAAACCTGGGAAATGAATGCCTGCTCCCACTTGATGGATAACCTTGGTTCTGAGCCAGGTTTTCTCAGGGGTTTTTTTGTTTGTTTTTTTGTTTTATTTTTACATGCTATAGTTAGCCTTCAAAGGCACAGGCAGCAACAGCCTAGCAGAAACAGGGCAGGACTGGCAGTCAGAGGATATGAGATCAAGGTCCCCACTTACTAGCTATGGGAGCCTGGATAAGTCACAGAGTCATAGAATCTGCAGAGGCCATCAGATTTCAGGACCCACATTCAAATCAAGGTTCTGTGTTGACTTGGGTGTAACTTGTCTGGGGCTTGTCTGTTTCTTCATTTGTAAAATGTGAGGGCATTAGAATAGATGATTCTGGAGGTCCCTTCTGGTTCATGATTCTATCGTGATGCATGAGACCTAGAATTCCCTTTATAGTATCCCCAACATTGCCATTGGGCTTCTCTCCAAGATCTCGAGTAAGGGGGAATCCACTGTATCTCAGTGTTGTTGCTTTAGGACTGCTCTAATTGCTGGCAAGTCTGTCACAAAGGAAAAAATCTACTTTTCTTCAATTTTCTAGTTTATTATTATTATTTATTTATTCTTTTGCCTCCTTGGAGCAGAAGGGTGAAAGTATAATTAAATGTTTATTAAGAATTTACTTATAATATTTAGCATTGCTAATAAAAACAAAAAAACAAAATAATCCCTGCCTTCAAGGAGGTTACCTTCTAATGGGTGAGGGGGAAAGACACATTAAAGGGAGCTAGAAGCAGTAGGGTCAGCAGCACTTCCGCCAAGACAGAGTTTAGAAAAGGTGTCTGGGAAACCACAAAAAGGCCTGGTCTCAGGATTAGATAAGACAAGATAAAGAGGGGGATGCAGAGGAGAACAGATTTAATGCCCCTTCCAGGAGACATCCCTTCAAATACTTGAAGACAAGTTACCAAGTCTTCTCTAGGTCCACTGACCTTGGTTCTGACCATTGAATTAAGCTTAGCTTTGCAGGACCTAGGTTCTCAGTTCTATACATCTTTGTCAAGGAGCACCTGTGTACCTTTGTGCCCAGGTGTTTACAGTTATCCCTAGTGATAGCTATCTATGAGCTTAGCTAGACCGTGGAGGGATGAACAGGTCCAGTCTGGGGGATCTAAGAACAACAACCTCTTATTTTTTTCTGATTTACTCTTTCTCTGTCTAAGACATCATCTGTTTCCTGCTCACACGTCTTCCCCCTGCCAAGTACTGCTTTCTTGTTACTCTCTCTTTTCTTAAAGATGTGTAGCTGTATCTTCTATAGACACAGAAGGTGATTGTTACCTCCCTACCTGTGATATCAGCTATAGGAAATAATAATGATGATGATAGCTAGAAACACTTACTATGAGCCTAGAACTGTGCTAAGGCCTTACACACATAATCTTCACAACCACCCTCAGAGGTCAGTGCTATTATTATCTTCATTTTGCAGATGAGGAAACTGAGGCAAACCAATGTTAAGTGACTTGCCCAAGGTCACACAGCTAGTAAGTGTCTGAAGTCAGAGATGAACTCAGGTCTTCAGGATTCCAGGTCTGCTGGTGTATGCCATGTACCATGTAGGACCCCATCCCTTCCTATAAAACCCCTTAACTGCTCTGATCCTAAAGTTGTTCTGATCCCTGCCTGGACCCAGGAATGAATACCAGTCAGAGCAGGGGGTAGCCAGGAACTCAGCCTTGAGAGCAGCCCCTTACATGATAATCTGAGACTGCCTCCTCCCACCATGACCTCAATACTACTGACCTAGTGAACTCCCTGGTTGTATACTTCCCCTGCCCTGCTCTGTACCATTTTGGAGGTTATCTATCCTAGCCCATCTAGGAGGTGGGACAAGGAGAGTGTTAATGGTCTGTCCTAACTCATTTTCCTGCTTGCCTCAATTCCTCATGGTGCCTAATGAGCTATTTCCAGTTAAACTGCATGGCTAGACCTTAAACACGTTAAATCAAAAGCTAGAAAAGCAAGTAACCCATCCAGGTGACATAGGAAGTCTGAAGTGTATGAAATTCTGGAAAGTTGTCTAATAGGAGCGTTTATAAACTGAAGCTTAAAATGCTTTATACGGGTTTTTAAAGTACTATGGTTTTACTCTGCCTGAGAGAAACTGGAAGCTTTCTACTCTAATGCTTTTTGCTCAAGCCCCCATTTCATTGTGTTCCCTGCTCCTCCCTCCCTGCCCCCAGCAATTTAGCACCAGTGGTCCAATTCCATGTAACCAATTAACATCAATTAGCTTTTACAAAGGAATATTTACTCTGAAGATGTAGTAAGAGCAAAAAGATAAATTCCTCCCCCACTCCAGCACCTGAGGGTGCACTGTTTCCTCTTCCAGCTTGGTCCAAAGGGGGAATGGGTTATGACTTAACATAGCTTCTGCAGCATTGAGCCGCTTTCTTCAAATTCATGCCCAAGGTGATATCTGTCTTACAACTCTTATCTCAGCTTTTGCTGAGAAGTGTCACTTCTGGACTGCCTACACAAGGCCAGCAAGAACTCTACAGCTGGACTTCTAGGTGGCTCCCTCACCTGAAAGTCCATTTTCATTCTCCTGGCTCTCAAAGTTGGCCCAGATGGCAGCAAAATCCAACATGCAGCCCATTCCCAGAAATAAAAAGAACAAATGCAAGATGAAGAACCAAGGTCCATATTCACAGGTCATACAGCAGCTTTATACAGGGAGGACCCAAACCCTCTTCCCTTACATCAGAGTCTCTCTTCTCTCATTAGAACACCAACAGGTTGAATAGAAGGATGAAGTTCTGGTCAAGTTTGTGCTTTTTAGACATACCCTCAGATCTGATTCTGCAACCAATCAAAGATGCTCTTCTTTACCACAAGATTAGTAGACTGGAACTAGTTATAGAACATCTACACATGCTTCTAATATCCCCAAGGCACATCCATACTTCTTCACTACTCCTTGGAGCAGGATCCCCAGTTTCTTCCACATGGTAAATTCTATAGGCCAAAATACACTAATACCTACTCATGAGGTCTAGGCCCATTGGTTAGTCCTCTGTTTGGTGTCCTCATCAGATTCTTTTGCAAAACTCCTAGCTAGAATGACACTCCATGCCCTTAGGGAATCTGTAGAAGAGACTGGGTAGGAATACCATAGCAGCAACCATACTGGCATACCCAGGATGGCCACTAGTGCAGGTTCTTTTATCTGCTTTACTAGGAAAGACCATTTTTAAAAGGTGCCAATGATCTTCTTTTAATTTAAATTCATTAGTTCAGGAGAAAAGTCAGCACCCTGAATTTTGGAGAAAATACAAAAAAGGAAATAGAGAAAATACAAGTAGACTAATAAAGACCAACAGACAGGGCTTCTAACTGTCTGAGAAATTAGCACTGAACAACAGACAGATTCTACTGTCTGACCAAGGCAATATATATACATTTGCCAGAGAGAAGCACCAACATTTGGATTTTTCAAAGCTGGGGGCCTCCTTAACAACTACCCAGAGTCTCATCTAGTCAAATAACAAGAACACTCTTCCAATGAGTGAGCCCCTAAGTAAAACACTAACCTCAGATATATATACTCTTCTTCAGGGTCAGAGGGCACCACAATCCTTGTGGCCCACTGCTTAATTACAAAGTAACAAAAGGTTTGGGCCTTCCTGAAAAACAAGCCTCCCCTAATGAAATTTCCCTTAATAGGCTCCATATGAGGCCTATTAATGGGCAGCAAGATCTTATATTTTATGGAAAGAAGACATAAGAGTCAGAATAGACCTAGATTTGAATCCTGCCTTTGATACAAACCACAAGCAAACCCACGTGCATTTCCCATATTGAAATTATTTTGCATTTACTTGTGCATATTCTCTCTCCTTCCCTCTGTCTCTGTCTCTCTCTGTCTCTCCTACTTCAAACTCTCCTATTCCTACTCCTGTGATGACTCACTTAACACTTGGATGTGGCTCATGTCTATGATCTTTCATGTAGGAAATAGAAAGATATTAAGTGTATAATATAGGACAGGTAGAGGACAGCTATTAATTTCTAACACACAAAAGAAATGTTTTTTTTTAAAAGACTCAGAACTATACATTGACAAAAAAATAAAACCTAAATGTGAATATAACTACTATTATCCTCTCCTGGGAGGTAATTTAAAACATCACAATATGAGATATTTTGTCACCTTCTGTTTGACTCTACACTATCCAATCAACAACTTCCAATTTCTTCTGGCAAGCCAGGCTACACGTGGGGATCACCCTCCTGTCGGGGATGATTCTCCATCACGTCCATCAGTCAGTAAGTATTTACTGAGCACCTACTCTGTGCAAGGCTCCATACTAACTGATGCAGAGGCAAAGAAAGGCAAAATACAGCCTCTGTCCTCAAGGAACTCATAATTTAATGGGAGAGACAACAAACAATCAAATATATACTAATGAGCCTTGTGTGGAACAAATAGGACATAATTAATGGAGGAAAGACACTAGAATTAAGAGGTTTCTGGTAGAAGGTGGGATTTTAATTGGGACTTGAAGACAGTTAGGGAAACCAGGGGGTAGAGGAAAGGAAGGAGACATTTCCAGGCATTCTTGTAGGTTTAGAGAGTGTCTCCCATTATGTACCCATTACAGAGTAGGGGAACTAAAAGAGCCTGATCTCTCAAACACTCAAGGCTCCCTCCAAGGTGAGAAGTATCCATCTCAGTATTACTATTTGGTCACCCATCCTCAGGGAAAGAAACACAAAGGAGAAGAGGCAGCCAAAGGTCTGCATTCAACCTTGCCTAGCTGCCATGTGCAAGCCATGGTCATTTCTACTGAGCGTGTGTTGGTGGATGGACATCCCAAAGAGAGAAAGTCATGTGCTACATGTTTCAGGGAGAGGAATGAAAAGAGTCTCAGAGGGTGGTCAGGTTCCTTTTAAAGTCTACTGAATAGGCAGCCTTTTCTGGTTGGGTAACCAATTCCATCTGCCATAGCTTTGGCTCCATGGAACAATTACAATTACACTTGTCTCTGTATATGGTGTTTCTCCCTAGCAGAGTGTAAGCATTTTGAGGTTTAGGATTATTTTGTTTTTATCTCCATAGTCTCAGGGCTTAGCAAAGCTCCTGGAAAATAGTACGTGACTAAAAATTAATTGAATTGAAACTCATGTAGCATGTACTCAAAAACTCCTCTTTCTGCTTAATCCCCTCCTCTGAATGCTTTGTGTCTCTAGATGATCTTTTCATGCATTTTTGCCGCTTTATTATTTGCCAGGTAACTTGTTTAGGAGAGGCAGTGTGGTGCATTAGAAAAATCCTAATCCAACTAAAGGAGGAGCCCTTCTTAGTTAAAAAAAAAATCATTTCAGGTGTGATAAAATACTTTTTTTTTTTGCTTTTTTTTTTTGGAGGGCAGTTGGGGTTAAGTGACTTGCCCAAGGTCACATGGCTAGTTTTTTTGTGTTAAGTGTCTGAGGCCAGATTTGAACTCAGGTACTCCTGACTCCAGGGCCAGTACTCTATTCACTGCGCCACCTAGCCACCCCATGATAAAATACTTTTAAAACTATATGAGTGTGAGCTTCAAAGCTATTTTAGAAGATCAGTCAGGGTCATTATTCTCTCCACAGAATTATCCCGGGAATCCAGAGACAGGGATGTTTAGGGGGCCATGGACCAAAGTATGGAAGCCAACACCAAAATACAAACTAGATATCACAAGAGCAGTCAGTCCAAATTGGATAGCTCAGAAAAATTAAGATAGTAGTTAAAACTTGAGTAACCAGGAATCAACAGTAGTATGTAAAACTTTAGAATTAGGTAATGGTTGAACAAGTCGTGGTATATAATTGTGATGGAATGCTACTCTGCTATAAGAAATGATGAGCTCAATGATCTTAGGAAAAACATAGAAAGACTTGCACAAAATAATGAAGAGCAAAATGAGAAAAACCAAAAGAACAATGTATACGCAATAGCAATGTTGTTTTAAGAAGGACTTTGAGCAAATCAGTTATTTTGACTATTATAAATACTCAAATTAACTATAAAGAGCATATGAAGAAAGACACCATCTGCATCCAGAGAAAGAACTGAGAAATTGAAGTATGCATAGAATAATTGTACATCCAGATACGTGCCTTTTTCTGTCTAATGGTAGCCATCTATAGGACAGGGAGAGAGGAAAGAAGAAAAAAATTTACATAATTTTGTTGTATATTTGAAAGGAATAACACGTTGTGCATAATAGATTTGCAGTTTTGTGTGCAATCATCTTTTTTATTGTACTATCTTATGGAAATGCTTGTTTTAGTCCATAAATTAAAAATAAAATACATTTTTTAAAAGAATGTTATCCAGAAAGGAGACAGGTTATCACACAACAATGTGTGCGTTTGCTTCATGACCTTTTGACCAAGAGTGTACCCAAGCAGAAAGCCATCAAATAGAAAAAGACAAGTGGGGAAGAGGTAAAACTATGTCATGAAACCAATATTCAGAGACCAACCAGATCACCTCCTGGATGGAAAAACCACTAGGGACAAATGGACCTGAAAGGTCAAAGATGGTTCAGAGGGAGACCATATAAAGTGAAGCTTGTGGCATAACAACATTAAAATAAATAGGGTAAAAATCATGATTAACTTATGAAACACAATTCTAAGAAAGCTTCCTAATATGGTAGCCACAAAGAATGTTCATAAAACACCTAAATATAGAGACTGCCTCTGTATATGCTTACAACAAGGAATAGAAGGCCCGGTTTTGGTTAGGGTCAGCCACCCAGTTTCAAGAAATGAAATAATCAATATCATGTGTAAATTTAAATGAGGAGTTTCTATGAAATTTGTGAAGGTATTGCTTTGATTGCAATCTTCTCACCTCTAAACATAGTTGGGGCCTCAGAACCATCATCTCCAGTATCAAGTCTGCCAAGAAAAGCCTGAGGCCAGTTCTCACCAATGGCCACCATTGCTAGTAACTGAACCATGTTGGGTCCCACTTCATAATAATTCTGGTCCTCATCGGGCTGAGAGTCTTCCCAACAGGAATGTACATACTTACATAGGGACACAAAAAATAAGACACATCTGTAGTGGATCAATACCCAACATGCTGATCAAAAAAGAAACATATGCTCACATGTGTGTATATAATACATATTTATGTGATACATACACATATATGTATATGTGTCTATACACATATACATATGTGCACATACACATATGTACACATATACATATATATAGACACACACAGGTGGGTGGGTGTGGGTGGGTACATGCATCCACAGGTAGGTAGTACAATAGATAGAACACTGGGCCTGGAGTCAAGAACTCATAAGTTCAAATCTGGCCTCAGACGCTTACCAGCTGTGTGATCCTGGACAAGTCACTTAACCCCTGTCTCCTTCAGTTTCTTCAACTATGAAATAGAGATAGCACCTACCTCCTAGGGTTGTGGTGAGGGTCAAATGATATAATTTTATAAAGCATTTAGCACAGTGCTTCACACATAGTAGGGACTTAGTAAACATCTATTCCCTTTCCCCTATATTTGGAAACACATATTTTACTCCAGAAGAGGAAAAGTACAACAGATCAGGCCAAAAGGTCTCAGTACTCCTCTCTCTCTCGGAGTGATGACTCTCTAAATGACTCCTCCAAGCTGGAAAGTGCCAAGGTCAACAGTAAACAGTAGGGAGATGCCCTCCTTCTAGGGTTTTCGAGGTGATTCTGGAGGGCAGAAGTAGCTACCCTGTGGGTGGCAGCAGCTAGCATTACAGCTGCAGCTGCAGAGTATGGACAGTTTATTGAGACACTCCATGGCTGTGCCTCCAGGAATGTGATTTCCTCTGCTGCTGGGTGGCCTGGGTGTGCCTGCGACAGCTCTGTGTTGCCTTCTCACTTAAACAAGACGCCAAAGCACTGACTGGAAGGATAAATGAAGCATTCACCAAATGTATATTCATATGATGCACAGCAGACCAGAAACTAAGGGGAATGATCTGTGTCTTGATTTATGCCAATAATATAGTGATTAGTTTTGAGAAATATGAAAGTAGTGACAGAATAATGCATCAGTTGAAATAGAATTTTGAGATAAGAGAACAAAGAAATGTTATACATTATTTAGGAAGATTGAGGCAGTGTGGTATAATAGAAAAGGCATCGGATTTAGACAAAGGACCTGCCAGTTACTACACGTGTAGACCCGGATGGGTCACTTATCCTCTACGGGACCGTTCTCCCCTGTAAAAATAAGTGTTAAACTGAACTGCCTCTGAGGACCCTCATCATCATATAATCCTATGGTCTCTGTTCTCAATGGAAGAATCTTCTTAAAGAAAAAAAAACATGTCTGATTTGTTAGACAACTTTGATCTAGATTCAAAAGAGAAGAGAACCCCAAAGGAAATGAGCTATATGAAGAATAATGAAAATTCAGGCTGACAACTAAAAAAATATCAAGAAATAATTGGAAAAGGTCCCTACATACATACGTAACAGGAGCAGACATTCTTGAAGCTATAACAGTTAGATCAGGAATGATTGGAATGCAATGACAGGACAATGTGGTCACCCTCTCATCACATCCTCCTGATGCTCTGACCTCCAATAGCTCTCTTTTGACAGCCTAATAAAAATCAAATCCCTCAGCTTTGTATACAATGACTCCCACAATCTGAAACCACACTACATCTCCAGTTCAATCTCACACTGCTCCCCCTCACATATGCCACACTCCTATGAAACCAACTGTTCCCTCAACACATCTATGCTTTTTCTTCCTTCATGCCTTTGCTCCCATCATACTTTCTCCTTGGAAAGCTATTGTCCCCAACTCTATCCCAGAACTCTGCTCTCTGGTGCTCTTTCCCTTGAAGATTTCTGTAGGTCCCATGGATTCCGTTGTCATCTCTATATGCATGGTTCCCAAATCTAAGCATCTGACCCTAATCTCTCTCCTAAACTCCAGTTCTTCATTACCAGTTCAGCATCCCCACTTGGATTTTCATGTCATTTCAAACGCAACATTTCCAGAAAGAAAGTCATGATATTTTTATGCAAACCTATCAGTTCTCCAAATTTCTCTATATTTCCTTACCTTACAACCCCTAGTCTAGGTCTTATAATGAGGTGACTGTTCTTGCCAAGACCAGCCCTCTCTATGTACCTTTAATTCTACCCAACTCCCCTCTTCACCAGTAGATCTCATTCTCCCTCCCTCCCTCCTTCTCTCTCTCTCTCTCTCTCTCTCTCTCTCTCTCTCTCTCTCTCTCTCTCTCTCTCTCCCTCTCCCTCTTTCTCTTCACCCCCTTCCCCCCTTCCCCCCTTCCTGTGTTTGTGTCTGTCTCTTTCATTTCCAATTTCTACCTATCTACCTGTTCTTTCCCTGCTACCTACAAACAGCCTACAAATGACCTCATTCAACTAAAACTACTCTCCCCAGAGTTACCAAAGATTTCTCATTATAAGGTGGTTCATCCTTTGTTTTGAAAAGGACCAGTGACATCATGGGGTGATGTCTTGACTTGCATATGAATTGGACTTAAGTGAGGCAGAGTTGCACCAATTTGCACCTCACTCTCTCTTTCAGAGTTAGTCCAGTGGCAAGACAAAAGTCAGGAAGACATTGCAATTCTGATGACATTTCCTTAATCCTTAGCTTTCTTGACCTCTCTGTAGCATTCCACACTGCTGATCACCACAGCTTTTCTTACATCTGTACCTTTTTGCCCAGGCTATTGCAATAGCCAGTAGTTCTCAACCTTTCTAATGCCTCAACTCTTTAATACAGTTCCTCATGTTGTGGTGACCCCCACCCATAAAATTATTTTCATTGCTACTTCATAACTGTAATTTTGCTACTGTTGTGAATGAATCTATCTGATATGCAGGATGTATTTTCATTGTTACAAACTGAACATAACCCACAGGTTGAGAACCGCTGCAATAGACACATAGTTGTTCTTCCTGTTTCCACTCTTTCCCTATTCTAAACTACATTCTACAGCAGCTGATAAATTAATATTCCTAAAACACAGGTCTAACCATGTTGCCCCACTTCTAGAAAATCGCAATGACTCTTTACTGACTCCATGCTAAAATACAAAGTATTCTTCCTGGCTTTTCAGGCCCTCCACAATCTGGCTCCAATCTATTTTTCCAGTCCTGTTTCTTATTACTTACTTGCTTTCACACACTCTATGTTCTTGTCAAAGTGGCCTGCTGGCTGTTTCCCATATACAACATTCCATTTCCAAGAGCCAGGCCTTTGCAAAAGCTATAGCCACCATTCCTAGAATGTATGCTCCTCCTCACCTCCCTAGCTTTCTTTAAAGCATAGCTCAAGTACCTGCTTCTTCAGAAAGCCTCTCCTTTGCTAGTCATCAGCACTTTCTACTTTGCACTATTATTTGGTAGGAGATGCAACTGGATGGCTCAGAAGATAGAGCACTGGGCTTGGAATCAAAAAGACCTGTATGCAAATCTGGACTTAGACACTCACTAGCTATGTGACCCAGGACAAATCATTCAACCTCTATTTGCCTTAATTCATTGGAGAAGGAAATGGCAAAGCACTCCAGCATCTTTGCCAAAGGAACTCCATGGACGGTATTGGCATGTGATGGTCCACAGGGTCATAAAGAGTTGGATATGACTGAACACCAACATTATCTGGTATATAGTTTCTATTTAATTAAGTTCAATATTCGTATAGTAAATAACTGCTACATGCCAGCTGCTGTACAGCTTGAGGACAAAGATAATTCTGATTTTGTTTTGGTATCTCTGTGCCTTACACATACTAAGTAAGCACTTAATAAATATAGACTTATATTGGATTATGCCCTTTTTAAAGAGACAGATCAAATTCCACCTCATGAAGCTTTTCCTAATTTCCCTCCTCCTGAACAAAAAGTGATCTCACCCTCTTCTGTACTCTTAGCATCATTCTACTTATGTAGTTATAATTTTCTTATTTACATCACATTTATTTAAGAATATGTGTCATATTTACTAACTAGATCATAAACTCTTAGAGAGTCAGAATCTGGTTCCTCTCTAATGCTTACAACATCAATCAATAAGCATTTCTTTATGCACTCACTATGGGTAGCTACTGGGTAGTTGCTTTAAAAATGTTTTTGTGAACACAATATCTAAAGAAAGGACTTCCAGTCCAAAAAGAATGAGCTCCCTTGCCCTGTCCTGCCCTGCTCTGCCCTGCCCTGTCCTGCCTTGCCCTACCCTACGCCAGCATGTATCCGGCTGGGCTGTCTTTCAAGCAGCTCTAAATGGCATCAGAAGACTCAAAAGAAATTTTAAGCCCTATGTCACCAGATGATTGGCTAACTTACCTAACATTCTTTGCCCAGCTCACCTTAGGATCTGATATACCCTTTGATGGCAAATCATATAATCACTGGCATCTCTAGGCATGTCCAAGCATAGCACATGCACCTGGTCCATTAGGATGTTGTAGACTCAAAAGCTTCTTAACCATCTCTAAAATGAGTTTACTGCAGAAATGTACATCTCAGCTTCTACTGTTTTATGAAAATGATGCTTAAAAATAAAAATGTTTTATGAAGTTGAATTCATAGAATTGTGACTAGCAATATAAAGTGGAGAAAAAAAATAAGTGCTAAGAATTACATGAATCTGTAGGCTTCTGAGTATCCTGGAATCACAGATTTGGAAAGGGTCTTAAATATGAAATGAATTCCCTCTTTAAAATCCATGATGAGTGTTCTTCCAGGCTCTCCTGGAATTCTTCTGATAACAAGGAAGCAACTACTCCTTAAAGCAGCCTTTTCCACTTTAGGAAAGCTCTAATTATTTTTCAATTCTCTGACCGTTATTTCCACTCCTTAATCCTAGTTCTATCAAATACAAATTGAATTCCTCTTCCAAAAGATATATTCCTCAGCTCTTCTCTTCTCCAGGCAAAACACCCCAGGTTCCATCAGTCAATCCTCAGGATCTGATCTCAAGTCCCCTCATCTCAACCACTCTCATCTCCAAACTCCACTTTATAAATATCTCTATTAAAATATGAAATCCAGAATTTAATAAACTTCAAATTCCCTGTGCTACTTAGGCAAGTCATTTCCACTCTCTGAAACTTGGTTTCCTTACCTTGGTGGAGGTAGATAATCTCTCAGTTTCCTTCCAGTTCAAATTTCCAATATCCTTTTATCGTTTATAGATGTGGTCTGACCAGTGCAGGATGCAAAATAAAGAACATGAAACTCTCTGTTCCTTTTTAAAAAGCAGAATTACTCTCCATTCAATTCATTTACTAAGTATTGTTATTCATTCATCTATAACCCAAAGGAAAGATAATGAGTGAAGCTGTACTAGCCCTACCAGCAGATGCCCTAGTCTGGTTCTCAAAAAATAGTCATTTACAACTTGTGAAGGTTGGGAATTCTTTATTCCGTAGATCCTTGTCAACTCTCCTGTTAACCTACTAAGGACACCAGACTCCTCCTTAGGAGATTATTGATGTACTTCAAACCATAGATTTCTTTTTTCCTTCATGGTCCTCTGACAACATACCACTCACTTGCTTTACCACTCTCTACCTTCCTTCCACTCCAGGCTTCAACAATTTTAAATCCTTCCCTGAATGCTTAGGGAGGAATGAGTTAAGAATGACAGAGAATTGGATAAATTTTAATTAATTCTCTTCTGGGGTCTCCCAGGATAGTGCCTGAAGAGCTAAGACTATCAAGGCATCCTATGCCATCAAAAAAGGAAAACAAACAAAAAAACCCAAGTACTTTTGAAAGAGTCTTATTATTAATTTTAGGAAGGGACATTTGCTTTTCTAGATTTTGCTCTGAATTTGTGACAACCTCTAAAAAACTAGACCAAATTCTTCCTTTTTTATGAATTGAAGAAGAAAGTAGAGGTGATGTGAATCAGAGAGGGCAAGAAATATTCTAAGAAAAGAGCCCTAGACTTGAGTGAAGAGACATAGATTTAAATGGTACCTCCAACCCTGATTAGCTGTGTGATCTTGATCAAGCAACTTAATATCTTTTGATCTCAGTGTCATTATCTGTATAAATGGGATAATTTGAACATCTTAGTGGTTTTGTTGTTTGTTTGTTTTCCCAATTTTTACATAAGCAGAGGCTCACACTCATTTCCAGACTTTTCTCATTGTGAAGATTGCTTATTTGATGTTCCAAACCTAGAGCTAGTGACATCTTACAGAGATCTTGGTCTTCTGGCTTCTCACTTAGAGAAAGAAAATCTGTGATTCCAGATTGTCCTAAGGGAGAGGTCTTGAAGGAAAAGAAAGACTGTGGGAAAAAAGTCTTACATAAACATGAGCTCTCATTAGTAGTATGCTATTGAGTGGGATATCCCTCCACTCCATGTACTGGTCTCCCTTCCATGGTTCCTGCATTTACACAAGAGAACCTTTAGAATATGGAAAGATTTGTTGACAGAAAACTGCAAACTGTAAGTTACCCCTATATTAGTGAAGCTGGCATACCGAGGAACATAGAGAGAACCTAGCACTGAGCTGATCTAACTAACGGGTTTACTGATGGTATGTATACAGGCCAAAGTGATTTATATGTGTGTGTATGTATACATACATAGGTATGTACGTGTGTGTGTATATATATATATGCATGTATATATGTATGTGAATATGTATATACATAAAGAGAGAATCTTAAAAGAAGAGAATAAGACATGCCTCCCCCAATCCATGGACATATCAGATCTCTGCTTTGATTCGGTTCAGTGAAATAAAACTGCATCTAACAATGGTTGAAATCCAAGATGCCAGTTCTTGGTGACCATAGACATGAAGGAATGTGCAACTTTAAGCTGAGGTAGACAAAAAGAGACTTATCACCAATGCACCAATTTTAGAGTATTACATCAGATTTTTCGAGGAAAGGGACATAACCCTTTCTGTCCTTGTCAGCACCTTGTACACAGTCTAAAGCTTAATAAATATTCCACTGGTTGTCTGTGTCTGTGTATGTGTGTGTGTGTGTGTGTATACACACACGTATACATATATATGTATATATACACACACATAAATAATATACATATGTATGTTTGTGTCTATAGCTTACTTACAATAAGTCATCTATATTTATTCATTTATGTTTTTTTAGTTATTATGAACAATTAATACCTTGCACTTTAGGATTACAAGGTTATGCGTATGCAAAGGTTTCTCTCCAGAACTAAGTGGTGGAGTGAGCAAACACACTCATAAAATCAAACTATTCACATTGATGAACAATGTATAACTTTCAGTAGTAAAAGTAATAACTCACAAGAACTACTAAACCCTGCTCTATAGCAAATCTTTGTCATTTTGTCATCAAAAGAGTATAATACATTCCTGAGCCTTTGGCTCTTTAAGACATCTATAGCAACTCAATGTCCAGTGGTATATGACCTTATAAAGGTTGGAATAGGATGAAGGTTGGAGTTTGAAAGGCTTCATTGTACATCTTACACAAGATAAAGTCAAAATGGGTACATGCTTTAGATATAAAGGCTATATATATATCTATATCTATATATAGATATAGATATAGATATAGAAGCAAACTAGGAGAGCAAGAAATAGTTCATCTGTCAGATTTATGGAGAACAGAAGAATTTATGACCAAACAAGAGATAGAGAGAACTGAGTCAAATCTATAAGAATACAAGTCATTCCCCATTTTATAAATGGTCAAAGGATATGTACAGGCACTTTTCACAAGAAGAAATTAAAGCTATTTATAGTCATATAAAAAATGCTCTAAATCACTGTTGATTTGAGAAATGCAAATAAAAAAGAAATGCAAATCAAAAGAACTGTGAGGTACCACATCACACCTATCAGACTGACTAACATGACAAAACAGAAAATGATAAATGTTAAAGAAGATATGGGAAAATGGGAACATTAGTATTGTTGGTGGAGTTGTGAACTGATCCAATCATTCAGGAGAGCAATGTGAAACTATGCCCAAAGGGTTACAAAACTGTGCATACTTTTTGACCTAGCAGTACCACTTCTAGTTCTGTAAAACAAATAGATCATAAAAATGGGAAAAGGACACACATACAAAAATAATTATAGCAGTTCTTTTTGTAGTGGCCAAGAGTTGGAAACTGAAAATATGCCCATAAACTGGGGAATGACTAAACAAATTGTAGTATATGCGTGTAATGGAAAACTATTGTTCCATAAGAAACGATGAGCAGGCAGACTTCAGAAAAACCTAGAAAGACTTACACGATGATACTGAGTGAAGGTGTAAGCTTCTGGGACCCCCCCCCTTTTGAGCTTTCCTTGAATCTTTGAGGTACATACTCTGGGAAACCTCTTCTAGTCTGATTGTCATTAACTCCACCTGAAGTACTGGAATCTGATTGTCATTAACTCCACCTGAAGTCCCTCCCCAAACTCCTTACTGGAGTCAGACCTCATTGGCTCCTCCTGAAGACCCTTCCCCAGCTCCTCCTCTGAACCATCCCTAGACTCTTCTGTATATAAGACCCTATCTTCCCTACATCTTTGTGAGAGCACTGTGGAATGGCTTGGCACAGACTTACTGTGTGAGGGAGCCACAGAATGCCCTAGCAGAGACTTGATCTAGGTGAGAGCACCTTAGGATAGCTTAGCAGAAACTTGCTCTATAAGAGTCTATCCCCTATCTTTCAATAAACTTTACTTTTTCTTTGGCTGAGAAGACTTGAGTGGACCCAGCGTGTTGGTATTTTGGGGTCTTAGGCAAACTCTAACCCTCTGTGGATACCTCTTCACCAGGAGAACATTGTACACAGTAACAGCAGCATTGTGTGCAATGACTAACTTTGACTTACCTCTTAGCAATGCAAGGATCTAAAACAATTCCAAAAGACTAATCATGGAAAATGCTAGAAAAAAAAAACTATGGAGTCTGAATGCAGATCAAAGCGCACTATTTGCTCTCTTTTTCATTTATTTCTTCTTTCTCATGGTTCTTCCCATTGGTTCTAATTCTTCTTTGCAACATGACTAATGTGAAAATACGTTCAATATGAATATATATGTAGAGACTATATCAGATTACATGCTATCTTGGGGTGGGGGAGGGGAGGGAGGGAGAGAAAATTTGGAACTCAAAATCTTATGGACATGAATGTTGAAAACTAAAAATAGATAACTTTTTTTTTAAATAAAGGCTTTCTTGTATAGTAGAAATAGCACTAGTTCTGGAGTCAGAAGATTTAGGTTCAAATTCTGGTTTGGCCACTTTTACCTGAGTGACTTTGCCTTCTTGGACCTCAGTTTCCCCATCTGTGAAGTAAAGGGGTTGGATCAGATGCCCTCTAACAACACTTCCAGTTTTAATCTATGATCCTATGGTTGTTCCAAGTTCCAGCTTCACCTCAGGAAGGGAGCCAGGCACAGTATGGTCTGCCTTCCTTCCTCTGAGTCTGGACTCAAGGAGAACCTTATCACATTGTAGCACAAAGAAGGATAGTTACACATCACTCAGCATTATTCTTTTTGTACTATCTGTACAACCACTTGCACAAGGGAAGGAGAGAGTAGCCTCAGTTTGCTAGACGATGTACATGGAAACCTTTTGCAGACAATAAAGAAATATGCTATCGTGGCACAGTGAATAGAGAACTGGCCCTGGAGTCAGGAGGATCTGAGTTCAAATCCAGCCTTAGACACTTAACACAAAAACCAGCTGTGTGACCTTGAGCAAGTCACTTAACCCCAACTGCCCTCCAAAAAAAGAAAAAGAAAAAAAAAGAAATATGCTATCACTTATATCTCAGATGTCCCAGAAATCTGGGTTCAGGCTACATACCACCATGATCAGAAACTAAAGAGTTCTCTCCTTTACAAAACCCTACTAGACTATGAAGAGATAGTATGGTGTAGTAGATGGCAGGGCATGGGTGGAAACAAACTTATATTAAATACCTACGACATGCCCAAACATTTAGTAAATGCCTACTATGTGCCATGAATTATACTTAAGTACTTTATAAATATTATCTCATGTGATAACATGTCAGACCAGGAGTTAGAAAGATATGGGTTCAAATGCATGTCTGATACTATGTCATGATTATGTTACCCTTCTGAGCTTGGTCATAGGCCAATCTTCCTAAGCCTTGGTTTCTCCATTTGTAAAATGAGAATAGTAATACCTATATTACCTTCTTTGCACCTTTGTAGTGAGGTTTAAATGAGATGACTTATTAAACAATAAAAATCCATTATCGTTTAGGCACGGCACTAAGACCCAACATTCAACGTATTAATGAATGAAAAATCAAGAACCGGAATCAGCTTGAGATAGGAGAGACAGTGGAGCCAGATTATAGAGGCAGCCTCTGCCAAGGAAGACAGGACTGACTGAGGGGCCGCCGTTGCCATGAGTGGCAACAAGCGAAGAGTGAAATGACCCCTGAGGAGCTGCAGAAGCAGGAAGAGGAGGAGTTCAACACTGGGCCCCTGTCGGTGCTCACACAGTCCTTGAAGAACAACACTCAGGTTCTCATCAACTGCCACAACAACAAGAAACTTCTTGGCCAAGTGAAGGCCTTTGACAGGCGCTGCAACATGGTCTTGGAGAATGTAAAAGAGATGTGGGTGGAGGTACCCAAAAGTGGCAAAGGCAAGAATAAAGTTGAAACTAGTGAACAAAGATCCTTACATTTCCAAGATGTTCTCAAGGGGGGATTCAGTCATTGTGGTTTTCAGGAACCCACTCATTGCTGGCAAGTAGTGGAGCTAGAACCCCCCTTCCAACCCCAACACTCTGCTCAGCCCAATAAGACTGAGAGGTCCATTAGCTTTACCTTTTGTGAATAAAACCTTCCTGTTTTTTTTAAAAAGAAAAAAAATGAATGAAAAATCACTTATTAAGTACTTAGTATGCTCAAAACCCTCTTCTATATTGGGGATACATATAGAAAACAGTGCAGTAAAGTGATCCTTTCCTAAGGATATGTACATATTCCTTTATTCTTTCACTGACAGAATCTAAGATACGAATAAGAATCTAAGATAGGTTTTTCAAAACCTAAAAATTCCATATTTTAGTGAAGATACATTGCTTAGATTATGTACAAGAGTTCAACAATCAAATCTTTCTTTTAAAAAAAACCTTCAAGAGCACATTCCCCTGAAAAATCTGTGAAACCTCCCTTAACGTATGAGCTCAATACAAAAACTACCCCAGAATTTTACGGGGTCGTATTCACTCAAAACCATAGCTCCTGAGCCCCTCCTATGTGCTTACTTTTTCACTAGTTAGTGAGATTGTTATTCAATCATTTCAGACTCTTGGTGACTGTTTGGAGAAGCCAACACAAGCTTGCCAGGTTAGGAACTCCCTTCATCTTTACACTGTTGTTAGGAGACTTTCCTGTAGGAACATGGGGATAAACAGGAATAGAATTGTTCAAGTTGGAAAGAACTTAAGAGATAATCTAGTTCAATTCCCTTATTGAAGAGAGGAGGAAAAGGAAGCCAAGAAAAGTTGTCAGTTGCTAACTCCTTGAGTCATTTAGTACTGACATTGTATAAATTAGAAAATCAAGAAAGTCGCCTATTTTAAAGTGTAGGAAACAATGCCATAGTAGAAATTCTGTAACAGAAGAGAAATGGTTAAAAAAGAAGAAAAAGAAAGTTCAGCTGCTGATCTTGGAATAAGATATTTTAAAATGGTTCCCTTGTGGTAATTTCCCCAAGATTCTGAATAGTGATGAATCATTTGAACCTCAGAATTATAAATGAGAACATGGGAAGACTCTTCATTCAACAACTGTTCATTAACATTTGTTGATGTATCTTTGAGGTGCACCTAAAGGGCATTCCATGTCCAGTAGAGAATTGAAGGTGCTTATCTACATAAGCATCCTTTGAATTGATACTGAACTTAATTAAGAGCAATCTTTGTTGCATCCTGCTACTATTCTAGTTTACTATACCATTAACTCTATGACTCATTCTCTCTGATCACCCCTATCCCACACTAAAACTCTTTCAGCTCAATCCATCCTACATCTTTGCCATTTAAATCTTTATAATATTTCAATATTAATCAGTCCCCTGCTCAGAAACATGCAATAACTCACTATTGCCCACCAAATAAAATCTGAACTCCTTAGTATGGAACTCAAGGCCCTCCACAACCTGGTCCAAACTTGCTTGTCTAGCTTTATTTTGTCATGCATACCCTGATCCAGCTAAACTAGACTACATGTCATTCCCTATCTCTTGCCCTTTTCCTGTCTCTGTGCCTTGGTGCAGTGGATAGCAAACTGGACTTGGAGGTAGGACGCCCTGAATTAGAATCCTGCCTTAGACATTTACTAGCAATGTGACCCCAGGCCAGTCATTCACCTCTCTGAGGTTCAGTTCGTTCATCCATATAGAACCTATAACAGCAGTTAGAACAATAGTTGTTTTGTGGAGTGAAGAAGTTAACAATATATGCGGAGCACTTTGGAAACTTCAAAGCATTATGCAAATGTCATGTAGGCTTTATTATTCTGTCCCCTACATTTGAAATGCTTTTCTATCCCCCTGTCAGACCATTGTCTATTGAAATCATTTTCCTTCAAGGTCTAGGTCATGCACCCTCTTCTTCATGGAGTCTTCCCTCCTGAATCCTCCCAGAAAGAAGTGATCTTTTCAACCTCAGATTTGTCAGAACTATTTATCTGGACCTCTCTATGCTCTTAGCATGTTCTAACTTCTATTTATATCCCTGCCTTATCTCCCCTTCTAGATTGTAAACTCCTGGAGAGCCATATTCACTTTTGTATCCCTAGTGTTTATACCTTGGAGCCATAAAAGATAGGAGAGAGGGAGGAGGAGATGGAGAGGGAGAGGGAGAGACACAGAGACAGACAGAGAGACAGAGAAACAGAGAGACAGAGAGAGGGAGGGAGGGAGGAAGGGAGGGAAAGGGAGAGAGGAGAGAGAGAGAGACAGAGACAGAGACAGAGACAGAGACAGAGACAGAGACAGAGACAGAGACAGAGACAGAGAGAGAAAGTTGTTGAATTGAATGAAGTTTGTACCAGGACTTTAAAGGAGACATATTATCAAGTTGGACTGCTTGCATTTTTTTTTCCAGAAGACAACATGAAGCAGATCTGTAGACATGCCATCCCAGATTTAAAGAGAAAAAATACAGCCCAACATATAGTAGATCTGTAGTGCCAAAGCCCCCAAGACCCTTCCCAATCTATGTCCTGTGCTTTAAGGTATGTTGGACTCTTCCCAATCTTCTGGTTTCCCTGCCAAAATTTGAATCTGATTAAATGTCGATAGGAGCCAGTCTGGGCTTTTGCAGTCCCACTCTAACCCAAAGCTTCCTGCAAAAATAGCAATGTCAGTGCCTAGCTTTGCCACAGCATGCCAACTGATATTGTGACCCAGAGGATGGAGAAAGCACTCCAGCTATGCAGTAGTCTGGCAGGCTGCCATTCGCCGATGGGAAAATCAGTCCTGTGTGATAAGACAGTGACAAATGCCTTCCCTGTGACTGCGATTAAAAACAGAGAGCCTGCATTATGACACCAGGGCTCCAAAAGCTGCATAACATTCATTTTGGCTAAATATTTATATGCTTGTTTTTACTGTTGAGCTTTGGGTTAAATCAGGGAGCTCTGAATTCCAAGGAGCAGATTCTTTCTCTCTCTGTCTATCTGGGAAGAAAACTGGGGTTTTTGTATACATGGGGAGATAGAGATGGGAGTGGGGGAGTCCAGAAAGAAATGGAGAGCACTATTGGCATCTGCTGATAGAACTTTTAGGAAGACATCCAAATTTTCCCCAGAAGAGAGGTGCTAACTGCTTCAGCCATGCATGCCCTGGGTCCCTCATTTCTCTGGTTCATAGTTTAGTATTGACAAAGATGGAGTGATATGCTGTGAGCAATTTTGATTGATGTGATTTTTTTTAATGGGGGGGAGGGGGAGAACGGTCTAGACCTGTGAGTTTATGGGGAACTACTGGTGAAGAAACCCTCTTCCAACACAAATCAGCAACTGTTTTGTAAACCATAGTCTTAGAGAATTGCCTGGACTGATGAGCGGATAAGTTACTTCACCAGGGTCACATGGCTAGTATGTATCAGAAGTGGAACTTGAACACAGGGCATTCTGACTTCAGGGCCATACTGTATCTCAGCAGAAATTGATATGATAAAGGACTATTTATATATACTTTGAAGTTCATATCTATTAGCTCATGTGATCCTCTCAATAACCCTAGGAGGTAAACAGAGAAACAATAATAACAACAATAAATATACCAACAATAAAACAAAATAAACTAAAAACAACAACAATAATAAAAACACCAACAGCATTTACATAGTATCTTAATATTTGCAATGTGTTTCACAAATATTATCTAATTTTACCCTCACAACAACCCTGGAGATAGGTGCTATTATTATCCCCATTTAACAGATGGGGAAACTGAGGCAGGCAGAGGTTAAGTGACTTGCCAAGGGTCACACAACTAGTAAGATTCTGAGGGCAGGTTTTGAACTCAGGTGGATATGTACTATGATTCATTTTCCTTTGCTACCATTTCTTCCATAGTTCAAGTCAGTGAGCCAATTAACATTTATTAAACACTTACAATGTACCAGGCATTGTTTTAAGTACGAGGAACATCAAGAAGGGGAGAGGAGAGGAAGGAAAAGAAAAAAAGACAGACCCTGTTCTCAGGGAGCTTATATTTTAGTGGAAAGGACAGCATACAGACAATTATGTATGAATATTGGGATGTGGAGTGTCACATTCAGGAAACAGTCAGGAAGCCAGTATCACTGGATCACAGAGTACATGGAGGAGGGTAAGAAGATGGGAAAAGTAGAAAGGTGTTAGATTGCAAAGGATTTTAAAAGCCAAACAGGGTTTTATATTTGTTTCTAGAGGTAATAAGGAGCCACTGGTGTTGATTGAATGGGAAAGGAGGTTTGTAGTATCTCTTATTTCATCCATGGTGCCTCCCTCCATCAATACAAATCAAAACCCTTCCATATCTTAATAGATGGGCTTAGCAAATTGTTATGAATGGTGGCACAATGAACAGAGTGCCTGACCTGGAATCAGAAAGATTCATTTTCCTGAGTTCAAATCTAGCCTCAGATACTAGATATGTGACCCTGGACAAGTCACTCAACTCTGCCTCAGTTTCCTCACCTGTAAAATGAGCTGGAGAAGGAAATGGTAAGCCACTCCAATATCTCTGCCAAGAAAATCCCAAATGAGGTCACAAAGAGTAGGACACAATTGAAAATGACTGAACAACTATTGAATGAAAATATATCATCTTGTGGACCACTTGAAATTGAACCTTCTGAACTTAGGCTGGTCTTCATACAACAGACCCACAGTTTGTCTCTGATCCCTACTCAAACACACCCAGTCTGAGACTGCCTACCAGAGCTCAGTCTCCTCTGAAATAGTCTTCAAGTGTACAGGGTAATCTCCAGGCCATAACAAAACTTTGGAAGAGGACTTCAGTATAAGCAGGCAAGAACAATTTTATCATTTCATAGATGAAGAAACTAAGGGTGAGAGATTGTGATTTCCTCAGAGTGCTGGTTCTGGGACTTGAATTCAAGTCCCCCTGGCTGTTAGTCTAGTGGTCTTTCTCCTTCATCATGCTGTGACTCATGATGGAAATCTGCAGCAGGGCTTCTTAACATTTTTTATGCCTTCAACCCTGTTAGCAAGCTGGTAAAGCCTTTGGACCCCTTCTCAAAATAATGTTTTTAAATGCAAAAAATAAAATATAGGATTACAAAAGAAACCAGTAATTTTGAAATTCCATTATCAAAGTATGTTTTCAAGTTGTTTGCCCCAGGTTAAGATTGCCTGTTCTAGAAGGACAGCCCAAATATGCATAACTGGAAGAATCCAACAGTGGAAGAAATGAAAGCTCCGTGTCTGCAATGCTCTCTCTCCTCATCTCTACCTCATGGCTTTGCCAGCTTCCTTCAAGTCCCACTTAAAATTTCACCTTCTATAGGAAGCCTTTCCCTACTCCTCTTAATTTTAGTACTTTTCTTCTTTTTATAAAAAATTATTTTATTTATAATTTATGGAAACAAGCATTTTCATGACACAGTAAAGTAAAAAAGCTGATTGCAATGAAACTGCAAATATATTATGTACAACTTGCTATGTCTTTCAAGTATATAATAAAGTTTTCATGCAAGTATCTTTTTTTCTTCTCTCTCCCCCTTCTCTCAAAATGGTTATCATTAGACACAAACAGGTATATATGTATGTGTGTCTGTAATATATGTGTGTATATATATATATATATATATATATATACACACATATATATGTGTATGTAAAAGATACATAGGTATGCATATATAAGTAAAATTATTCTATACAAAACGGGCAAAGGATATGAACAGGCAATTTTCAGAGGTAGAAATTAAAGATATCTTTAAGCATATGGAAAAATGCTCTAAATCACTATTGATTCAAGAAATGCAAATCAAAACAACTTTGAGGTACCACATCTCACCAGTCAG
>CM053598.1:67697799-67734559 GCA_028646575.1 Pseudocheirus occidentalis | reverse complement strand
TGAAACTCTAGTGATTCTGTAACTGAATCTTGTAAACTAAAAGTAAATAAACAAGTCAAAAAATTATTCTATACATACTTCTACTTATCAGTTCTTTCTCTAAATGCAAATAGTATCTTTCCTCATATGTCCTTTATAGTTAATTTGGGTATTTATAATAGTCAAAATGATTTATTTGCTCAAAGTCATTCTTTTTTGGAGTTAATTGGGGTTAAGTGACTTTCCCAAAGTCACATGGTTAGTAAGTGTGTCAAATGTCTGAGGTCGGATTTGAACTCAGGTCCTCCGGCCTCCAGGGCTGGTGCTCTACTCATTTCGCCACCTAGCTGCCCCTCAAAGTCGTTCTTAAAATAACATAACTGTTAATATATACAATGTTCTCTTGATTCTGCTCATTTCACTCTTCACTATCCCATGCAAGTCTTTCCATGTTTTTCTAAGATCATTGAGTTCATCATTTCTCATAGCAAAATAATTTCCATCACAATCATATAGTACAACTTGTTCAGTCATTCCCCAATTGATATTTGCTACAATTTATCCTGTATATCTCTTGTTTGGGCAAATTTGTCTGTATATTTTCTCCCCCATTGGAGTGTGAGCTCCTGAAGAGCCAGGGCTGTCTTTTGCTTCTTAGCAGAGTGCTTTCTTAATAAATGCCTATTGACTAATTGACAAGAGACGACTCCATCCAGATTCTAAGAAATAAATTTGTTTACTCCTCCCTAGCTAGTTCTGATAATTATTTCAGTCTCCAGCCTTCTTTGTTGAAATCTAGTTGATTTCAAGTCTCCCCAACCTGGCCAATAGGAGTCCCAAATATATCTAAGAGATAATGGTATCTGATAACACAATAGAACCATAGGATTTTGAACCTGGAAGGTCTTCAGAACCCTTCCTTGATCAAGAATCAAACTTTAAAACATTCCAGAAAGGGGTCATAAAACACTGTAAAACTTTAAACTTTCCAGTAAGTTTAAACTTACAGAAAGAGTAAAAACTTTAAAACTAGTAAGAATAAAACTATTACCTCTTATGGCAGTCCGTTCCACTTTGAGGTGGTTCTAATTGTTATGCAGTTTTTCATTACATCAATCCTAACCCCACTATCCTTTGCTTCTACTTCTATGGTGCTAATGAAAACAAGTCAAGTCCTCCCCCAATTGACAGTCCTTCAAATATTTGAAGCGTGTGCTCCCTCTCAATTCTTCAAACTAAGACTCACTTTCTTCCATCAAGTTTCCTATGAATTTATTTATTTATTTATTTAATGAATTGTCTAGTACTCTCATCACCCTGGTTTGCCCTCCTCTGAATGGACAAATTCTTACTTGTCAATATCCTTTCTGTCATTTGGTACCTGTTGCTGAAAACAACATGATACTGCTGCCGTGGCAGGGGGGGGGGGGAGGGGCAGAGGAGAGGGAGAGAGGAAAAAATTTGAAACTCAAGGGATTGTGGAACTGAATGCTGTAAACTAAAAGTAAATAAATAAATTTTTTAAAAGAAAATAGCATGATACAGGTCCTTAGAGAACAATAAATTCAGGGGCTTCAATATTATACTTTTAATTCCTTTTGAGCTTAAAGTCCCCTAAAGTTCCCAGATATATCTTATAGGAATTACTTTTCTAGTTATGCTTCACCAGTCTTTTACTTGTGGAGATAATTTCTTGAACCCAAATGTAGAACTCTACATTTATTCTTAGTTTCATCTTTGGCCTATTGTTCCATAATATATTGGGATCTTTTTACATCCTTACTTTGTTATACACCACATTAATTTCCCTCCCATTTTTTTATGTCTACAAATTTGACCAGTAAATCATCTGGAGGTTTTAGGCAAAGATTAGATGACAATTTTGGTATTTTGTTCAAGAATCAGTTGAACTAGACAGCTACGGAAGCCCCTTCCAACTCTGAAATGTTATGTTTCTGAAATAATGTGAAGGCTATCTGGTTTAGCCACTAAGAGGTCTTTGGTGGGCTTGGGGAAATGAATTTCAGCAGAGAAGTGGCCAGATTGCAAGAAGGCAGTGATGAAATGGAGACCCTAATGGAGTCTATACTATGACAATTCTTTCTAAGAGTTGGTGATAAAAGGAAGGAGAGATGTAAGACAGTATCTTGAGAGGAAAGGAGGGTTAAATGAGGGTTGGTTGGTTGGTTTGTTTTCAGAATCAGGTAAACCTAAAGCATTTTTGTGGACTGAGAAAAAAAACTAATAGCCTAGAAGAAACTGAAGGTGGGGGGAAAGGAGAAGATAGAGGAAGTATAGATAGAAATCTTGAAATGCAAAGTAATTCAGGGGGCTTATGATTCATGACCTCTGGTTTTTTTGTTTTTTTGAATAAAGTAGGAGATCAGGACATCTGCTTAGATAAAGGTGGTTAGAGGTGATACAAAGGTGTTTCTAATTTGTGCGGAGGGAAGGGAAGGTTTACAACAGCAGCTGAAATATATGGTCAAACTGTGATGAAGTTTCACTCCTCTTTCTCCCTTTTGTGCCCAACTCTTTCAGTTCCCTTCCCCCATCCCCAGTCTGCCCATCCCTGCATTGTTTCAACTCTGGGTGCCACATTTTAGGAAGGGCTTTGCCAAGCTGCAACAGATCCAGAAGGGAATGGTGAGAAGACTGGGAGCCATCCGGTTTGAAGACTGACTAAAGGAAATTATTTTTAGTTTGATATGGTGTAGTTGATAGAAAATGAGCCTTAGAATCTAGGTGACTTCAAGCACATGCTCCTCATACATCAAGTAACCATAATGACCAGGATCAAACCTAAATCTCTTTAAATACAATTTTCCAGGTTTCTAATGCAAAGTGATTCATCTAAGGTAGATGCATATCTCCACATCTTTCTTGAGAGCTATTTATTTACAAGCACTTCTAGTCAACAAAATGTTACTAAAACCCTACTTGGTGTTCAGCATTGTACAAGGGTGGGATCTGTGGGCAATTCACAAGGAAGAGACTAGATAATTAATTAGCTCCTTGATTGAGATGTCATATTTTCTTTATATCTCCTCCACTGCCTAACACAGTGTTCTTCACATGGTAGGTGTTTAATACACAAGGGAAAAAAGAAGGAAGGAAGGAAGGAAGGAAGGAAGGAAGGAAGGAAGGAAGGAAGGAAGGAAGGAAGGAAGGAAGGAAGGAAGGAAGGAAGGAAGGAAAGAAGGAAAGAAGAAAGGAAGGAAGGAAGGAAGGAAGGAAAAAGAAGGAAGGGAAGGAGGGAAGGAGGGGAGGGAGAGGGAAGGGGTGGATGAAGGGAGGGATAAAAGAAAGTGAGGAAGAAAATAAAAGAAAGAGAAAAGGAAGAAAAGTTCCTTGACTCTTAGGGAACTGCAGGTTTGGTTGATACTTCAAAGGATCTAGAATATAAGGGTGGTTTGGGGAGATAAGATAACCACCAGTGGACATCATTAGCATCAAAGAATGATAGATCAGCTTCTTTTTAACCCTGATGATAAAGAAACCTTGAAATTTTGGAGCCTCTCCCAAATTCCCATGAATTCTATGGGCCACCACACACCTTGATCCCTGATAGCACACAGCCAGGAGTTAATAATGCCTGTGACTCAAAATATGGGTTAATCTGCCTTTAGGAAGATATGATCAGTGGTCTCTGGAGTCATAAAATAACTGGGATTTAAGTTTAAAGAATCAATAAACCCATCAATCCAAGGAAGTCCTTGCTGAGGATAGCATGCCTATCAAGAACTCAGGGGCTTCTTGGTCCCTTAACAGTGCTCTTTCCATCACCCAGGATAATACAGCATTCAAACCTCATGCAGGCTCTCCTCCCATTGGCCTTAAGCTGCCTCTTTCCCAAATTCCTCCAATTCCTACATGTTTCTATGTTTCTTTCTCTAGGCCTCAGGCTTTTCTTCTGTTAGACTCAATTCTCACTAAGATCACTTCCATCTCTGACAGTTTTCTGAGTATTATTTGAAAAATAAATAGAATAGTTCAATATCCACTGCCACCCCTGAAAAGGAGCTCAGGCTCTATAGGCAGCATTAAAATTGTTTGCCTTCCTTAGTATAGATTTTCAGAGCATAGTTATGGAGCCTTTCATTTCAAAACAAAATGAAATTAATTCTATGAATCATAATGAAACCTATTATGATTATTTTCAAACCCATTATTTTCTCCATAGTGTACATGAAACTCATGAGAAATTATTGAATCATGCCACTGTATCACACACCCAATTAGAGCCCACAGAAGCATGGCTGATATGTTCTCATCAACCACAATCTAAGAGAGATAATGGCCACAGGCCATGCTAACATTAGGCAAAGGAGTCAGTCAGTAAGTGCCCTTATTCTCAACCCTCTGAAGGGTCCTCTGGCCTTTCTACTGAATTATTCAACTGACAACAGCAAATATTTTTAAGATTTTGAACTTATATGAAAGATCTAGAAAAGAAGGTTTTTTTTGTCACCAAAGTGGTTGACTCTATCAAATACTTCAAGATCAGAAACTGATATGAACTTATCAGATGGAAAGGCTGTCAAAGAAGAGGCATTTTTACCGTCTGCTTTGCTGCTGCTTCCAAAGGACCATGGTATCTTTCCATCTGATTTGTGACTGAAACCTTTTCTATGTATCATCTCTCCTGTTGGAATGTGAGCTCCTTGAGACTGGAGGATTTCTGACTTTTCTATTCGTATCTCTAGCACTTAGCCCAGGGCTTTGTACGTAATAAGTATCTAATATATGCTTCACTCATTCATTCATCTATGTCGGGGGCAAAAGGAGAACCAGAAAAAGAATAAGATAGAAAAAGTATAACAACAAAAAGGCTAAAATACTCAACCTTTATTTTGCTTCTGCTTCCTTTTCCAAGAAAACTATTCTTCAGACTTGCTGTGGTAGAACAAAAATCATTTGTAGAGAGCTGACTTCAAAGGTAGATAGATCTCAATGAATTCAAGTTAATAGCCCAGCACAAGGACAGAACTGGCAAATGGGATTTCCAACAAACATTTATTAAGTACCTACTGTTTGACAGTCACCATTCCACGTGTTAGAAATATAAATATAATATATTAAATAATCCCTACTCACAAGAAATGGACAACAAGGACAAATATAAGTATAAATGTAAAAAGAATAAATATAAGTGTTGGGAATTGGGTTATATAAATAATGGAGCTAAATATAAGATACTTTGAGGAGGGAGAGCACCAAAAGTTGAAAGATCAGAAAAAGTTAAAGCTGTTTCTTGAAAAGGGAGAGGAATTGTGTGGGGCATAGGTGAAGAGAGATTGCCTTCCAAGGATGAAAGACAGTCAAGGCAAATGCATGGAGACAGGAGATGGAATGTCGCATATGAAGAACATAAAGAAGGTCAACTTGGCCAGATGGTAGACTTCAGGAAGTGGGTAATGTATAATCAGGTAAATGACAGAAGTGACACAGGTTGGAGAAGGGCAAATGACTCCTTTTCCCAAAAGGGAAGAGGACAGAGTCTTTAAACTGTAGACCTTCTATTTCTAGCAAAATTCTAGTCTTCAAATTGTAACCCTTGAATCTGAAGCTCCTTCTTGAAACAAAGGTCTTAGGTACACTTTTTTTGGACCTCTCAGTTCTCAAACACATTTCTTCCACCTAGGTTATGTAGGAACTTCAATCAACTTTTCAGAGGGTAGACACCATCTTCTATGATGAGTACACAGTCTCACAAAAATTAAAACAAGAACAGTTTTTATTTATGCGTAAGTGGAAACACATATGACAAGCATTTGAGCTCATAGAACATAAAAAACACCCCATCGATGAGTAACCATCATTCCCAAAGACTGACACATGGTAGGACTTAGGAAGGGCTCCAGCTAAGGAAAGTTGGAGGGTTTCTTTCACTCCATTGATGCCACTATCTGCAGTCCTCCTGTCTGCATGGTATTGCTTGTTTTTAGCAGTTCTTGGCTTTTTACCTAGCTCTGTTCCTCATCACTGTTCCCAATTGATGTCTTCTTCCACCATTCCATTGTACCTCTCCTCAGTTCCTGTCAGGTGACAGTAGTCTCATTATCAGTGCTGTCCTCTGCAATTTCTTGGTTCCTTGTGCCCAGTTGTGGCACAATCTGCTCATGTAGCACCCTGTTCTCTGCCCTTTTAGGTTTTGCAGTTCCACTCTCATCCAGTAGATGGCATTTATCACCTTTCCCAGAGGAATGGCTCTTTAACACAGGCCAATATGAAGACATCAAGACTCAAAGAGTTGATTTTGCAGCTCAAAAAAACCCCACACTTCCATTATTCAATTCTCTTTAGTGCAACAAGAATTTATTAAGTGCTTACTATGTGCCTAGCACTGTGCTAGGTGCTTAATATAAAAGACAAAAACAAAGTAGTCCTTGTCTTCAAAGATCTTATACCCAACTGGTGGAAAGCAATATGTACACAGATAAGTACATTATATGTATATATATATATATATTTTTTAAAGAAATTCAGAGGCACACTAACAACTGTAGGAATCAAAAAAAGTTTCTTGTAAACTGTAGCACTTGAGGTTAGTTTTCAAGGGAGTTAAGGGTTCTAAAAGGCAGAAGTGAGGAAGGAGTGCAATTGAAATACAGGAGACTACCTGTATAAATACATTTGAGATCAAATGTGATGTGTGGGGAGCTGCAAGTAGCTAGTTTAGCTAGAACATAGCACTCATGAAAGAGAGAGACAGAAAGACAGGGAAAGACAGAGACAGAGGGACACAAAGAGACGGAGAGAAAATGGAGCAAGATTGGAAAAGGCAGTAGGGAGCTACCAATAAGGTAGTTAATGTGCTTTAGCAATATCACTTTGGCATCTACATGGAGGATGAATTAAAAAGGAGAGAGACTGTATGTAGATAGATCAATTAAAATGTCATTATAATAGTCTGGGTGGTGATATCCTGAATTAGGGTGGTTGGCCACATGTAGAGAAGTAGAAATGTGAAAGATGTTGTAGAGCCAGAATTGACAAAACTGGGCAATTGATTGTCTAATGTTGTGAGTATCAATATCAGCATGAAACAGGGAGCTATCTACTCACCAGAGCCATTCATCATAGTTGTGGAGGATTCCCTGTGCAAAGCACCAATAGGAAAGGGAGTCCTGATTGATAAAGATGGTCTACAGATGCTTCTGTTTGCAGATGACATTGTACTGATTTCACTGAGCCCTAGAATATTACCAGGCTTCCTCAATTTATGCCAATTTCATTTTTACTTTATAAGTGGAAGGGTATGAAGCTAAAGATGGTTAGGGATAGGATAGAAAAAGAAAGAAAGGGAGGGGTGATTAAGGAATATTTTTTTATTTTAATTTAATTTTTTTATTTTTTGCTCCTTTTTGGAGGGGGGAAGATAGGGCAATTGGGGTTAAGTGACTTGCCCAAGGTCACATGGCTTATAATTATTGCCTTAAGTGTCTGAGGCCGGATTTGAACTCAGTTCTTCTGACTCCAGGGCCGGTGCTCTATTCAATGAGCCACCTAGCCACCCCAGGAGTATTTTTTAATGGTAAGAAAGGAATAGGAAAACCAGATAAGCAGGACAGTTTTGAAAGCTATAGGCTGATTTTATTATATCACATAAAAGGTAAACTGTACATTATAGAGTACTACAATTTCATGTATACTCTTTTTTTTCTCATTCTGCTATATATAGGCAAATACCACATTTATTTGGTATTTGTCAAATTAAAAAATAAAAATAACAATTAATTTTTTTAAAAAATATCTATGACCAATTAAAGAAAACAGCCTATCAATTCTCACAGAAAAATAAAACAATAGAAGAAAAATGCATCTACAGCCCAGATTGTAACATACAGTTATATGGACAGAATATTGTTAGTTTATCAGTATATATGTGTGTGTGTGTGTGTGTGTGTGTGTGTACGCACATATATATGTACACACATATATATGTACACACACACACACACACACACACACACATATATATAGGACAGGTTCTATAGATACTTACGAGAAACTACCCAACAATTAATATAAGGAAGAAAATGGAATTGATAACATTTGGAAAACTGAGCTATGTTTTCAAAGATCCCAAGATCCTTGCTGACACAAAAGTCCATACTTTTAAGATAAATTTTCTCCCAGTAATGGTAATCATGCACACCACAATCTCAGAAGAATCACCATCACAGGTAACCCCAAAGGAAAGAGAAAGATATGTGGACATAGAATACCATCGCTGATGACCACAAGTGAGATAAGCTGGTAGAGAGAGTGTGTTTTCCTTTCCTTTGATGTTATTTGCATATCTAGCAGGAGGCAGGGTTACAAAGCTCATAAATGAAGTCTGCCCTTCCATGGCCATCCCCCAGACCTACACTTGCTTTTTTTTTTTCCTTCCTGGTACCCTCTTAGTGATAAGGATTGTCTGCTGGAGTGGGAAGGAGAGAAAGAAAGAGAAGAAGAAGGAAGAAGAGGAGGAGGAGGAGAACAAGAAGAAAAGAAAGAAGAAGAAGGAGAAGAACAAGAAAGAGGAAGAGGAGGAAGAGTAAAGAAGGAAAATAGAAAGAACATAAAAATCAGAGATCCAGAAAGAGAATGATTTTAGAGAGTTAAGGGTGTTTGAGGCATTGTGCTAAGAACCTGAATTTCAGTCCCTATCATACCACTTAATAGATGACCTTGGGCAAGTCACTGGTGCTTTCAGGCCCTAACCTGTAAAATGGAAAAGTTGGGCCAGAGGTTCTCAAAGCATTCTTCACCTCTGCCATTATATGATTCTAACAACATGTGCAGTTTTATCCTGGCTCTGTGTTCAGTCTGTTTCTCCTCTTGATTTCCTGACTGAAGAACTATTCCCTTGGTGAGCCTTTTCTGTTGCTGCCAATGCTCTCAAAGGGATAATTCCAGTGTTCTCCTCTTTTGACTGTCAATCAGCTGTCAGTCCTGCAGCGAAATCTCCCATCTGCAATCTTCCAAAGAGGCTATCAAAATTTGCTAGGCTACCCAAAATTGTACCTCTGTAGACCCAGCTCAGTGGGGACCAAACCTAGACAGGTCCAGAAAACTTCATGAACTTGTTTCCTCCTGTGCAACAATAAAAAGAGACTTAGTTCCCTCTCTGTCAAATGAGAAGCTAGAACCAGGTGACCTCTAACAGCTATTCCAAATCTGGTATTTTATGGTTCTTTTAAAAAATATACTGCAATGTCTAGTCCACCATATACAGAACACTGGCATAGCTTTCATGAAATAAATTGCTCTAAACGTAAGATATGGGCTCCTATATTAGGTACTTGCTTAATAAATATTTGTGAATTGAAATACCTGAAACCAATATTTAAATGGTTGTTTTTGCTCTTCCATTCAAGAAGAAAGCAGACAGTCACTGACTTTGGCCTGGGTCCCATTTAACTGGGCGGTAAGGAGTCACTAAAGTTATATTTGCCGTGGAGGCAGCTAGGTGGCTCAGTGGATAGAGCATGGGGCCTGGAGTCAGCATGGACCTGATTTCAAATATGGCCTCAGACACTCATTAGCTGTGTGACTCTGGGCAAGTCACTTAACCCTATTTGTCTCAGTTTCCTTAGCTGTAAAAAGAGGTGAAGCAGGAAATCACAAACTACTCCAGTATCTTTGCCAAGAAAACCCAAAATGGGGTCACAAAGAGGCAGACCCAACTCAACAACAACAGGGAAAAATGGGAGTCAAAGAATAATAAATAATAAATTCAAATTTACATAGTGCTTTACAGTTGAAAAATACTTTAACATGCATTAACTTTTTTGATCTTCACAACATCCCTTTGATATAGGTGACACACAATTTTATGTTTGAGAAAACTGAGGTTCAGAATGACCATAAGAATCAGAACTATGAGAATCACATAGTCTAATTCTCTCATTTTATAGACAAGGAAACCCAGAGGTGCAAAGAGATTCAGGGACCTATGCAAAGTCACACAGGTGGTAAGTGACAGACCTAGAATTTGAGCTCAAGGTCCTCTGACTTGCAAGGTCTCCCAGCTAGTAAATGATGGAATCAGGATTTGAACTCCAACTCCAAAATGCTTTCCACTTTACTTATTAGGCATTGTGGCTGATACTAACAAGAAACTTCTAAGGGCAGCACTTCATGGCAAGTAACTGGAGCCAAAGTCACCGGCTCAACCTGGAGGAAGGCCAATCATTAATACGTCAAAGGACCGTGAGAAGAGAGATCAGCTGCCCTTCCTTGAAATCACATTTGAAATTGATTGGATTGTAGTAACACACAACTGTTGACTGGCTTTTTTTTTTTAAACAGAGAACCATTTGCTCCACCCTTTTCTTTAGGGTATAAAACTTCAGTATATATGAAGCCTTGAGTTTCAGGCATCTCTATTCTTACTCCCAAGGCAACTGGATTAGCATTTTGTAATTTTGCTTTTGTTCAAAATGGAGAGCAGTCTTTGCTAGACTGACAGTCATTCATTTCTTTCTGTCCGACAAACATAACAAATGAGAAACTATATGAATGCCTTTGAAGAGAAATAATTAGTTCCTCTGTTGCTGTTTCTAAGGCACAGTAATATAGGGCTTTCTGACTATGAATTTGAGAGAATTTACATTGGCCTGAAGGAACAGATAGCAAACCTTCCAAGAAAAAACTGCATGATGCCTTGTTACTGGCTGAGCCAAGCAACATTGGTTTAATATTTGTGAAATTAAGAAATATAATAATTTCATTCTAAAAGTAACATTTTAAAAGTGAAAATGTGAGTCTGCAGCTAAATATACATACATTTATACGCACATATATAGGCACTTTAAAGACCCATATATGTGTGTATCCATATACTCATATATATGTGTGTATGTGTGTGTGTGTGTATGTGTTGATGTGTTTATACACAGACATACCAATCTAGCAGTAAAATTCCTGCATCTACAGAGGTAATTGTGATTCACTGGGCTTTCCACAAAAGCATCTCTAAGGACTCAGACCCAGTGGGGACTAAGCTTGGAGAGATTCTGAAAGCCTGGCAGGTGTCTGCTTCTTCCTATGCAACAATAAAAAATAAGTATTACATACAGATGCGCACAAATAACTATCATTTATAGAAAGCTTACTCGCTGCAATACATTTTACATTTATTCTTTTACTAGATTCTCACAATAAGGTGGGAGGAAGGGGAAAGGAATGGGAATAATCATTTGCATAGTGGCTACTATGTGCCAAGCAGATACTATACTAAGTGCCTTACAAATATTATCTGTGAAGTAGATATTATTATCCCTATTTTCAGATGAGGAAACAGACTTAGAGGGGTAAAATAGTCTTCCCATGGTCACATAGCTAGAAAGAGTCACAGCTAGAACTAGCAGCCAAGTCATCACCACAAGATAGTTAGGCTAGTATGACTGCTGTTTTCTCTCAAGGGAAACCTTCGTTGGTTATCAATCCTAATTTCTCATAATCTCTACAATTCATAATTCCTTCCTAAACCTCACCTAAAGCTGTCACAATACAACTAAAGCTAGTTCTCTCTTGCTCTGTCTTTAGTGAATAAGGGTGGAGGTTATTGAACCAATCAATCAAAAAGGTCTCAGAGCTAAGAAGGGTGGGGTGATTGACTCAATTGACTCCCACCCTTACAAGTAGAAGCAGAATAAAGCTCTTAGTATGCTATTAAATATCTCCTTCCTTCTTCACTTAAACCTTAATTTTCATTTACTGAGCCTTACTATGTACAAGACACTGGGCTAAGTCCAATAAGGGAATTTAAAGATAAATAAGAAATGGTCTCTAACTTAAAGGAGGTACAGTAGATAGAGCTATGCACCTGGACACTTACTAGCTGTGTGACCGTTTGCCTCAGTTCCCTTGTCTATAAAATGGGGATAATAACAGCACCTACCTCCCAGGATCATTTTGTGTGGATCAAATGCAATCCTAAGTATAAAGAGGTTAGCACCTGGCACATAAGAACTATGCGAATGTTCGCTATTATTATTCAAAGAGCTTAATACTACATCTGAGCCACTGTTGTCCAACCAGGATGGGACTGAAGAGATACCTAGGAACAGCGCAGAGTGGGAGGTGATTGGGGAATCAATAATGGGTGAAGCAGTGCTGTGGCCAGCGTAGGATGCCCACTGTCAGGCAACTGAATGGGCCACTGCAAAAGTGTCACATGAGAGAATGGAAAGAGGCACGCCAGAAGAGAAGGCTAGATCACTGCCACAGGAATAGGAGCCAAAGGCAGTAGCCAAGATTGAAGAGCCATCAAAACAAGTAAGGGGTCACTCCCAGCAGTGCAAACGAGCCCAGTAGAGAGCAAACTAATAATTTATCAATTGCCTCATCTATAAAAAAGAGACGTAAGGACAATACCAACCTCACTGAGCTGCTGTGAGGATCAAAGGAGATGCTGGATATTAAAGTCTTAGGTAAACATGAGCTTTTGTTACTGATTCCTTTGTTTATTGTCGCTGTTTTGACAGGCTGACAGTATGCTCTGATGCTCCATCCTTTTGAAAGAAACTCATGTTTGCTAGATATACTTGTTTCTTGAAGGTAAAATGTTGTCAAATGACCCACGTTATCTCTCTGAAATATCCCTTGTGTGCTATGAATGCAAGTACATTTGGCTTTTTCTTCACAAGATTCATCTACTTAAACTATTGGTTTTGTTGTATTTTTCTGGATCCAGATAAAGGTTTATATAGGCTATGTTCAGTCTTGGAGAGTTTCTCAGTAATCACTCTTGTTGGCTCATTATGGCACCTAAGGTTTCCCCTGGGAATATGTGAATTTGGCTTGTGTGTAGATTTTTCACGGAAATGGGGAAAGGTGTCTGTCCTCAGATCCTGTGCAAGTACCCAGGCTAACATACATTGATAATTGAAGCTGATTCCCTCAAATGTTAATGTTCTCATGTCCCTTCCTTTTTTTTTTTACATGTATGTGAGTGCGTAGCCCAGCAGCGGCTCAAGCTCCACTAGGACACAGCCATGGGGGCTGGCAAACTGCCCCCACAGTTTGCCCTGGATCTATTGCCTTAAGGTCACTGGTTTCTTCAACAGAGAAACTAGGCTCCCAGCGCTTCAATTCCACCCCCATCTTAGATTCCTCAGGAATTTTTGTCCCTATTCTAAAAGGTCCTTTCCAGCATGGGGCATGGAGGGGAGTGAGCAGGAAGGAAAAAGATAACCAGGGTACAAACACGAACAGTTTTATTTCCAATAGAAAAGGAAATGTTGAGCAATAAAAATTCACAGAATGCTTATGATCAGTCTAGAGTCTAGTATGAGAGACTCATGGGGATATTCATTAGATACTTTACATTTCACCTCTAATGATGGGGATCCTGATCAATACCAAATACCTCTTTCTCTTCTGTGTTCTGTCCCTGTGGATGATGACTCTGTCTCTATACTGGTCTCTCTCTCTGCTACAATTGCTTTGGTAACTGACAGCCTCTTGCTCAGTGGCCAAGGAAGGAGAAGACACCAGCTACTAATACAACAACAACAATGGAGAGCCTTTATATAGCACCTTAAGGTTTGCAAAGTTACCTCATTTGACCCTCTCAGTGGTCCTGTGAAATAAGTACTACCATTCCTATTTTACAGATAAGGAAACTGAGGCTGGGAAATTAAGTGATTTGCCCAAGGTCATAAAGCTGTCTGAGGCCAGATTTGAACTCGCATCTTTCTGTCTCCAAGTCCAAAACTCAACTACTGTGCCATCTATATGCCTACATGCAAAGTCCTATATAAAATGGAGGATGATGCAAAGAGGAGGCAGCTCCATCACAGACACAGGCTTTGTCTAGGAGGCCACTCCCTGTGGCCCACAACCTGCCAAGACTCAGAGCTCAACCTCACACTTCAAAGCCAACAGGAAGAAGTATGAGGGAGTGAAGATTAATCCCTGAGTAAATCCACAGAGTTACAGCTCAGCAGCCAATGAAAAGAGATTCATAATCTACAAGAAGCAGAGGAAACCTGTCCGTGCTTTGAAGTTGGGGTCAGAAGGAATGGCTTTTCAATAATTCGTGTCCAATGGGATGATACACTCATAATACACATATGCAAATACACACATACGCAAACTGAAGTACAAGTTCCTTTGGAAACATAAGCTGCTCAAGGATACAAAATATCTTGCACAGAGTAGGTGCTTCTTGGATTGAACCGAAGTGCAGGACAGATTTTATAAAACCAAACACAGAAAAAACACAGAACAGAAATGACTTGCATTTGAGCTTGTGAACAGTCCTGCAACCCTTCCCTGCCCCCCCCCCCCGTTTCTCCAGTGATCTCCTTCCTCCAGAACCCAGAATTCACAGAATCTTTGGGCAAGGAGAGTCCTGAGAGACCCACCACACCTAAAAAAAGAGCCTCCTCTATTGTATATCCCCAAAGTGTTAATCCAGTCTTTGAGTGAAGTCTTCTAGCAAGGGGGAATCCAGCTCATTCCAGTCTGGGATAGTTCTAATAGTTTTGAAGTTTTCCCTTACATCTAAGCTAAATCAACTTGGGCTTTTGCAGCTTCTACCCATTGCTTATAGTTCTGACCTCTGGGACCAAGCAGAGAAATTTTATCCCATCTTTCACATGATGACCTTTTAAAGGTTTGATGACAGTTTTTCCATTCCTCCAATGTTTTCTCTTCTCTAAAGTTAAATATAGGATCATAGATCATACCTGCAAAGGAGCTCAGAAACCCTCTAGTCGAGCACTTCTCATGTGTAATGACCTGGTTTAAGAAGCTCTGAAGGGGTCTTGAGTGGAAAAAGTTTAAGAAGCATTGAAGTCCAAAATCCATTTTACAGATGAGGAAACTGAGGACCATACAGGTAGTAAGTATCAGCACTAGGATTTGAACCAAGGTCCTCTGACTCAAAGTCAACATCCTTTACCCTGTAAAATGCTTCACAAATCCTTCAGCTGATCATCTTCTGGATGGTATGGTCTCAAAGCTTTTCATCACCCCAGTTACTCTCTCCTTAATGTTTTCCAGCTTATCAATGTTCTCACTAAGAAGTGGTACCCCAGACTGTATACAGCCCCTCAGATGTAAGATTACAGGATATTGCCTCTGAATGTATCCCAATAACATTTTTTGGCTTTCACATCATATTACTGACTCTTAGTGAATTTGGAGTTCATTAAACGACCCCCTCCCAGATAATTTTCATTCTAACTGTTGTTTAACCATGGCACACCCATTTTGAATCTGATTTGCACAGAAATTTAAATTTACTCCTATTAAATTTCATCCTCTGAGAGTTGTCCTAGTGTGCTAATAACCTCTCGAGGTCTTTTTCAGAAAGGACTATATAGTCCAGTGGAAAGAGAGAATTTGGGTTCTTATTATCTGTGTTTCCTTGGGCAATTTGTTTGACATCTCTCATCTCAGTTTCCTCATCCATAACCAGTTAGTCAATCAACAATCATGTATAAAGTGTTTACTGGGTGTCTGGCACTGTGGTGTCAGAGAGGCAGAGAAAAGTAAATGAGAGGAAGAGACTAACGTTCCTTTTAGCTCTAAGTCCAAACTTATGATCTATCATCTGGTGTATTAGCTGTACTTCCCAGATTTATGTTCTCTTCAGATTTAATGAGCATACCTATGTGCTTATGGTAAGCAGTACTCTAGATGGACAGTGCTACCCTAGGATTGAGTCAAGGGAAAAATATAAGGTCACTAGAAAGGCTAACTCCTTTTATATGGCAAACCCCAGCTACGAGTACAGCTCTCTTGATTTTTGGGGAATGAAATTTGCTCCCAATCACCAGACTCACACAGTTGATATATGCCAATGAAGGATAAAGTTTAGGTTGGCTCTTCTATAAATATGGCTTCCGGGGCAGCTAGGTGGCACAGTCAATAGAGCATCAGCCTTGGAGTCAGAAGGACCTGAGTTCAAATCCAGCCTCAGACACTTAACCCAAAAACTAGCTGTGTGACCTTGGGCAAGTCACTTAACCCCAACTGCCCTCCAAAAAGCAAAAAGAAAAAAAATTTTTAAAAAAAAGAAAAAAAAAGAAATATGGCTTCCAATCATTTCTTAATTTCAAGTTACTGGAAAATAGCCTACAACTGGGTCCTTTTCCCATAGGATAGATCTAAAAGATATATCTTTACAAATGTTAAAAATAACAAATAATATGGCATACAGAAATATCAATGTATTTATTCACTACCATTAGTAAGGCTATAATAAATACTGATTTGCATTGGGAAAAAATACTGCTTTTATGACAGCTTTTCCTCCCTCCAGATTGCCCTTGCCTTTGTTTCAGAAAAACCTCATAAGCTCAAAATTTGGGGTCAAAGTAAGCAATATTCTTCTTACCCCCTTTCCCAGGTCAAATTTAACCGAAGAAGGTGCCCAACCTTATTTTGTAGCTCACAATGAATTCATATGATTTCCCAGGTACTACTTGATTGATTCCTCATGAGTAGGGAAGATGGAAAATACAACTACAATTAGGATAAAGTTTTTCTTCCTACATACAGATATGTCCCTTGGCCATCATTGGCCTGAGTAAGTTTAAGGGGGAATGTGCAATCTTGTATGAGAGAACCAGCTTCTGTCTCCATGTAATCATAATAAGTGAATACTATCTATCTATGAAGAGAGAGAAGTCTTCAGACATATAGGTAGGCTTACATGAATTTGGCCTCTTCTGACTCTCCTATCCTGTTTTCCCCTTCCTCCAATGTTCCACTCCCTCCATTGAAAGCTTCTCAGCTCTCACACCAGGTTTTGGGCTCCATCTCAGATCTTTCTTCATATACATATGGAATTAAGAGGAGGAGGAAGGGAATGAAGTCACAGAGGTACAGAATGCTGTAGCTGAAAGGAACCTTCACAATCATCTATTCCATCCTCTCATTTTACAATGCAGGAAACTGAGTCCCAGAGAAAGGAAATCACTTGCTCAAGATGACATAGCTAATTAGTGGGAAAGCTAGAGCTAGAACCTGATTCCTCAACTCTTAGTCTCATCATTTGAAAATTAAAAAAAAAAAAACTTGGAGGAGAGGAGCCTGGGAAGATGGGAGAGTAGTTCAGAAAATTCCTAGCTCTCAAGATTTTCCCTCACAAATGAGTTTAAAATAACACCTTAGGGCAAACAAAGAGTGGGTGGAGATAAATAAGAAAAGGGGCATAACCCAGGTCCTCCAGGGACAAATTGAGAATATCAGAAGAAAAATCCCAGGACTTTCCTGTGAAGAGTAAACACCTCCATGCTAGGTTCCATTTTAACAGCTTGCTGCAAGCCTCTTAAAAAACAAATGGTAAGCCCTGGGGTTAGTTAGTTTGAGAGGCTGCCTCAGCCCCAGCCACTGGAACTTCTGCCCCTGGGATAGTGAGCAGAGTCAGGCATTTGAACCCAGGAAGGTCAAGGGAACCTCTGCTGACCTGGAACATCAGACCTAGCTGTGCTGTGAACAGCAGCCAGGGCAAGAAGGAACCAGCACACACCCAGTGAGTACAGAAACAGTGGGGCAAAAAACCCCTGACTGTGGGCACTTACAGGAAATTGAAGGTTTGGCTTTGGTTTCAGGCTAGAGGGAAGAACTGAAGATCTGGGGCAAGAGGCACCATTTCCCATACCCCAGGGCTAGAGGTGACTACAAATTAAGCTATTACCACAAAAAAATGCACAAGTAGAGGAGAAAGAATCTAATCATAGGAACCTGTTATGAGAGTAGAGATGACTGAGGTTCATCTTCAGAGGACCAAATTAAAGTAAAGAAACCCCCAAAGAGTAATGTCAAATGCTCACCTGCCCAAAAAGAATTTATAGAAGACCTTAAAAAAATACTTTAAAAATCAAATAACAGAGATGGAGGAAAAACTACAAAAAAGAAAATAAGAATAATCCAAGAAAACAAGAAAGGTATGAAGCGAAAATCAACCAACTAGAAAAGGAGGTCCAGAATCTTAAGGAAGAATATGATACCTTGAAAATTAGAAATGGGCAAAATGAAGCCAGTGAAATTATAATAGATCAAGAAATGACTAAACATAATATGAATAATGAAAAAATAGAAGAGAAAGTGAAACACCTTATAAGAAAAACAACAAATTTAGAGAATAGATCAAGAAGAGGAAATAAAAAATAATTGGACTAACTGAAAGTTAAAATAAAAAAAGAATCTTGATACAATAATACAAGAAATAATTAAAGAAAATTATCCTGAAACATTAGAACAAGGGGCAAAAGTAGAAATAGAAAAATCCATCAATCACCATTTAAAAGAGATCCTATGAGGAAAACTCATAGAAATATAGTCAAATTCCAGAATCTCTAGCTCAAGGATAAAATATTAAAAGCATCAAGATTAAAACAATTTAAATAAGATGGTGCCACAATTGGAATTACACAAGACCTGGCAGCAGAGACATTAACGGACTGCAGGTCTTAGAACACAACATATCAAAGAGCAAAAGAACTGGGGCTCTGGCCAAAAATATCATACCCTGCAAAGTTAACTATTATCTTGAATGAAAAAAGTGGACATCTGATAAACTCTCAGACTTCCAAGACTTTGTTTTAAAAAATCCTGACCTTATTAGATGATTCAGCATACAAGAACCAATAAAAATATAACGTACATAACAAAGACTGATTATAAGGGATCCATAAGGACAGACTATTTGCTTCTTTTATACATATACATATATATTTGTATGTATGTATGTGTGTATGTAAATATGTATATACATATATATAATGTGAAATGTATGTCTAAGATTCTTACTAATAATTGGGTAGTTCATAAGAAAGATTGGGGGTAAACCTGAGTATGAAATGAATTTAAAAAGTAAAATTATTTAGGAATAGCTTAAAAGAATAATTATTTTATACAAAAGAGATACAAGAGGAAGAACTGACACACAAGAATAGATGGGGTGGAGGGCTGGTAGTTCTGGTAAACTGCTTTTCATCAGGAATATGTTTAAGAGGGAACAATACATACATACAGATAGATAGATAGATAGATAGATAGATAGATAGATAGATAGATAGATAGATAGATAGATATTTAAAAGAGTCTTCTAAAAAGACTTTTAAAAGTCTTCTAAATTCAGAAGAAAAAAACAGTAGGGCATAGGGAGGGGGGAGAGGACAAGGGAGGGATCTTTAGAGGGAAGGGCGAAGGAATAGGTAAAGAGGGGTGTAGAAGAGTGTTTAGATTTATGGGAATGGGAGGGTAAGGGAAGGATCCTTGAAGGAGTCTGGGTAAGTTGTAGGAGGGCAAGGTAGTGCGCAAAAGTAAAGTAGAGGAGGTAGGAGGGATAGGAAACAAGAGATACGCCCATATATAAAAGTAAAGATCAGGAGTAGATTAGGTTTGGGAAAGTATATGTCTATATATGTATGTATATATGTATGTGTATGTATACATCTATAGCTATGGAGAAATGTATATAAACTTTATTCTGGGGGGGGGAATTGGGAGGGGAGGAAAAAAAAGAACAAAGTAAAAAGGTACACAGCAGAGAATGAAAGAAAACTCACCAGGAAGCAAAGAAAAGATGGACAATTCTCAACACGAGTATTATTTATCATACAGGCTTCCTTGAAATGGAAATTTATTGTTACACATTTTGAAGCCTCTCTTATGTTCTGCTATACACACAACATGCTTTTTTTTCTTTCTAACTTTGTATTTAAGTTCCAGTATTTAAGTCTATGATATGTTTTTGTTTCTCTATTCTCTATATGTGTTCTGGCATTTGAGTCTAAAAGAAAATTTTGAAAAAAAAATTTTTATCATATCTCGAATCCCCAAAATGATTCAGATGGATGATAGGTCTAGAGATGGAGAGAACCTTCAGAGCTTATTTAGTTTAACTCCCTCATTTGACAGTTGAGGAAACAGACCTAGAGAGACTGAGTGACCTACCTGAGGTCACACAAATAGTCAATGTCAAAGCCGGGATTTCAACTCAGCTCTTCCCCATTAGGTGCTCTTTCCACTGTACTGGATTGTGCCTTAGTACAGGCTCCTAGAAAAAAATAATTCCCCAAATCAATAAAAATTCAGTCTAAGGAAAATAAGGTATAGAAGTAATATACATATATGCTGACTAATATCTACTATTTGTTAAGTATATTTTAAAACACAAATTCTTTTTAGGGTGGCATTTGGCTATGTCATTCATTTTACCTTCAGACATTGGAAATTTCTTGCCTCTTCACATATATTCAAGCCAAAAGCAATTCTTTGCTTTTTCCTCTTGTTGTCCTTACTTTTTGCTGTATTTGTTCTTTGACGCTGTTTGTATGGAAGCCAGACTCCGCCTGCTTTTCGCTTTCACTTTCCATGGTAACAGACTGTAATGTTGTGCACAGAGAAGCTGAATTACAGACACCCTGTAAGATTGAGCAGAAAGAAATGTTTCTACTGCAACCAGGCTTGGTCATTGCAAATATTTAAGCATTCAACCCTAAAGTTGAGATTTTTTGGACTAAGTTTCCACGAAACCTATTCTTACTTTATTTTGCGTCCTTTGCAGATAGAGATCTTAATGAAATAAAGTCCAATCTCCTTTTATTTTTAAAGCACCCACTCATGTAGGACTTAGTCCTTCAGCAGAAGCCCACAAGGCTGTTTCTTAACCTGGGGATTCACAAATCCCCAAAGTCTTATACATAGATTTGCCGGGGGGGGGGGGGGGGGGGGTCGGCCAACCAACCGGGATGGGAAAAAAAGTAAATCTTTATTTCAATATCATTGCTTTCCTTTGCAATCCCATGCATTTTATTTTATGCAACTAAAAACATTATTCTAGTCCATCAGCTTTACCAAACTGCTAAGATTTCCTGAGTTTTCTCAAACTGTTGAGATTTCCTGTCATAAGGTAATAGAGATTCAGACAAGGCAAGTGTTGTTGGCAACACTTGTGTTGTTGGGGAAAGCGTGCTGGACCCAAAAGATAAGGAGATCTGGGTTTCATTCCAGGCTCTGCCTCTTACCACTCATGTGGTCTTGATTAAGGTACCATTTTTCTGAGCCTCACTCTCCTCCCCTGTACTGCGTCTTCTCAGTGGCAGAGATACATGGAGCAGGAAGTGTGTTGGGATAGTGTGGAAAACATGGAATGGGTACATGATGAGGAGTCATATTAGAGATGAAGAATTAAAGAATGATTAGTGGGAAAAGGGCTGGAGCTGGAGAATAAGAAAAGTAGCTGCAAAGAACATTTGAAGGCTTTTAGAGAAATTGTAGAGAAAACAAGATTTGACAAAAGGAAATTTATGAGGATTTAAGGAGAAAGAGTATTTCTCTACCTTAAAAAATAAAACAACCTTGTACTAAAGGAACATCCCATGGCCCTTCTCTCTCCTGCTCACTTAGTTGAAAACTTTGCCTCCAAATCCATAACTATACAAAGGGGAAGAATAAAGGGTGATTCTCAAGCATCAACAGAAATTCTGTTGTTCATCCTTCATTCTCAAAGAGGACCATGATATTAGGAAGATGATGCCATGACTTGCAAGGGAATTAGACTTAAGTGAGAGAGGGCTGTGCAGCCCCAGCCTCAATCTCTCCTTCAGAGCCATGGAGGTCCAGTGGCAAGATACAGATCAGGATGAATGGAGGTAGCTCCCAGCATCAACAGAAATGTGGAAGTTTAGAAGAGGGATGGATTTGGAGAAAATTTCATTAGTTTTATTGTAGACATGTTGATGCCATCTTGTCCAGAGTCACATTGCCAATCGATAAAAGAACTTAGACTCAGATTTATCCAAGTTCCATATTTTTTTCCCACTGCACCAAGCCTTTTATCACCCAAAATAAGCAACTTCTTTTGGCTATTCAAATTATATAGGACCATAAAGGGCCAAAATGGTCCAGCATGGGACCCATGAAAATTTAAAAACATAGAAGATGTTGGAAAGTTCAATTAATCTCTGTTGGGAAAAAAAACCCAAAAACCTTAAGGGCCATACTAACAGATGGGTAAGTTTCATTCATCTGAAATGGAAAGCAACCAAGTAGTAAAATAGCATAGGTTTTTCTAATTATCCCACAGAATTAACTAATAAAATGTAAAGATAGAAAGTCTTTCAGCTTCCTTATTCCTGAGGTTAGCAAATGGAAATTGTAGTGAGAAGCTAAGTCAAGTGAAGACTTGGGATTTTGCTATAGTTTTGCACACACACATTCTAAAGTTCTTTTCTCTCCCTCTATCCCTCCTCTCCTTATTTAATGCAGAGAAATGACAATGAGTAAACAATGGAATCAAAATTAGAATTCAGAACTCCATACACCTACTCAGGTACTCTTTCCACTACAACATTATATCTGCCATGTGACCACACACTAGAATCACACTAAAGACAAAGAAAAGAAAAAAAACTGTATTAAGAAGGGAAAATACAAACAAGGAAAAACCAAGAGAACTGGGTTATAGTCCAGACTTCAGGACTAAGTTGATTCCATAGGTCCCTTCTGACTTTCATCATATTGACTCAGACCAGTAGTCCATTCAGACCCACTCTTCCATTTTGGCACAGGTACCACAAGATATTAGAATCTTAGAATTATAAAGGAGTAGAGACCTTAGAGCTCTACTCCACCCTTTTCATTTTACAAGTGAGGAAGCTAAGCTTTAGACAGAAACTTGAGAACATTTACTGAGTTAGAGTGAGAAAGCTGTGACTAGAAACCAACTTTCTTAACAAGCAGTCCTTTGAACCTTCCTCCTTAGTATAGTGGTCAGTATCCCCGCCTGTCCTGCTGGGAGGCTGGGATTGGATTCCCGGACAGGGAGGCTTACTAGCATTTTGGGGCAAGATTTGAAGTCAGGTCTTGGGGTAGCTAGGGGGTGCAGTGAATAGAGCACCGGCCCTAGAGTCAGGAGGACCTGAGTTCAAATGCAACCTCAGACACTTAACACTCACTAGCCATGTGACCTTGGGCAAGTCACTTAAAACCCCAATTGCCCTACCATCCTCCCTCCACACACACACACACACACACACACACACACACACACACAAGTAAAAACGTCCTTTGCTTTTTATTGGAGCATTCCTTTCTGTTCAATGATAACTGCCTTTAGTGTTAGTAAAGGCAAAAGCCTTTAGAAAGTCTAAATCCATGAAATGAAACCCACAGATTTCCCTTGTCTACATGCCTAATTTACCTTAATCAATACTTATTTCCTTCCCCATTAATACTGGATGATTATAACAGCCTCTGCATTGGTTCTGCCTTCAAGCCTTTAATTGGCTTCTGGCCTCTCCCCTCTTCAATTTATTCTCCACAAAGTTGCCAAAGTCCTCTGTCTAAAGTGCAGATCTGAGCATGTCTCTCTCCTGCCCAGTCAGTGCTAGTGGCTCCCTATTGCCTCAAGAATAAAATACAATCTTCTTCATTTGACAGGTAAAGCTCTTCACAACTTAGCCACAGCCTTCCTTTCTAGGCTTATTTTATTTTACACCCCCTTACTCAGTCAAAGTGAGCTATTCGACATTCTATTTCCCATCTCTCTATTTTTACATAGGCTGCCCCCCATACCTGGAAAGCCCTCTCTCTTCAATTTGACCACTTAGAATCCCTAGCTTTTTTTAAAAATTCAACTCAACTGACGTCCCCTACCTGAAGCCTTGCCTGATTCTCCTATCTGATAGTAGGTTACCCTACTGAAATTACCTTGTATTGCCTTGGCATTCACTATAAATGTTGTCTCCTATAACAGAATGCAAGTTCTTTGAGGACATGGACTGTTTCATTTTTGTCTTTGTGTTCTCAGTATCTAAGTTCAAATCTGTTCTCAGACACTAACTGTGTGACCCTAGGCAAGTCACTTAACCTCTCTGCTTCAGTTTTCTCATCTATAAAATGAACTGGAGAATGAAATGGCAAACCACTCCAGTAGCTTTGCCAAGAAAACCCTAAATGTGGGGTCAGGTAGGTGGCACAGTGAATAGAACACCAGCCCTGGAAGCAAGAGCACCTGAGTTCAAATCTGGCCTCAGATACCTAACACAAAAGTAACCGTGTGACCTTGGGCAAGTCACTTAACCCCAATTGCCCTACCTTCCCCTCTCCAAAAAGAAAAAAAAAGAAAACCCCAAATGGGGTCAAGAAGAGTTGGACACAACTGAACAACAACAAAATCTCAGTACCTGCCATAGGTTTAGAAATGTAATGATGTTGTTTGATAGATCAATACTTTGATGTTATCTGACCTCTGATGCCTGGCCATGTAGTATTCTGGGGCTTGATCCAGTCAACAAAGTGTTATTTACCAAAAACAAAACAAAAAATCTAGAAGGTCTCACTTTTTATAAAAAATACCTATTTTATTTGAATTCTTTGTAGGTCACCCTGCATGCCAGTAAAAATACTTGAATGAGTTTACTTCTCACTAGTTTATTAACACACCAAAAAGTTATTCATTTACTACCTGCCAAGGAGGGGATGAACTTAAAATGCAGAGATGTATATTTGGGGGTCTGGCCAATGTGGGATTTTACTTTACTGGGTATGGATATTTGTCATGAGGATATTTTTGTTATCCACATTGTTAATGATGTTATTCAAGTGGGTAGTGGCAGAGAAGTAGAAAGGACAGATTATAAATAGATGTAAAAATAAATAAACAAAATTGTAAACATTTATTTAGCATGGCCATATGAGAGACAAAAGATTAAAAGATGGTTAAATATTAGGAAAATCATGAATATATAAACAAAGCAAAATATTTAAAAACCTACTATATCAAAAGATATTTTAAAACTTTGATAAACTCTGTCAATTTATGATTTTATTTTGCTTTTTTTTTTGGAGGGCAGTTGGGGTTAAGTGACTTGCCCAAGGTCACACGGCTAGTTTTTATGTTAAGTGTCTGAGGCCGGATTTGAACTCAGGTCCTCCTGACTCCAGGGCCGGTGCTCTATTCACTGCGCCACCTAGCCGCCCCAATTTATGATTTTTTTAAAAACCAGGCATAGGAAAAAGTAACAGCATAAAAAAATCTACCTGAAACCAAGAGTCAACATTATATGTCACAGAGAAGAACTAGAAAGAATTTCATTAAAACAGGTGCAAAAGAAATATGTCCATTCTGGTCACTTCTATTTGTCATAGTACTATGAATGCTAACAGCACAATTAGGAAAAATAAATTAGAGAAGTTAATACCAAAAATGAGCAGGTCAAATTAACCGTATTTGTAGTCAATATGATTTTGTATATAGAAAATATGAAGAATTAAACACAAATGTTTACTGTAACAATAAATGTGTTCATAAAGGTAAACCCACAAAAATAATTCACATTCTTATGTGTTACTGATAAAGAACAAGAAAATAATTGAAAAAATAAATGCCATTTACAACAGATAATATAAGGCATTTTGGAATGAATCTGCCTGGCTACACTGGGGAGCTTTAAAAAAATAACTACAAAAGTGTTGATAGAAATGAAGGAATAATTGAAAAAAATGTGTGGATATCCATCATTCGTGGATCCTTCACACACTGATTCAACACAACAATTATCAACATGCTGATACATTTTTTAAAAATTGAAATGAATAAAATCTTGACAAATTTATGGAGAATTTCAAGTATTTTGGGGAACAAGGAGAGTTGAAGGTGAGGAATTTTCCCTCCCAGACATTAATAATTATTATTAATCATTTGTTATTTAAATGTGTACAGAAACAGTATGTTACTAAAACAATAAAACATAATCCAGTAAAATAACAAATAAATAAACTAATACATGCAAAAGATTAGTGTTTTCTTTATAAACCTGTAGAAAGCGAAAAAGTTTGGAAATGATTATTATTTTGAAAGTTTTGTTAGGAAAATTAGATAGCAATATAGAAAAACTTATCCTGCTTTTCAACTTATTCCTTATGCTACAATAAACTCTACTTATATCAAATTGCTAAGTATAAAACAAAACTATAAAAAGATTAGAAGAAAAAAGAATAGTAGACTTCTCTCAGTTATTAAACTTATTTAGGTTTATTTATTTATTTTAACTTATTTAAGTTATTAAAAGTTAAAACAAATTATTCACTAAATAGGGAAAAATTATTAGCAAAGAGATGGAAGTATTTAAGTTCACAAAAATTAAAAATGAACATTAAAAAGCAATCTAATGTGTAAAAAGAAATTGAAAAAATGTCTGTAGCAAATATATCTGATAAAACTTGACTTCTAAAATTTATAAGGAATTGACACAGATATTCAAGGCCAATCTCCAAGGGATAGTCTAAGGATATGAACAGACAATTTATGCAACAAAACAAAAATTATGATCATCATAAAATGTTCAATATATTTAATAATGAAATAATTTCAAGTTAAAACAATGATGAGAGACTAATTCATATCTACAAATTGTCAAAAATAAAGAAAATGATGAAACTAATAAGGATATGAGGAAATAGACGCACTCAAATATTGTTGGTAGTGCTTCAAATTGATAGCATCTTTATGGAGAATTACCTAGCAATATTCTAAAAGAATTATAAAAATAGGCATCTCCTTGGATCCTTGGATAACACACAACCCTAGTATTAGGAATATACACTAAGGGTATTATCAAAAGAAAAGACTTCTGTATTAAAATATGTATAGCTACATTATTTGTGATAGCAAAAAAAAAACTGGACAAAATGTGGATGCCCAATGGTAGGAGAAAGGTCAAATGTTAAACTGCCATAATGGAATGTTATAATGCAATTAGGAATAATCAATAAGAAAAATTAAGAAGTACAGAAAGACTCAGAAAAATACAAAGTGAAAAAAAGCAGAACTAGAACATTTATATTAAAAAACTATCTTAAAAAACAGGAGTTCTTAACCTTTTTTGTGTCATGGACACCTTTGTCAAATTGTTGAAATTTATAGACCTCCTCTCAGAATAATGTCATTGAATTATTGGAGGAAATGCTAAATTTGAAAATAAAAACAAAGATGTATTTTTCCCCACCCAAGCCCCCATGAAATGTGTCCATGGACCTCAGGTTAAGAACCCCTGATATTATATACATACATACAGACATAAATGCATAATGCATATATATGCATGTGTGTGTGTCAGTATATATTTTATGATGATCATATGATGATCATAACTTTGTCTTGTTGCATAAATTGTCTGTTCATATCCTTAGACTATCCCTTTGACATTGGAGATTGGCCTTGAATATCTGTGTCAATTCCTTATAAATTTTACAAGTCAAGTTTTATCAGATATATTTGCTACACACATTTTTCATATGTGTATATATATACATGTATGGATATATATATACATATATCCATATATGAACATATATGGATGGAGGGACAAAAAAGATTGGAAAAAATAAGAAGCAAATATTTATTATAGTCATTACATGTCCAAATTATCATTTAATGTAAAGATTATGACATATTTGATTGACTAAAGTGGTGATGTTTAAAGTAAAGTAATCTATTTATAATGGCAAAAAAAAGTTAAAAAAAAATTCCTCCCATACCAGTCAGGAACCAGACTTCACTTGTATGGTACATAGTCCTCTGGAGGACCTTGTTAGGTGTTTCTTGAAATCTTCAACTCACCTAATTTCTAGTTTATATTTGGCTTGTTACACTTAGTGTACTTTCTTCTTCTCTTAACTTGGGTTTATATTTGGGGGGGGAGTGAAATCTGTTCTTTACCATAACTTCTCTGGCCTTTTCATTTGGCCATGCAGTTTTTGTTCCAGAGACTAATTTAGATGATTAATAATACACATTTTCCTGGACTTTCGATGAGGTGTGTTTAAGCTCTCTTTCTGATTTCTTTTGAGTTTCATTCTTGTATAGATATTCCTTCTAATTTATTTCTAACTAATTCTGCATTTTATTATAGCTTAACTCTAAATCAAGACATCTTGATGGATTGGAGGAATGGGATGTGTGTGTGACTTTCACTCCCCTGTGGCACCATTGAACTTGGTTGTGATACCTGATACATAATAGTTAACCCACAGATGCTTGCTGTATCAGTTCCTATTTGTTTCTTAAGACCAAGGTCAGTTTATTTCCTTTCCTTATGGGTCCTAATACACCTTTTTTTGAGAGCAATAATTTGTCTAATCCTTCATAAATTATTGAGTTGATAAATCACCAATCTTTGCATGGTTAATTAAATTTTTTCATTGTTGTTGTTCTAATTCTGCACTCTCTTCAATTTTCATATCACATTGTCAACTCATACTCATTATCATGGTCAAGTGGTCTATATATAATAGCCCTGTTGACCCACCCTTAAAATGACCTCTTTTCCCTTCCTGTTTATCAGTTTCAGTACTACAGTATTTTCCCTAACTAGAAAGGAGATCTTTCTAAATGCTATTACCATTTATAATCATCAGAGCTGATATTTATATGCCACTTCAGAGATGACATTATACTTTATGTCTTGTAATAATAGCATCCTCCACTAAAATTCTATTCTGAAAACATTGGAGCTAATTTAGAAGTGACTGTAAAGTGCAATAGAGCAGTGACTATTTCATTCTTGTCTTTGTCTAGAACCTATGAGAATTCCTGGCACATAGTAGGTATTTAATAAATTCTTAATATTTGATTGATTGATTGCCAGGTGAAAGATTATATGATTATGTTCTAAGGACTAGCTTAGCTAAATTAGGAGACTGAAGGGTGATGAATTATTGGGTCACAGAATCTCTTAAAGACCAGTCACTAAGAAGCATAGAGGTTTTCATCTTGAAGGTATTGAAATAAGAATAATAACAACCAAAGAAAGGAGGCATCCAGCTATATAATTGTATTCCAATGATGGAGAGAATTCTCCAAAAGGGAACAATTAAGAACGGGACCTGATGGTCATTGTTGCCCCAAACAAGAGAATTAAAAGACTCATTGAGACCTCTGATTCTGAAACAAAATCTTGGATAACTAGGATGAAACACTAAGTTAATATACTGACATTCTGAATCAGCTCTGAGGACAGAGACTCCCATAACACCCTGGTTAGCATCTACAAGTCATTAAGTCAATTGCCATATTCAATCACCATTCTAATTGCTGGGAATATATGTGTGTATGCATATGTGTATATATGTATGTATGCATACATATATATGCGTGTGTATATATGCATATATATGTATGCATATGTGTATATGTTCATATGTGTGTGTGTATATATGGAATAGTAAGGAGGTTAGTATTCCAGAATCATAGAGTTCTTGTAGAGCATTAAAGTGTAAGCCGACTGAAAAGGTAAGAAAGGTCCAGGGCCAATTTGTGAAGAGCTTTCAGTGACAAACAGAGGACTTGATATTTGATCCTGGAGGTAACAGGGAACAACTGGAATTTGATGAATTGCAGGGTATTAGGGGAGGAGCATGATTTGTGGTATGACATGGTCAGACTTGTACTTTTGTAAAAATCACTTTGTCAGCTGAGTGGTGGATGAATTAGAATGAATTAGAATTGGAACAGGCAAGGCAGGGACACCAAGCAGGAGGCTATTGTAATAATCAAAGCAAGAGTTGATGAGGGGTCTGTACTAGGTTGGTAATTGTGTGAGTGAAGAGAAGGAAAAGAATTGAGTGATGTTGTGAGGGTAAAAATGATAAGATTTGACAACTGGTTGGATATTTAGGGTGAGTGCAAGGGAGGAGTCAAAGATGGCACTGAGATTTTAAGTTTGGGTGGCTAAATAGATACATGGTCATGCCCTCAATGGTAAAAGGAAACTTGGGAAGAGTGAAAGGTTTAGGAGAAAGATAACAAATTCAATTTTGAACATGTCAAGTTTGAAACACCTACTGGACATCCAATTCAAGACATACCAAAGGCAGTCAGTGGTGTGGAACTGAGACTTATGAGAAAGATAAGGATGGATATATAGTCAATAGGTCAGCTAGTATTCATCAAGAACCTACTATGTGCCAGGCACTGTGATAGTAGATAGATAGACAGAGAGGCAGACAGACAGACAGACAGACAGACAAATAGAGATAAGAAACTATCTGCATTGAGCTGATAGTTGAACCCGAAGGGGCTGGTAAGATTGCCAAGATAGTATAAAGAGAAAAGAGAAGGATAAAGATTGAGTCTAGGGGAGGAGGGCAGATACCCAAATTAAGTAATGTAATCTGGATGAAGATCCAGCTAAGGAGGCTAAGAAAGCCCAGTTGGACAGGTAGAAGGAGAATCAGCAGGAGAGAGTGGTCCCATGAAACCTAGAGAAGGGAGAGTATCCAAGAAGGGAGGGTGATTAGCAGTGTCAAAGGCTGTAGAAAGGTCAAGAAGGATGAGGACTGAGAAAAAGCCATTAGATTTGACAGGTTAATGGATAGAGAAAAGGACTTTAATGTTGGGAGGTCTTTTGCTGGATTTCAACAGATCAAAAAACAATTTCTTCCAGGCTAGGTGACCCCAAGCACTTTCCCCAAGCTCATCGTATCAAAGTTGTTACCATTCTAGAGAGAATCTTTCTCCTTGGGCCAGCTCTTTGACTGGGGAATTCAGGTATCTTCTAACTCTCCTAATGGAGTAATCATAACATTCATGGGTAACCTCTCAATTCAATTTAATTCACTTCAAGGGAGCTAGGTGGGCAGTGGATAGAACTCTGCACCTGGAGTCAGGAAGACCTGAATTCATTTTTAAAAAATTTATTTTTTATTTTTTATTTTTGCTTTTTAGAGGGCAATTGGGGTTAAGTGACTTGCCTAAGGTCACACAGCTAGGTTTTTTTTTTTGTGCTAAGTGTCTGAGGCTGGATTTGAACTCAGGTCCTCCTGACCCCAGGGCCAGGGCTCTATTCGCCATGGCACCTAGCTACCCCAAGACCTGAATTCAAATCTTTCCTTGGACACATACTAACTGTGTGAGCTTGGGCAAGTCACTTACCTTCCTCCTGCCTCAGTTTTGTCACCTTTAAAATAAGGACAATAACAGCACCTGCCTCATGAGGTTGTTATGAGGATTGCATGGATGTCATTAGGATTGTTTGGGGTGTATGGGGTGCTCAAGGAGGACTAGCACCTCTGGTGTGAGGGCTCACTGAGACTTTTGCAAGGTTGCTCATCTACCTTTGGTAGCTACCTGGCACCCAACTTTCACCTGTGACTCTAAGAAACTGTAGAGCAACCTCATCCCTGTAAAAGTCTTGGCAGACAGGCTAAACCAGGTTGAGATTCAAACTCTTCAATGAATTGGGGAGTTTCTACCCCAAATATGTGAAGACATCCCCCAGAGGAATAGGTGGATGAGAGCAATGCCATGAAGGCAGCTGAATCAGACACTGGGAGATGCTTAAAGCTTTGTCAGACATCAAAGAAGCCAAGGTCATCCACTGCATCCCAGGTCATTGCCAATCATCTTGACTTTTTGTCTTGTCACTGGTCTTCCATGACCCTGGAAGAGAGAGTGAGGCTCACAACTGTGTGCAATTCTGCCTAACTTAAATCCAATTCATGAACAAATCAGGACATCACTCCATGATATCACTGACTTTTCAACAAATAAAGGACAAATGACAATGAGGTTTAAATGAGATAATATCTGTGAAGTGCCTGGCATGTAATGAGCACTATATAAATGCATGTTCCCTTCCTGCCCTTCAATAAGGATTTATTGAATGCTTTCTATGTATCAGGCACTGTGCTGGGTTATAGGGATATAAAATATAAAAATAAAACCAAAAACAGTCCCCAGACCTCCCTAAAGTAGGACAGCTAGGTGGCACCATAAAGGATAGAGCATCATGCCTAGAGCCAGGAAGACTTCTCCCCCTGAGTTCAAAACTGGCCTCAGGCATTTACTAGCTTTGTGACCCTGAGCAAGTCACTTAGCCCTCTTTGCCTCAGTTTCTTCCTCTATAAAGTGAACTAGAAAAGGAAATGTCAAACCATTCCAATGTCTTTGCCAAGAAAACCCCAAATAGGGTCATGAAGATTTGGACACAACTGAACAACAACAAATTTTCTAAAGTAACTCACATTTTATTGGTGTAAAAACATGTACACAGATATACATGCAAAATATATACAGAGAAAAATCAAAATAATTTCAGAGCGTGGCAACAACGAAAGAGAGCATTCTCAGATGACTATTATTATTATTATTATTATTATTATTATTATTGATCTACTTCAGCTAAACAGGCAAAAACATTGTTAGGGTCCTTATGACAAGAGCTTAGAACAGGACTGTAGAATAGGCTTCCCTGAGTAAGCATATTGATCTATGGGAGATGGGGACCCTGAACTCAGCTTCCCAGAATCATAGGATTTTAGAGCTAGAAGCTCTGATCTACTGTAGTCTAATCTCACTTCACAAATGCAAAAACCAATAGAAGGAAGTAACACCCAAGGTCACACAAGTGACAATCTACAGAACCAGTACTTAAATCCAAATCTTTGTAGGTATGTGGGATTGAGATGACTAATTTAAAAGAAGAACAAGGTATTTCTTCTTTGATAGTGGATGAAGCCATCCTGTCTCAATTCCTCCCTTCAACTTACACTGGGAGTCAGATCCTCTCTGAAAGGGGAGCCATCAGAGAACAATCAGGGGCAAGCAGTAAACTTGCTTCATGCACCTGCTTCTTAGGGAATCAGCTCCTGTTCTTTACTCCTCCAGACTCCTTTTCAGTACTTAAATCTGCTTACTCATGACTCAGTCTTTTGTCAGGGGGAAGACCTCAGCTTTACCTTTTCCTCTGCTTTGGAAAATTTATAAAATGTCATAATTTTAAAGATTCTCTTTCTTTTATCTGGGGAGTAGAAGTTATAATAGAATCCTGTTGATTTGGGCACTAGATAAGTATACCTTAAAAAAATGAAACAAGATAGGTAAAGAATGGGGTAGGGCAGCATCGTAAATTAAGAAGGTACACTCAAATGAGGGCAGCTAGGTGGTACAATTGATGGACTGCAGGGCCTGGAATCAGGAAGACTCCTCTTCCTTAATGAGGCACCAAGAAATATTAAAACAAAGTTAAAATACTGAAAAGGTAGAAGAAAAAATAAGTTATCTTGGAACAAAAGCAATTTACCTGGAAAACAGATTGAGGAGAAAATATTTAAGTATTATTGTATTATCTGAATGACATGACCAAAAGAAAGAGTCTAGACATTGTATTTTAATATATTTTAAAAGAAAACTGTCCACATCTCTTAGAACCAGAGGGCTAAGTAAAAACAGAAATAAACAAGGAAACTACCCAAAAATAAATTTTACCAAGAACATCAAAGCTAAAATCCAGAGTTTCCAGGTCAAAGAACACATGCTGCAAACAGCAGGAAATAAAGAATTCATGTACCAAGGAGCCACAGTTAGATTACACATGATTCAGCAGCCACTACTTTAAAGGACTAAAGAGCTTGGAATATGATATTCCAGAAGTCAAAGGATAAGGGGCTTACTGCCAAGGATAACTTACACAACAAAACTGAATATAATACTATAGCCAGAGTTGGGTTGGGGTTGGGGAGAATAAACCTTTAGTGAAAGAAAGGATTTCCAAGCATACCTGAAGGAAAGACCAGAACTGAGAAGAAACTTTAAACTTTAGTTCTGGGTGTCACAGTTTAAAAGGACATTGATAAAACAGAGAAAGTACAAAGAAGGGCACCAAGGAGAGTGAAGGGTTTCAAGTTCATGACATAGAAGATTCACCTGAAGGAAGTTGTGCACATTTAGCCTGGAAAAAAGGAAGACCCCAGAGGATTATAATTACACTCATGTAATAGAAGGGTTGCTCTGATAGGCACTGGACAGGGAAAAAAAAACCAGGAGCAATGGATGAGCACTGCAAAGAGATAAGTTTAATCGTGGTATCATGGAAAACCTTCCTCACAATTAGGACTGTCCAAAAGTGAGATGACTTCCCTTGAGAAGTGGTGAGTTTTTTCTTCCTTGAAAGTTTTCAAAGCACAGACTGGACAAACACTTGTCAGGTATGTTATATTATGTTATACAGGGTTGTGTATGTGTATGTGTATGGCTTCAACGGTCACTGAGGTGCCTTTGAACTCCCAAAATTTGTGATTCTGTGAACTTCAGTCACCTTTTCTCTCTTACCTCACCACTGTCTCCCCCCTCCCCATTTTCTCTGCCTTCCACTTCACAACTCACAAAATGCTAAAACAAGAAGTTATTATCAATCACTTAGTATAGCTAGTTAATTAAAAACTAATTAAATAAAAAGGAAAAATCTAATTTTAAGAGAACTTTTGAGTCTTACATACATCTTCCTGGTGGAAGAAAGCAGGGGGAGGTAAGGGTGGGGATGGGGGTGGGAAAGGAAGGCAGAATATTGCAATCTGGATTGCAATATTTCCTCAAAGAAGAAAAGGGGAAGGATTTCAGCACCACCAGACTTGCCTATTGGTTGGTTTAAAAGCATGGCCTATCTCCCCAAGGGAAGCAGAGCAATGGTAACCTCTATGCCTGCTTGTACAGCATCCTGACTAGCCATTATATTCAACTGCAAGCAAAACTGAAAATGAAACTTCCTCAAACTACAACCCCTCATGCTCCCATGATGCTGCTCAGTTCAAACCTCCCACTACACTTGCTTCCTCCCACAAGAAACCAGTTTTGGGGAAATTAACATGATCTATTCCAGAAACTCACACAGCTAGTTGCTGACAATGTTTTTCTCTGCTCACAGAGAACTGGCATCTAAAACCCTGTTAAATCTTTCTGACTTCCAAGTTCTTCGTACTTTGCCATGCTGGTTTCTAACCATACTCTCTGGGCAAAGATTCTCATATTCTCCTGGTATACACAGCAAGATGTCAGGCACCAAAATAAATTCCTGTTCCCCTAACCTTTTCAGTTGTTTTCCTGCTGTGCTACTCAGGCATACTCCAGTGAATGGAAACCAGACATTTCATAGAGATGCCAGTGGCTGGGAATGGTGATCATTGAGATTTTCTCTATCATTTTCTCTGTCTCTTCCTTCTTTCTCTCTTTCTCTCTGGCTCTGTCTCTCCGTCTTTCTCTTAATATGTCTCTCTCTTCTCTCTGTTTCTCTCTATCTCTTTTTGTCTCTGACTCTGTCTCTCCTCCCTTTGAAGACAATGTCCATTTCCTTCCCTAAGTTTTCCATTTCTTCAGGGTAAACATCCCTAAACCTTTAAAAATAAACTTCCCATGGCATCATCTGTGCTCCCCTCACCATTCTTGTTATTTGTTTTCCTCTGGACATGCTTCAGTATGTCAGTGCCCTGTTGAAAATGTGCTGCCAAGAATCCAACACAATACTTCAAATGTGGTCTGAGCAGAGCAGAGAACAGCAGAACTTTTTACCTCCTTTCTGGATATTAGTCCTCTGTTAATGACACATCAAAGACTTTTCTCATACTTGAGTCAGAATGAAGTCATAAGTTTAATTTTCTTTTTCACAACATTTAGTGCACTAACATATAGGTAGATACAGTTGATCCAATTAGGAACCAAAAAATAGAAGCTTAAAAATAGTCCCAACAGTTACCCTTCTCATCCTGGAGGGTCTTTACCCCTAGGGTCTCCCTCTCCTGCATGGTAACTACCTTGTCCAGATTGCTATATCTGGAAAAAAATGCAGGCATGCTTCACTTCACTCTCATCTGTCTAACTCCCTCAATGACAATATTTTCTTCCTTCCCTGCCCCTCCGAATCTGGAGCTGTGAAGCATGATCAAATCAACCCTGCCACTGTATCCCAAAAGAGCATATCAAGCTGTACTCCTATTTCGCCTTTCACCACTCCTATAAATGTCTGGATTTAAATGCCATCAGTCTCCTTTGTGTATTATCTTCCCCTATTCAAAGGGAAGCTTCTTCAAGGTAGGATCTAGTTTTGTTTTTTGTGCTTATATCCCTAGTACTTGGCACATTGTAAGTGCTTAATGGTTTTTCATTCATTCAACAAAGTCCAAATCACATTTTTGTTTTTGCCAATATTACTTTTTTGACTGACTATTGTCTTATAATGAGCTTGCAGTCCACTACCTGCCCCCATCTCTTTCACCCAAAAAAAACTTAGCCATACCATACCCCCATTCTATAATTGTGCAGTTGAATTCTGGAGCTCAACAAGAGAATTATATATTTGTCACTATCAATTTCATTTTATTAGTTTAGCCTATTTGGATGTTGACTCTTGTCCAGTGTAATAGCTGTTTCTTACAGATCTCTATTACCTGTCTGCAAGCTATGCCTTCATCCAAGTTCACAAAAATGTTGAACAAAAAGGGGGCAAGGAGAGATCCCTGGGGCATCCCCATTCATGTTTATATCAATTCATTCATCACTGTTTTAATGGTCTTGTCATTTGATCATTTCCTAACCACCTAACGAAACTGTCATCCAGTCCACATTTCTCCATTTTGTTTGTGAGGATATTACTGGTAGATTATGATGAAAGAGAGTAAGATAAGACTCTGTCCATAACTAAGTATCTGACTTATTTTTTCTGAATTCCTTCCTCTTAGGGCTTAAGGGAAAGGCAAAGAAAAATATAAGACCTTTTGATACTAATCACATCTGCTTTTAACTCGAGTTTCAATTCCCTATTAACCTCTTTTATTTTAATCTTCCCAGCCTAAAGGTTATGTCTTCTCCTTGGAAGAAAAAGTAGAAGAAAGAAAGAAAGAAAGAAAAAGAAAGAAAAAAAGAAAAAGAAAGAAAAAGAAAGAAAGAAAGAAAGAAAAAGAAAGAAAGAAAGAAAGAAAGAAAGAAAGAAAGAAAGAAAGAAAGAAAGAAAGAAAGAAAGAAAGAAAGAAAGAAAGAAAGAAAGAA
>CM053598.1:67660696-67697299 GCA_028646575.1 Pseudocheirus occidentalis | reverse complement strand
AGGAGATATTTACATTCAGAGAAAGATCTAGAAAGACCAGAGTTTAAATGGAAACTGAAGCAATACATGCTATCATTCTTTTCCATGTTTGGTTTTGTTTCTTTTTTTTTTCCCCATTGTTCACTCCATTGGTTACAGCGCTTCTATACAACCAGACTATTGTACAATGTGAAAGTGTTTGCAGATCCTATAGATGATTGTACACCACCAATGGGGCGGGGGGGGGGGAGAAGGGAGGGGAGAAAATCTGAAACTCAAGTGATTCTGGAACTGAATCTTGTAAACTAAAAGTAAATAAACAAGTCAATTAAATAAAAGAATCATGTTAAATGATGGGGATACAAAGAAAGACAAAAGACAGCCCCTGTTCTCATGTAGCTTACAATCTAATAAAGGGAGGAGTGAGGAGACAACATAAAAATGCTTTGTGCAAAGGGGTGTATAAAAGATAAACAGGAGATAATCGACTGAGGGAGGGCACATGTCTCCCTGCCTACGGAATGTAAACTCCTTGAAAACAGCTTCTATTTCATTTAGCACAGTGCCTGAATCACAGAAGACCCTTAAAATGCTTATTGATTGATCAATGGTTATGATTATAACATAAAAATTTTGCCTAGAAGTGACACGGATGCAACATTGTGCTGTGATTAACTATGATAGACTTAGCTCTTCTCAGCAATGCAAGGATCTAAGACATCTCTTTTGTTCTCATTCTTCTTTTACAAAATGACAAATGTGGAAATGTATGAAACATGATTGTACATGTATAGTCCATATCAGATTGTTTCCTGTTGTGAAGAGGGAGAGAAAGGGGAGGGAAGGACAGAGGGAAAAAATTTGGAGCTCAAAATTTTACAAAAATGAATTTTGGTCATGTAATCATCACCTAGCTGCCCTAGCCTACAGCAGGTATTGAATAAATGCTTTACATGTAATTGGAAAAAATACTATTAAGGAAAAATACCTTTAAGGAAAAAAAAGGAAATGACAGGACATCTAGGAAATATTTTCATTGAAACTGCCTTACTTGGAGTTACCAATGTTCTCTTAGTTGCCATTTTTAGTGACTTTTCTTTCTTGACCTCTTTAATAACACCAACATCTGGTATTAGATGTTGGAGGAATTGAGAGTAGGCAGTTTTGCTGGATCATAGAGTGTGGAGAGGACTTTCTTCTCCTGGTCTCTCTTTCCTCCTTGTTTCTAGTACATATTTCTCTCCTGATTCTCCTTCTATTTATCCAGATACTCCTCAACTCCCACTGCTCCTTCTTTCATTGCCCACCTATTAACCACAGTGTGTCCTCCAAGGCTCGGTCCTGGGTCTTGTTCTCTTTTTGCTCTATACTCTCACTTGGTGATCTCATTAGCTTCCATGAGTTCAATGTTCATTCCTAGACAGATGATTCCCAGACCTATATATCTATCCCTTATCTCTCTCTCTGAGTAATAGCCAAGCATCACCAGCTGCATTTTTGGATATCTTGAACTAGTTGTCTCTTTTCAAATTTGATATGACCAAAACAGAACTCATTACACTTATCTCCAAACTCTCCTTTATTCTGAATTTCCCTATTGCTATCTAAGAAACCACTATTCTTCCAGTCACTCAGGCTGGAGTGGAACTTCCGGTTTCATCCTTGACTCTTCACTGTTGCTCACCCTATATAACTAGTCTGTGACCAAATCTTGTCATTTCTGCCTTTACAATATCTCTTCTTTATGACCCCCTGTCTTTACTCATATAGCCATAACCCAGTTCAAACCCTTATCTCCTCTCAACTGGACTGTCACAACAGTCTTTTAACTGCTTTCTTGACTTTAAATCTACTCACTCCATCCCCTTGTCTACTTAACTGCCAAGGTGATTTTCCTATAGTCTGATCATGTTACCATGTCACTCAATGAGTTCCAAGGGCTCCCTATTATCTCTATGAAAGAAAATAGTTATTTGACTTTAAGGCCCTTTATAAATTGGCCCTTTCCTACCTTACAAGTTTTCATACTTTTCAGCCTTCCACATACTTTCTGGGGCAGCTAGATCATGCACCCCACCTGGAGTCAGGAAGACTCATCTTTGTGAGTTCAAATCTGGCCTCAAACACTAGCTATATTACCCTGGGAAAGTCACTTAACCCTGTTTGCCTGTTTCCTCATCTGTAAAATGAGCTGGAGAAGGAAATGGCAAACTACTCCAGTCTCTTTTCCAAGAAAATCCCAAAAAGGGTTATGAAGAATTGGATATGATTGAAAAATGACTACGTAACAAAAAATGACAAAGTAAAGCTTCAGAGACTGATCATGTTGTTGTGATCATATTACCAAGTCACTCAATGAGCTTGTGCAGAAGGTGACTTTTTTATGACATAAAAATTTTGCCTAGAAATGACATGGATGCAACATTGTGCTATGATTAACTATGATACACTCAGTTCTTCTCAGCAATGCAAGTATCTAAGACATCTCTTTTGTTCTCATTCTTCTTTTACAAAATGACAAATGTGGAAATGTATGAAACATGATTGTACATGTATAGTCCATATCAGATTGTTTCCTGTTGTGAAGAGGGAGAGAAAGGGGAGGGAAGGACAGAGGGAAAAAAATTTGGAGCTCAAAATTTCACAAAATTTTGGTCCTGGGTCCTCATTGTCCAGCCCCGCATTACACACAAATTAACTCTAATTCAAAGCAGAATATGGTAAGCCCTGTTGGGAATGCATACATGTTGTCAGTGCTTTTCCTGAAGGAATCATCATCATTCTTTTTCCACCAAATGCATTCTTTGAACTGGACTTCATCATACTCCTAGGAAACCTCCTCATCAGGAAACTCATCTCCTGTGAGACTGCATCAGCTTTGGTACTGCTACATCATCAGTACTCTCAGTACTTGCCCTCCCTTTGATTGCAGAGCCAGAAGATAGAGCAAAGAACTCTTCCCAAAGCCTCTTTTTAAAGAGGGCTCCAAGCCCAGTCATCTCTTCATTTCTCACTGGATATATTGTGTGGACTAGACTCCACCACACATCTGTACTGGGTATTTCAACCCCCCTTCCCCAACCTTCCCCCTTCAGCTACCTTTCTTGTCTTCCTCCATTAGATGTAAGTTCCTTGAAGATCCAAACTTTTTTTTTCATATTTGTATCCCCAGTGCTTAGCATATTACCTGGAACTTAATAGGGGCTTAAGAAATGTTTATTGATTGTTGGCACAGATGAGTTCTTTTCATCCTGACAAACTAGAACCTAGCCAGAGGAGGATGTGGGGGGCTGGGAAGGGAGGGATGCAGTAAGAGAATTTGCTTGTGTTGGCTTTATGACTGTCATTTCCTTAAGACAGCTAATCACATCACTAAATAAAGGTTGCAGAATTTAGCCAAGACGCCACACTTTAATTCAGGTAATTAACTGGTTAATATAGAGGAATTTCTGTCTTAGCTTGATTACCCCTAAGCTGAGACATCAACTATAGCTTTAACTCTATCTAATTAGTTCTTGTTCTTTTTAAAATTTTTTGCAAAAGTCTACCTTGAGATGTTAGTTTTAGCTCTGGTGTTTGCTGATCAGTTTCCTATGTTGTCTGCTGTGGGTCTTCCCCTTCTCCTAATGGTTTTTTGATATGTAAATTCATGCCCTCCTCCTTTCTTTTCTGTAAAAATTCTAATTGTATGCATTCTGCCTTGACCTACAAAAATGCTGCTCATGGCCTGTCGAATTTAGTGTAACATCAGCCTATACTGAACATATAATAGACCATTTATTAAAATGTCTGTACTTGTTGATAAGTACGCTTGGCAGCAGTACCTATCAGTGAAGCCCTGAATATTTATTTTTTATCAAGGGACTCTAAATTATATAATATGAACACTTATATAAATATATAAATTACAATAAATAAAGTACAATAAATTATATATAATGAACATTATATGAGTTGAAGAAACCTGTATGTTTCAGCAAGAGAAGAAAACATAATAATTGTATTACTTGAAGCCCCAATTTCTGGAAGAGATTTATTTTATGTAACTTGAGAGGATTGTCAGGAAGTGTAATTTAATTTAATATCTGTCAATTAATTAGAGTTTTATGACTATGGAACAGGCTGTTTTATGAAGTAGTGAGTTCTCCCTCACTGGAAGTGTCTAAGCAAGGGTCACATGAACACTTGTTGAGGATATTTATGTAGTAGGACAAGAATTTGAATGAGATGACATTGAAGTTGCCTTCCAAAGTACTATGGAAGTTTAGAAGAAGGGATTAGGGAAGGCAGCTTCATGAAGGATACAGAATGGCACTTGAGTTAGACCTTGAAGGATAGGCTAGATTTTCAAAGGTAGGGAGGAAGGGAAGGATATTCCAGCTGAAAAGAACAGTGTGAGCGAAGGCACAGTGATGGAAAGTCAAGAGTCTACTTTTCTCAAAATGTATTTGTTATTTAATTAATATTAATTATCCTAGGTCCTTATTGAAAAATGAAGGTTCTGTATACAGAGCTGGTATACATCTGAAATTAGGTGGCATAGTGGATGGAGTGCTGGATTTTGAGTCAGGAAAACTGAGTTCAAATCCTGCTTTAGACAAGTCACAAGCTATGTGACTCTGGGCAATTGATTTGACTTCTCTGAGTCTCAATTTTCTGTAAAATGGGCTTGACAACAGCACCTACTTTATAGGATTGTTGTGAGGGTCAAATCTGTATGGAAGTACAGAGCTTTGTGAATCTTAAATCACTATATAAATGCTAACTACATAATGAGCTAATAGCACATTCATAGAGGAAACATTCCTATAAAACTTTGTGTCTCTTGAGCGGGTTACAAAAGTAAATAGCAGATATATCAATCTCTGCTCTTTAGAAAGCAAACAAAGGAAAGTAATTCTGGGAAGTTTCACTAAACAAAATAAAAAAAGATAAGATAACTTCAAAAATGGTCACTGTAGCTGTTGGCTCTGTCTGCCTGTCAGCCAGTTCAGCGGCAGCAAAGTGGTGCGAGGAGAGGAGCCAGCGACCATTTGTTAGCCATTTCCCTGACTTCAATATTTCACCATTTCAGTGCAATTGTGATTCTATAGGTACAAATTTCTGTCTTCACTGGTATGGATAGAAACCTATTCTCTGCCATCTTGTCCAGTGTGATTTCTGTCCTTTGTAGAGGATCTGCTCAAAGATCTAGAGTCCTTCCTTTGGTTGTTCCCATCTCACCAAAGTCCCATTCTGATACTTCAACTTGGTATAGAGATGATTCTGGGTTCTCAAAGATTATGGCATATTTTCCCATGATAGAAAGGCTTTAAACATATATGGTGCTTTGGATGATGTATTTGATGTGAGTATTAATACAGTCAAAGACAGGGTCCAATATTCTTTCTGAATGAATTTTGGGGGGTGATGTGATCCATGACATATTACTATAGTTAACAAACATTTATTAAGTATTACTATATTTTAGTTCAAAGATGGGGAACCTGTAGCCTTGAGGCTACATGTGGTCCTCTAGTCCTCAAGCGTGACCCTTTGGCCAAATCCAAACATCATAAAGTTTGCACTTGAGAACCTAGAGGGCCACATGTAGTCTCAAGGCCACAGGTTCCCAACCCCCATATTAGTCATTGTGCTAAGCATTAGGGATACAAAGAAAGGAAAACATAGTCCTTGCTGTCAAGGAGCTCAGATTCTTTTTTTTAAATTAAATTTTATGTTTATTTTTAGTTTACATCATTTATTTCCACAAGATTTTGAATTACAAATTTTCTCCCTGTCTTTCCCCTACCTGCCATCACAATACAGCAATCCCACTGTATATCCCCTCCCCCAATCTGCTCTCTCCTATATTCTCCCCCATTCCCTTTCCAACTTTCCTGTAGAGCAAGATGGATCTCCATACCCCAGTGCCTATATATCTTATTTCCCAGTTGCATGTTAATAATAATAATAATAATAATAATAATAGTTTTTTTAAAAAATGATTTTACAACTTTGAATTCCAGATTCTTTTCCTTCCTCCCTCATCACCCACCCTTACTGGGAAGATAAGCAGTTCAATATAGGTTGTGCATGTATAGTTGCAAAACATTTCCATAGTGGAAATATTGTGGAAGACTGACTATATTTCCCTCCATCCTATCCCACCACCTTTTAGTTCTATTCTCTATTTTGACCCTTTCCCTTTTCAAAGGTGTGTGCTTCTAACTATCCTCCCCCCAACCTGCCTTCCCCTCCATCCTCCTCCTTCTTATCCCCTTCCCTCTTACTCCCCTGTAGGGCAAGATACCAAATTTAGTGTGTATATCATTCCCTCCCTAAGCCAAATTCAATGAGAGTAAGATTGACCACTCCCTTTTACGTTCCTGTTCTTCCTCTCCATTCTAATAGTTATCCCTTGCCTCTTCTATATGAGATAATTTACCCCATTCTGTCTCTCCCCATCTCCTCTCATTATATTTCTCTCACATCGCAATTTCACCTTTTAAATATCATCCCTTCCTAGTCAATCTATCCTGTGCCCTCTGTCTATGTATACCTGTACACATATGTACACACACTCACACATGTATTCATATGTACATATACCTTCCTATATAGACATACATGTATGTATACATACGTGCATACATGCATATACACACATATTTATATTTCCTTCAACTATCCTCATGCTGGGAAAAGTTTCACAAGTTACAATGATTGTTTTTCCATGTTGGCATGTAAATAGTTCAACTTTAATAAGTTCCTTATGATTTCTTTTCCTTGTTTACCTTCTCATGCTTTTCTTGCTTCTTGTATTTGAATGTCAAATTTTCTATTCAACTCTGGTTTTTTTCATCAAGAATGCTTGAAAGTCCTCTATTTCATTGAATGACCATATTTTCACCTGAAACATTATACTCAGTTTTGCTGGGTAGGTGATTCTTGGTTTTAATCCTAGCTCCTTTAATCTCTGGAATATCATATTCCAAGCCCTTTGATCCCTTAATGTAGAAGCTGCTAGATCCTGTGTTATCCTGATTGAATTTCCACAATATTCAGATTGTTTCTTCTTGGCTGCTTGTAGTATTTTCTCCTTGATCTGGGAACTCTGGAATGCAGCTATAACATCCCTAGGAGTTTTCTTTTTGGGATCTTTTTCAAGAGGTGATTGGTAAATTCTTTCAAGTTCTATTTTGCCTTCTGGTTCTAAAATAGAGCAATTTTCCTTGAGAATTTCTTGAAGGATGCTTTCTAAGGTCTTTTTTTGATTGTGGCTTTCAGGTGGTCCAATAATTTTTAAATTCTCTCTCATTGATCTATTTTCCAGGTCAGTGTTTTTTTCAATGAGATATTTCACATTGCCTTCTATTTTTTCATTTGTTTGGATCTGTTTTATAGTTTCTTGATTTCTCATAAAGTAATTAGCTTCCATTTGCTCCAATAAAATTCTGAAGGAATCATTCTCTTCAGTGAGCTTTTGAAATTCTTTTTCCATCTGACAAATTCGGCTTTTTAAGGCATTTTTCTCCTCATTGGCTTTTTGGGCCTCTTTTGCCATTTGAGTTAATCTATTTTTTAAGGTGCTATTTTCTTCAGTCAGGTTGTTGACTCTCTTTTCATGATTTTCTTGCATCATTCTCATTTCTCTTCCCAATTTTTCCTCCATTTCTCTTACTTGATTTTCAAAATCCTTCTTGAGCTCCTCCATGGCCTGTAACCAGTTCATATTTTCCTTGGAAGCTTTTGGTGCAAGAGTTCTGACTGTATTGTCTTCCTCCCATTCCATGCTTTGATCCTTTTTGTCCCCAAAAAAGGAATCTAAGGTTTGATTGCTGTGCTTGCTTTACTTCCTTTGCTTGCTCATGTTGCCACTCAATTACTTGACTTTTGAATTCTTTGCCACATTAGAACTCTGCTTCCAGAGAGGAAGCTTTGTCCCAAATTGCTGGGGTTTTCACAGCTGCCAGAGCTATTAGTTAGGTGCCCTCTCTGCTGCCTCCACAAGCTCAGGCTCAGTGGTCACACACTTTAGGACCACCACCCAAGACAGTGATCCAGATCCAGGAAGTTTAAAGCAAGAGTGATTACCCTCTCGATGATCACTTGATCTCCCTGCAATCTTCAGGCCAGGAGCTCTGAAGCAGCCACATGGAGGCTGTGGCAGGGCCACCATACCCCCATCACTTCTAGCTCCTAGGGCAGGGACTAGATCCACTCCTCTGTGCCCTCTCCCTCAATTCCAACAGAATTATACACTGACCTGTCACTTTTTCTTTGGCATTTATGGGTTGGTAATTCTGGAAATGGCCACTGCTGCTGGTGATCCACTGTCTCGAAGTCCGCTGCAGCCATGGGTTGGGGCCACCTGGGGGCGCTGTGATGAACCCTTCCTGTCCAAGTGCTGGGCTACCTTCAGTGGGAGATTTGTTTCTCTCTGTCACTTTGTGGGTTCTGTAGCTCTAAAATTTGTTTAGATTCATATTTTATAGGTATTTGAGGTGGTTATGGTGTGAGCTCACAGAGTTTTCCTGCTTCTATGTCACTATCTTGGTTCTGCCTCCCTAGGCCCAGAGGAGCTCAGATTCTAATGGATGAATAAATAAAGACTATTAAACCTAATGGCTTCCTGATTATAAACATTCAAATTTTAAAAATTATTATGTGTTTGACAAATATCAACCAACATGAATATTTCCATATATGAAATAGAAAATGATAACTTGCACATGAATCTGTGAATCTCTACTGTGAACAACTTGGTTTTAAAATAAGGATATATTAGATTTTCCATGGTGCTTCCAAGTCTACCCTCCTGGTCTGTGTTCCCTTCTGATCTTCCTTCTGCCCTGTTCTGTGTATTTTTAATTGTTTCCTTAACACTCTTTGTTCTTTTTGTATCCCTATCACTAAATAAAAGCTTCTTATTGGTGATTTTTGGGTGTTAAGGCACACCCCTGAGAAATGTCTCTTGCTCTTCAAGAGCCCTCAGAGATGCTTTTTAAAAATTTCATTTGGAAATGACTGAGGAATCTTACTGACTTAATCACCTAATCAAAATTTCCATCTTCCCTGTTAAAGACAGCAATCTATCCTCTGCCATCTTGTCCACAGTGCTTCATAGAGTATCTGTTCAAAGAGAGCAGATCTTCCACTGAAGAGAGCCAGTTCGGCAGGACAACATACTCCAGGGCTATCTAAATGATAAGTTGACAGAATGGCACTGGAACTCTGATGAGTGGTGATGAACATTCTTAGTCTTGGAAAACTGATACTGAAGCATATCTCATTCCCTGGAGAGAGAGGTGGAGGTCCTAGAAAGGAAATGCAAAGCCTCTCAGACATATTTGCTGTATCATTAGCTTGGTTTAAAATTTTTTTGTCATTACAAGGAAGGGTTCAATGGTATCTGGGTGAGGGGATCTTAGGGGGCAGTTACTGTGAATTAAGAACAATGGGTCACAATAGAACCTTTAAAATGCTTTTAATCTACTAAGAATTTAATAATCTAAAAGATGCATAAAGATGCACGTTTACTGAGATAGTCTGCCAATGCAAAAAAACAAATCATTTCATGTCTGAAGGTATATACTTATATATGTTTAAGTGAGGTGGATAGATTGTTGACCCTGGAGTCAGGTGGACCTGAGTTCAAATCAGATCTCAGACATCTAATAGTTGTGTGACTCTGGCCAAGTCACTTAGCCCTATTTGCCTCAGTTTCCTCATGTATAAAATGAGCTAGAGAAGGAAATGGCAAACCACTCTAGTATCTTTGTCAAAAGGATCCCAAAAGGGTCAGGAAGAATCAGACACAACTAAACAACAACAACAACAACAACAACAAAATTCCAATTTGGCATCAAACACTTTGCAGCTGAAGGTTTTTTGTAGACCACGTAGGAGCTGCAAAAGCCCTGATCAGCAAGGGTGTTATGAAACCTGGGAAAGCTACATAGGACTTTTACAAAAATTGTGTGTAGATGTGTTGATTCAACTGATTTATCAGAGTTGGGTAGGTATAGTAAGATTAGAAAGGCAAGAAGATAGGAAAACATTTAAAGTTTCTATGTGTGTTGTTACAAGAGATTTAAAAAAACTCACTCGTGACAAATTTGAACTTTTCCCCCACAGTGCTGCAGAAAGAGGCACAAAATCATAGATTATTCAAGTAATTTCCATTAAATTAGTTCCTTGTCTAATCATAGAACTCACCGAATGTTAGAACTGGAAGATCCTGATCATGGAAGAGAATTAAAAGGCTTCCAGTCAGACATATACCTGAACAAGAGTCCTGTCTACAACATACCTGACAAGTGGCCATCTAGCCTTTTCTTGAAGACCTCCAATGTCTGAAATGGAACCCGTAATACAGTGGAAAGACTACTTAGCTCTGAGTCAGAGAAGCTGGGTTTATATTCCGCCTCTCTGACTCTCACAACCTGTGTGACCTTAGGCAAGTCATTTAACCTCTGTGGTTAAATTGAATTTATTAAATTTATCTGGAGAATGAGGTTGGACTAGATGACCTCTGAGGTTGCTTCTAGTGCTATGAGCTTCTGAGCTTCTGTAAGCAACTTGTTCTGCTTTGGGGATCACTAACCATTTGGAGGTTTTTCTTTACGTCATGCCTAAAGATAACATTAGGAATTGCCTAGTTTAATCCACTCATTTGATAAATGAGGAAACTGAGTCTCAGAGTAGGGAAATGTCTTGGTAAGCTCACATAGAGAGTGCCAAAATTGGGGCTAGAACCCAGATAGATTGTGTAGGTATTGGATAAAGCTACTTATTAAATAGCTTTCCAAAGCTTGGAGAAAATAGAGTGGGAAGAAATCGAGTATAGTAGGAGCACTGAGACTGAACATATAATATGCTCTGTCCTGCAGCTAACCTCTCTCAAGGTAACCCATTTCACCTCTAGCCAGATCTGATTGTTAGGAAGTTTTTCCTTCTAGCAAGCCTAGATCTAGTTCTCTGAAATGTCCATCTATTGTTCCTAGTTCTTCTTTCATTGACCAAGAAGAATAAATCTAGTCTTTCTTTCAACAGCCTTCCAAATATGTGAAAATACTTATGCTATCTTATTCCTATGTCTTTGCTTCTTCACAAGAAAGATCTTTGATTTCTTTAACTTTTCCATTGGCTAAGATGTTTCTTTACAATGTTATTGATAAGACATATTGAAGTGGAACTAACATGGTAGAGTAGAGGCAGTAACCCAACTGAATTCTCCTAATATTTACCTCCAAACAATAAAATAATGAAATTAAATTCTGGAATGGCACAGTCAACAAAAGGTTGAGGTGAGACACTTCCAGCCCAAGATACTTAGGAAGTTGTAAGTAGAGGTCTATGACCCTGGGGTTGTAGCAATATTGCAAGTATCCCGAAAGAAAGAATTCAATATCCAAGATCACAAAAGATTGAGCAGTTTTTATGTTAAAGGAATGAAGGGTTTGGAATATGATACTCTGGAGGGCAAAGAATCTAGGATTATAACCAATAATTATCTACCCAGCAAAACTGAGTATTATCTTTCAGGGGAAAACTATGGATATTTAATGAAATAGAAGTCTTCCTAGCATTCCTGATGAAAAGATCAGAGCTAATGAGAAAATTTGACATTCAAATAGAAGACTCCAGAGAGGCATAAAAAAGTAAACATAAAAGAGAAATCATAAGGGATTTAATAAGGTTTAATTATTTACACTCTTGTATGTGAAGATGATATATGTAACTTCTCATTATTAGGGCAGTTAGAAAAAGTCTACATAGATAGGGGCATGAATGTGAGTTGGTTATACTGGGATGATCTAAAACAGTGGTTTTCAACCTGTGGGTAGTGACCCCTTTGGCGGTCAAATGACCCTTTCACAGGGGTCACAGAGGTCACCTAAGACCATTGGAAAACACATATTTCCGATGGTCTTAGGAACTGAGACACCACTCCTCTATCTGTCTCCAGGTGGGTCTGCCCACATGAAGATATGCCAACATACAAGTATTAAAGGGTCGTGGCATTAGGAAGGTTGAGAACCACTGATCTAAAAAAAGAGAAGGGTTGAGAAAGAGAGATTAACTGGGAGAAGAAGAATTGGGAAAATTGTCTTACATAAAAGAGGCACACAAGGAAGAGCTTTTATAGTGGAGGGGAAAACAGGAGGAGAGGGTTGGCAATATTTGAACCTCACTCTCATTAGAATTGGTCCAAAGAGGGAAGAACATATATATATATATATATATATATATATATATATATATATATATAATATACATATAAATATGTATATTTATATATACTCATATACACATATACATATATGTATACATGTTCAGTTTGGTATAGAAACCTCTCTTACTCAACAGGGTAGTAGGAAGGGAAGAGGATAAAAAGGGGGGAATGATAAAAGGGAGAGTGAGTACATGATTTATATACAAAGGATAATATAAGCAATTTGGGGGGCATGGAAAACTTTTTCTGTCAGGTCTATGTATAAGGGAAGAGTTTATAATCAAAGAAGAAATAAAGAGGATCTTAAGAAATAAAATGGCTAACTTTAATTACATGAAATTAAAAAGTTATGGCACAAGTAAAACCAATGCAGCCAAAATTAGAAGAAAAAGTAGAAAACTGGGGAGATTTTTAAAAATTTATTTTATTTTTAATTTATAAAATAAAACAAGCATTTCCATAACATCTATTATGTACAATTTGCTAATCCTTTTAAATATATAATAAAATTATCATGTAAGTTTCTTTTTTTTTTCTTCCTTCTCCCTCCACCCCCCTCCCCACCCTAGAGATGGCTACCGACCCAAATATGTATATACATATGTAAAATAATTCTATGCATAGTTCTATCTATAAGTTCTTTCTCTGGATGTCAATAGCATCTTCTTTCACATGTCCTTTGTAATTAATTTGGGTATTTATAAGAGTCAAAATTACTTAGTTGCTTAAAGTTCTTAAGATAATATTGCTATTACTATATACAATGTTATCTTGGTTCTGCTCATTTTGCTTTTCATTATTTCATGAAAATTTATTCACATTTTTCTAAAATCAATGAGCTCATCATTTCTTATAGCACAGTAGTATTCCGTCATGACCATATAGCACAACTTATTCAGCCATTCCCCAAATAATAGGCATCTCTGCAATTTCCATTCTTTGCTACTACAAAGAGAGCTGCTATAAATATTTTAGTACAAATAGGTTCTTTTCCTCTTCCCCTAATCATCTTTGGAAATAGATCTAGTAGTAGAATTACTGGGTCAAAAGATATAGGTAAAACTACCTATACTCATACTAAAATGCTCTAAATCATTATTGATTCTAGAAATGCAAGTTAAAACAACTCTGAGGTATCACCTCATGCCTATCAGATTGGCTAACATGACAGAAAAGGAAAATGACAAATGGGGAAGAGGAATTGGAAAAATAGGGACACTATTGCCCTGCTGGTGTAGAATTGTGAAATATTCCAACCATTTTGGGGAACAATTTGGAACTATAGCCAAAGGGCTAAATAATTCTGCCTACCCTTTGACCTAGTAATACCACTATAAGGTCTGTATCCCAAAAAAATCAAAGGAAAAGGAAAAGGACTTATATGTACAAGAATATTTACAGAAGCTCTTGGTGTGGTGGTAAAAAATTGGAAACTGAGTGGTTGCTCATCAATTGGGGAATGTCTGAAGAAGTTGTGGTATGTGATTGTGATGGAGTACTATTGTGCTGTGGGAAATGACTAGAGGATTGTGGTTTCATAAAAAACATGGCAAGAACTATATGAACTGATGCAAAGTGAAGTGAGAAGAACCAGGAGATTGTTGTGATAGTAATAGCAATGTTGTAATGATGTAATGGGAAAACCTTGAGCCTAAGTGTGCACCTGAAGTTCTCTATCCTTCACTTTTATTGAACAACATCCAGGAATAAGGCAGTACCTACGTAGAAAATAAAACATTCTTTGAAAGAAATGGCTTGTAATTATCCCAGTAGTAAACATGAAGAGAGGGTGAACCATGACTGATTAAACACCAAAACCTTCTTCAGGATATACAAGACACATATACAAGGGTATACAAGACAAAGCTTGAACTGTATCAGGAGAACTGATTGCTAAATTTTCAGTGTGGTATTTATATCTTGAAAATCAGCAAATACTATATATCAGAGCCTGATTTACTGTTTTGTTGATTATCTCAACTTTTAAAAGTGTAGAAAATGTTAATGATGCAGATTAGACGTAAAAGTCTGTTGAGAATGCTTCTTCTTCCCCCAGTTGGTTGTTAAATATTTGCCAGTACATTACTTCCTGACCATCTTTCTAGGCCCAGTACCTCCTCCACATAGATAGTCTATTTGTGGTAGATCTACTTGTATTTGAATTTAGAGTCAGTGCCCATTCCCTCCAAAGGAGGGAAATTTGTTAAATAACTTCTTTGAATCAACTTGCTATTGGTTTGATTGAAACAAACATTAATTCATCCAAAGAGCTCATTAATTTGGACAAAATATGCATTAATTGAGTCAAAATATGTAAACCAGTGGTGTAACCAAAATGACACATTAATTTGAGCAAAATATACATGAATTCAGTCAAAATATATGTCAATTCTGTCCAAATGTGCAAACCAGTAGTTTGACTGAAGCAATGCATTAATCCAATTCATTTCAAGGAGCATTGGGTGCTAGGGATACAAAGACAGAAATAGAAATGCCTGCCTGCCCGCCTGCCAGAAGATTATGTTCTATAGGAGGTCATATATGACATGGACACACTTGGGAATAATATAAAGAAAATCATGGAGGGAAATAGATCTCATAAGGAAGTGGGTGGCAAGGATCATGGAAGGATCCTCAGAAAACATGGTGCTTGGATTGACCATTGAAGAGACTTCACTCATCAAAGAACATTGAGTGAACCTCCTCATCCCTTTGTAATCTAAGTAATCCTGAAGAAGCAAAACAAGACAGAGGTTGGGGAGAGCCTTGGTGAATCAAGACCCATTGAGGAGGAAGCTGGGGGAGGGCCTTGCAAAGGAGAAGGTAGCTGAAGCTAGACCCCTCCCAGTAGGGTGTCCTTTCTTCTGAATGACCAAAGGAATTCACTTAAGGCTAAAGCTCTAAGAAATAGCTGGCTCCTTTTTTTCCCTCTACTCAAGGGGAAAAAATTACTTGTGTTTCCAGTTGGTGATCTTGAATGTATTACGAAATACTAACAGGCTTGCTGGAACAGAGAAAGGATGCAGTTCGCCAGCTTTCCTGAACCAGAGGTGTGCTCATGTCCCTTCTAATTATAGTTTTGGCTGTCACCTTCAGTCACCTAAGCTTTTTCTCTCTTACTCACAGAGAAAACCTTCCTCAGAGCCCCTGCCGTTGGTGCAGACTAGTTACTTGACCTGGAGAACCCTTCTTAGCCCAGAATCCCCTTAAAATGAGGCTGATGGAGCTGTCATTGGGGGGGCAGCGCTGAGTCCATGGAGGAGAGGTTTCAAAAAAGTTGCCTGAAGGGAACTACCTTTGAGAGGCCCCGTACTATTCCCATTGGAGCCCAGAATGCTGCTGGGGGGAATCATGGCTGGGTTCCAGGCCTGGTAATTATCTCATGCCTACCAGCAGTCTCACTGCAGTGAGAAATAGAAGAGATGGGGGTGGGGTGGGGAGAGGATGCTCTTTGCTTTCTGTCCTTCCTACTGCCTCCTGTTGCTGGGAAATCGTTGCCACATCTTACTCCACAGCTGATGAAGTGATGTCTCAGAAGCCTGAAAACACACACACACACACACACACACACACACACTCCTTCACCAAAGTTTCCAAAAGAGGATGGGATATATATTTCAGTTGAACATTCAGAATAATGAAGATGCCTGAGAAGACTGTAAGGGGCCACCGGAAGTTTTGCCTTCTAGGCCAGGGGTCTGAATCATTAGTTACTAGTGAGCATAAATTGTCATTACCATCTGCCGGAAAGCGTAGGCATCAACCCCGAAGAGGATACACAGGCGTTGTTACTTCTCGGGCAATTATTTTCCAGGTGTCTCTTCCTACAGGAAAAATACTGCTTTAAGTGGGATGCCCAAATGGTGGCTATTTTCTAGTGCATTCTGCCTGCTGTCAGCAGTGAACACTTTCTTCTTCCCACTTAGAGATAGTGCCATAAAACAAGAATGGGGGGAGTAATCTACTGGGCATCAAAGCCAGTGCCAAGCAGGGCACTTTGCCTTGGCAGTTAAATAAGCTACCACCTGTAAAAGATGACATTTGGTTTTTTTCCCCCTTTGAATTTTTAGAAAAACCAAAGATAGTTTCCTAGTACTTCCATTCTGTACAAAATGAAGAGAAAATTTGAAGTACAACATTAAATGCTTAAAAAAAATCCAAAACCAAACTATAATGAAACAGGACTATTCTAGGCAGCAGTAGAGTTGGGTTCCAGTCCCTAATGTACCATTACAAACTGGGTAACCTTGGGCAGACAAGTTAGGCCTAATCCAAAGTACTAGATTTGGAGTCAGGAGAGAACAGGTTCAGGGCTTGTCCTTAACACTTAGTAACTCTTTGTAAAATAAAGATCGTGGCCCCAATCTCACAGGGTTATTGTGAGACTCAAAGGAAATCATGTGTTTAAAATGCTTTGTCAATCTTAAAGCAATATATTAAAGTCAGTTGTTCATCTCTCTGGGCCTTGGTTGCCTTGGTTACGAAATGAGAATAAGAATCTTATTTTCCTGAAGGCCAAGGGGCCAGATGTGATGACCTTTGAAGATTACTTCCAGTTCTAGGATCAATGATTATAAGAAGGCAATGTGTGACTTCTTTTGAAAGTTCCCACGACGTCTAAGATGCAGTATCTGTCCACAGAGGGTCCTCAAAAAATATTCACATGCTAGAATCCCAGAAAGTGAGAATCAGATCAGATTTGAAGAGATCATATAGATTGACCCTTTCATTTGACTTACTAGGAAATTGAGGCTCCTATCTGACTGAGCCTGTTACTGAAACAGGAGCCATATAGAAACAAGATTCTCTAGGAACGTCACTGGTCTTTGGCATGTTTGAAGATCGAGAGCCTGTGTTCAAATATGGTTAAAAATCCCTCAGATGTCTTTCCAAATGTGATCTCTATTCCATATGTAGGGACTGTTGCAATCAGTAATCATTGCACGCCAAAAATGATTTATATATTTCATCACCAGAGCCTAAGCCCGATTGAGAAGTCTAAGCTTTTTTCTTAGCTATGGATTTGACTCCATATTTTTACTTGAACAGCTGCTGGACATGAAACATATCTCTTTCTGTGACTTTGGCACCTTTACTAAGCATGTGGAGGGAAGATAGTGCCGTGCATGAATATCAGGTGAACTTTTTGAGCCAGATAGGAAACCTAATGAACTTAAGGATCACTGAACAAGGTCATGTCAGTCTGGGCTCAGAAAACCAATCATTATTGCTACTTTTAGTATTAGAAATTTGGGTAGACGTTTGGTTCTAAATTCCTTTTTTTTTGAATCAGCATTTATAGTCAGTATGAAGTGAATTAAGCAACTAATTATATATTTTCTTTTGTTGTTCTCTGATTGTTCCTCATGTAAGTCTTGCTTCTCCTATTGGATTGCTTTTTGAGAATAGGAAACAGCTTGGTGAGGTGAAGTCACAGGACCTAAGTTTGAATCCTGACTCTGCCACTTAGTGTGTGTAATCTTGGTCAAATCACCCAAACATTCTAGGCCTCAGTGACCTCATCTATAAAAGAAAGGGGCTGAACTGGATTACTTCCAAGAGCCCTTCCACTTTTAGATGTCTGATCTTATAATTTCCCTACAGTTGACCTTGCAGAGTATGTATAGAGTATGACATAATTGCTTCTTAGTATTTATTGATTGATGACACATCATGACATCTCTACTGTGAAACCTAAAAGTTCTTCCTGAGACTTTGGAGGAAAAGAAAAGGAACCTGGTCCCTGGTCGTTTGGTCCCACTCTGCCTTCTGACCACCATGATATTGTTTCCACACAACCTTGAGGTGCCGTGGTGGAAGATGGGCAGGATTTCTGATTTCTTGGTGGTCTTTCAAATTTTGCTTCATGAAAGTCCTGTGAGGGACCATTGTTGACAGACACCCTGGAAGAACCTAGATTTGTCCCAGGACCACCCATAAGGCTTTGGGATGGAAGCTAATTAAGACAAGGCTGGATTCTCCAGTGCTGAATTCTTCTCTATTATGGCGCCTAGCAAATGACAGATTTGCTCAATAAATATTTGTTAATTGATTCACCTTGTTAGGGTAGAATTTTGCTTGGGTTGCTATGATAAAATGGACTATGGATAAAGTCATTAGAGTGGTTGGTAGTGGGAAGAAGTTTGCTGTGTGGAGGAAGGTAGGCTCAGTGGAAAGGAAGAAGAGGCATGAGAACTTGGAATGGAGGGGCAGAAACGGTGAAGAGGAGCAGAAAGAACTTAGCAGAAGAGAGGGGGAAGAGCAGTAACAGGGGAAAAAAGAATAAGGTCGTAAGTTTGGAGCTAGAAGGCACTTTGCTCTATCTAGTCTAGATTCCCCATTTTATAGGTGAAAAAACTGAGGCCCAGAGAAATTAAGTGACTTTCTTAGGGTCACACAAATAGTAAGTAGCCAAGCTAGGACTTGAATCAGGGTCCTCTGACTCCAAATCTAGCATCTTTTTGTTTTGGAGGCAATCAGATTGAAATAACTTGCCCAGGGTCACACAATTAGTGTCTGAAGCCAGATTTGAACTCTAGGGTGGGTGCTCTATGCACTGTGTAACCTAGCTGCCCCAAATCTAGTATTCTCCCCATCTTAACACTTAACACTACTTTGTAAAAAAAAGTGAACAATCAGTCAACAAGGACTTGTTAAGTGCTCACTTTATGGTAGGAGCTGTGCTAAGCCCCAGGGACTTGAAGAGAGGCTAAAACACTATTCCTGCTGTCCTGAGTAAACTTCCCATTCCATATACATTCTATGTGTATGTGCATATGTATATGTGTATGTGTATGTTTATGTATATACATACATACATACATACATACATACATACATACATACATAGTGTGAATGTGGCAGCTAGGGGGTGCCATAGTGCATAGAGAGAGCCCCAGGCCTGGAGTCGGGAAGACTCATCTTCCTGAGTTCCAATCTGGTCTCAGACACTAGCTGTGTGACCCTGGGCAAGTCACTTAACCCTGTTGCCCTCAGTTTCCTAATCTGTAAAATGGGCTGGAGAAGGAAATGGCAACATTTCTAGTATCTCTGCCAGGAAAACCTCAAGTAGGGTCGTGAAGAGTTGGCCACAACTAAACAACTGTGAATGAAAAGTTATCTCAGAGGGAAAGGACTAACAATAGCAGGGACTATGAAAGCCCTCAGGTAGAATGTGGGATTTGAGCTGAATCTTTTATGAGCCAATGAAGTCAAGAGGTGGCCATGAGAAGGGAGAGCATTCTGGGAATGGGGGGAAATCAGTGAAAAGGCTCAGAGTTGAAAGAGTAAAGTGTAGGAAGACTGGAAAAGTAAGAAGGGGCTAGATTGTAAAGCACCTTCAATGCCAAATAGAGGGCTTTGTATTTGGTCCTAAGGGTAACAGGAAGTCCGTGGAGCTCATTTGTTGGGGAGATGGGGAGGGGAAACATGGTCAGGCAGTTGAGTGGAGGCTGGATTGGAGTAGGGAGACCGACCTATTGGAGATAAGAATAACTTAGGTATGAGGCGATGAGGGCCTGTACCAGGGTGGTGGCTGTGGGAGTAGCAAGAATGGCGCCCATATGAGAAATGGGAAGGTAGAAACGACAACACTAAGCAATAGACTGGATATGTAGAGTAGGTTTGAAAGAGAAACTGAGGTTGACATCAGAATTGTAAGTCTGGGTGAGTCTGAGGCTGATAGTGTTCTTTATAGTAGTCAGAAAGTTGGCCAGATGGAAGGGTTTTGGGAGCAAAGATAGTAAGTTAAATTTTGGACATGCTGAGTTTGAGATGTGTGAAATATTCTGTTTGAGATACCCAAAGGTCCATTAGCGATGCTACACTGGAGTTCTGGAGAAAGGATAGGGGTGGACACATACTGCAGATCTTGTGCCTAGCAATGACATTTGAACCTGTGGGAACTGTTAAGTATAGAGAGAGGAGGCAAAGGACAAAACCTTGGTGAACACCCAGGGTTAATGGTTATGAGCTGGATGAAGCTTTAGTAAAGAAGACTGAGGAATGCTCAGGTTGGAGAAAACAGCAGAGAGAACAGCGTCAACAAAAACCTAAACAGGAAGTCGTGTCTAAGAGGAGATGGTGCTCTGTCCTGTCCAAGGCTGCAGGGAGGATAAGAAGGATGAATATGTTCTCAAAACCCTGTGAGATAAGTAGTAAAAATGTATTACCATTGTCTTAGAGATAAAGGGTCTAAGGTCCAGAAAGTGCCCGAGGTCTCCCAGATAAGAGATAGGAGTCAAGATCTCTCCCTTTGATTAGAGTTCTCAACCATGTGTGTGCGTGCGTGCGTGTGTGCATGTGTGTGTGCGTGTGATGGACTCCTCTGGCAGTCTGTTGAATCCAATGGTCTCAGAATAATATCATGAAATAATCAACCTTTTTTAGTTTCCCTAGAAATAGTAAGAAATAATATTTTCCTTTAAAGCCCTTTTGAAAATCCTTGGGAAAGCCCTCACGACCAAAAGATTTTTCTTAGGGAAATGGATAAAGGATGAAGTGATTTGATTATTGATCCATAGAAAGGCAGTCCCTTTTTTCTTGACACCACCTAAAGTGATTGGCATATCAGCACCACATTTTTCATTGAAAAAGAATTAAGATATCAGTGGAAGGGAGGATGTCCTTTTATTTAACTCCAGGGTCTTGGGAAGTTGGGATGGTGCCTTGGTTGTTCAATTCTAGAATGATAACGTAGACTATATTTTAAGTTATCTTAGTCTTGTTCAAGATTCCTCTGAATGTTACTTGAAATTTTCTTGGGGGCGGAGAAGAGAGGGTCATGTTGAAGGATTATGCCAGTTTGTACTTTTTCTTCCCAAGTTAAAAATGAGTTGGCTATAGATGAATGATATATTAAATAATATTATTTCTCATGAACTTGAAGATAAATTACAGAATGTAATTTTTGTATTAGTAATTTTTCTTTGTTAGAATTTTTAAATGTAGAGAACAATGCATAATAGTACTTTTTAACTGACTCGTTTATTTACTTTTAGTTTACAAGATTCAGTTCCACAATCACTTGAGTTTCAAATATTCTCCCCTCCTTTCTCCCCCCCCCATCATAGCGTACAGTCATGTATAGGATCTGCAAATACTTTCACAAAATGCATAATAGTATTACCAAGGAAACCAATTATATCAAAATAAAGAGGTAATGTATTTTTTCCCATTTACATTCACTGACTTCCTGAAATCTACCTTTGGACAGGGTACCGTTGATGTATAGTTAGATGATAATGCAGATGATAATCCCCCCTCTCAGGCTCCTCTCTCTCTCCCTCCCTCCGTCTCTCCCTCCCTCTCTCTTTCATCACTTCTAGTCCCTTAATGAATCTCTCTAAAGAATAAGGACTTTATTACAGATGTTGGAATTATCACGTATAATTATGGGTTTAGGAAACTGCTGCAGATAAAACTTTTGAAAACATGTTGTACTAAAAACTGCTAAATCTGAAATTCTTTGGGCAGGAGACTCTAGGACTCTCACTAAGGATAACCAACATGAGTTAATAGCAGTAAAAGTGCCAGGGCTATAGTCAGAGGCTGTGAATTCAAATCCTAACTCTTTCACCTGTGTGAACTTGACCAAATCACTTCATTTCTCTGGGCCTCCATTTCCTAATGTGTAAAATAAAGTAAGCCCCTTTTTACCTCTGAAGTTATGATCTTTTTTGTTCTAATCTTCTTCCCCACCCCCATTCCCATCCTATTTTTCAAAGTCTCAGTAAGCTCTAACTCGTTTAGTCTTTTTTTCTCCAACCTATAGCAGAAATCTCTCTGTTCTTAGCCTGGTGTCTGTGAAGCTTTAAAAAATATTTTGATCCTTGCATTTGAAAACATGATCCTGAGAAGAAGTCCATTGGCTTCACCAGACAGGAAGAGTGCCATGACAAAATAATTTCAACAACCTCGGCTCTAGAATAATTCTGTAACCTCTTTGTACTCTTCTCTCTTCCCCCATCTCCACATTCTGGCTAGGCTTTTCCTCCAGGAATCTCTGGAAAAGGATTTGGGCCTAAACTCTTATCAAGGGCAGGAAGCAGCTTCATTGATTTGGATCTCCTAGGAAATAGAACCCAAACTCTCACTCAAGTGGTGGTAGGGCCCCACAGAAATAAATTTGGCATTTTTTATGAGTTGTACTGACATTCAGAATAATAGGGGATCCTAAAAGGCAAAGGAGACAAATTTGGGCTTGATGTTAGGAAGGACTTCCTAACAATTAGGACCATCCCAAAGTGGGATGGGATGTCTTGAGAGCTGATGGATTCCCACTCCCCGGTGGTCTCAAGAGACTGGGTTACCCTTGTAGGGTAGATCCTACTAGGGATTCCTTTCACATGTGGCTTAGACCAGATGGCTTCTCAGGGCTCTTCCGACTCTCACAATCTGTGATTTTGTGATGAATTAGAGTAGTTTGGTATATTAGAGTCCTCAAAGGGTTAAGGCTGCCTGCAGAAGGAAGATCAGCGATTTGTTGCTGAGCTTCCCTTTTCTAAAAGGTGATCTCAGTTAGAGTGCCCCTCTGCCTGGGCTTTCATACAATAGGGTGCTTTACTTAGAAACCTCAGCTCCCTTGGGAAGCTGACAGGTAAATGTGGTTTCTAGGCAACCAGTGACTTTTTATGATCAACAAATATGAAAGCATACATCATAAATTAAACTGATAACAATGCAGTTCTCCTACACCTGCCCAGGCATAGGCTGTGTTTTTGTTTCATTCCATTCTGGATAAAACCATTGCCTCAGCAAATGGTTGCTTGCTGTGGAGGGAGATGCCAAAGGTACTTTGCTGCTGAGGTTACTGGCCCTGCTGAGAGTTAATCCTATACTTGGAATCTGTGCCCCTTTAAAAAAAAAAACAACAACACAGTAAAAAACAACAACAAAGACTTCCTGAGGAAGAGTTGACTTCATATTAGGTAGGGTAGCATGGTATGGTGAGGTGACAACATGACAGACAGTACGAACATAGTAGATGGGACACTGGATTCAGTTACAGGATTTAGGTTTGAAACAGGTTGGCTGGTTCTGCGCTATTGCTATGGGCTTTGGTTAGGTCCCTGTAACAACTCCTGAGGGCCACCTCCAGTCATCCTGATCTATATCTGACTATTGGACCCAGATGGCTCCACAAGAGAAAGTGAGGCTGATGACTTTGCACAGTCCTCCCTTACCTAAATTCAATTCACTTGCATTTCATGGCATCATCTCCCTGACGTCATGGTCCTGTTGGAGAAGCAAGGACAAGCAGCAAACTGCAACTCCCACTGAAATATGTACTCTGAGGACAGCGGGCTCCTGGAATACTCGCTCAGCTAGAAAGTGTTATTGGGACTGAGCCTATATCTTTCAAAACTTAAGTATGTTTAGAAGTGGTAACATGTTGGCCTTGAATCAGTGTGAAGTTTCAATGACTGATAAAGGGATCCTTTTCTTGGAGGACATTTCCAAAAGGAGCAAAGAGAAGTCAGAAGTCATTAGGAGCCAACAGTAGATAGGTAAAATTTTCTGACAGTTTGAAACCAAGCAAAAAACCTGTTTTTTTTTAAAAAAAAATTAAGGAAAATAAAGAGAGGAAATGGGGAATTTTGAATATGTGTAATACATATATATGTGTAATAATAATAGATAACATTCATATAGCTCTTTAGGGTTTGCAACGTCCTTTACAGGTTTTATCTTAATGGGTATATGCATATATGGATGACTGAGTTTGTTTACAAAATTGTCGTTTGTTTTATTGTGCTTCTTTAAAAGTAGAGTTCATTAAAAATAATTATAAATTTATTAAATAATTTTCTCTCAAAATGTTATAGAACTAGCTCTTAGCTTCTAAATCTGAAGAAAAGTTTCATCTTTTAGTTTTTGAAAGCTCAAGATCATCAACACTAATCAATCAATAAACATTTATTAAGCCCCTACTACATGCTAGATATCATGCTAAGCCCTGGAGATACAAAAAGATAAAAAAAAGACAGTCTCTGCCCATAAGTAGCTTATGATCTAATAGACAATTTAGGAGTATCAAAGAAGCAACTATTAGCATCATAGTAAAAGTGTCTTGGATGCTTCAGGGTTCGGAAGTTTCATTGGTGTGGACCCCATCTTGGTGATGCAGATCAAAATCCCTCTTCAAAGATGAGAGTTGCTGTGGTTGAAAAACTTGACACCCTCTCTCTGAACTTAGGTTGGCCCTCAAATAAGAGACATATGGTTCCTCACCCAGACTGGAACCCAGAGGCTCTCTAACTTATTAGACTTGACAGAGCTTGGATTTTGCTGCTCTTACCTTTGAAAATATAGGATTATGTCCATGCTGGGTGGTGGCATTAGGTTGACATATTAGTGGAAGTATAGGAAAAGAAAATCAGTTAGGTGGCAGGTTGGATAGAGTGTAGGACCTGGAGTCAGGAAGATCTGAGTTCAAATCTTACGTATGACACTTAAATAGCTGTCTGACCCTGGGTAAGTCCCTTTGATGATCTGTACCTTAATTTCTTCAACTATAAATTGGGGGTAAAAAACACACTTATCTCACAAGGCTATTGTGAGGATCAAATGAGTTAGGATGGGTAACTTTTGCAAACCATAAAGTGCTTACCTATATTATTAAATGTCATCCAATGTGTCAGAAATGGATTGGGGGAAGAGTGGGCAGTGAGAAAGAGCAGAAAAATCCTGGTTACAACTGTTCAACTATTTGTTTACCCCATGACCTGTCAATGATAGTAGTTTTGTATCTTTAGAAGTTTTATTTTTATCATATTCATGGATTTTTTGAAAACTGAAGGTCTGCTTGAATAAAGAGAGTTTCTTTGCCCTGTCATTTATTAGGTTGTCTTCTAGAATTATGGAATCAAGGAACTGGAAAAGATCTCAGAGGCTGTCACATCCATCCAGTCCAACCTGTTCTGGTGCAGGAATCCCTTTGATATCTTTCTCAAAAAGTATCATTCACCTTTCCTTGAAGACCTTGGTAAAGGTAGGGTGGGGGAGCAGAGAAGCTCTTACCTCCCCAGGCAGCTCATTTCACTTTGGGACAATAATATGTGTATCTCTCTGCAACCTTCATCCATCCTGTCTAGCTTTTTCAGCCCTGGGCCAAGAAGAACAAGTTGAATTACTTGTTGGTGAGATAGTTTTCACATACTTGAAGATAGCAATCATGTCTTTTTAAGTCTTCTCTTTAATGTCTCTAATGTCCTCAATTTTTTCAACTGGTCTATGTATAGCAAGGTGTTGAGAATCTTCACCAGCCTTCCCACCCTCCTCTGGACTCTCTCCAGCTTTTCAATATCCTTCTTAAAATACAGCATCCAGCATTGGCTACCATACTTCATACAGGGTCTGGTAAGGACATAGTGCAAATGGTACTCTTACATCCTTTGGTCTTGGGTGTCCTGGGTAGTAGGTAGAAGTTAATCTCAGACAGACTGAGCATTAGAGTATAAAAAACTTAGGAAAAGCTTCCTGCAGAAAGTGGTGGGATTTAAAATTAGACTTCTAAGGAAGCCAGAAGATAGAGATAAGGAGGAAGAGCATCCCACTGGGAGCCTGGGGTGGGGGGATAGCTTGAGAAAATATCTGGGAGTCTGGCGTATCACATTTGAGGAATAGCAAGAAGATATTGCTGGCTTGTAGAGACTGGAAAGGTAGAGAGGGGCTTGGTTGTAAAGGGACTGAAAATGTGGAATACTTCACAAATACTAACAGTGACAACAGCTTGCATTTATATGATGCTTTCAGGTTGCCAAAGGATTTGCCGAGCACTTTATATATCTGATTTAAGATGTAGGCGCTATTATTACTCTCATTTTACAGATGTTGATCCAGATCATCCCAAGAACATTTAAGGATGAAACTGGAAGGAGGAAAACAAACAGGTAAAAAATGGAAAAGATCTGCTAAGATTTATAGAAACTCAATAAAAATTTTTAAATGTGATATCACTGAATCTTTTTTTTACCTGAGAATTATGACATAATGCATTATATGGTTAGCAATCCCAGCATGTACTTTCTTGATTAATATGCTCAAAGATTTCAGTACTGAGGAGAATTCTGTGCAGAGATTTGAGCCAAGTGGTTCCCATCAGAATCACTGAAAACTTGAAAACTGTGGGTTATTTGGAAGGAGGTGAGTTTTCCAAACTATCATTTGAAATTTCAACCTTGCTTTTAGAGAAGACTTTACATCATGGTCCATTTCATCATTCTCTTGTGTAATGGAATGGAATTTGAATACCTGTGGACCACAGCTGAGCTTTCAGAATCTCTTCCATTTTCACTGTTGGGACTTTTTGTCATCTCCAGAGCTTGTCAGAAGAGAAGAATTTGCTTATCAACTTATTTATAGCTTCCTATGTTTGGCTCCAATTAACTGGGATGCCTTTCAGGTTCAGGTCAGTTTCGTTTTAGAAGCAATGGTGGCTAGAGCCTGTTTTATTGGCTTGGGTTAGTATGTCAGTTGGAGAGAAATTGACTAAAAGTCATCAGATACACTTTGGGAACATAGATTTAGATCTGGAAGGGACATTTAGGATAATTTTATTCAACTCTCTCATTTTAGAGAGGAGGATACTTGAGGCCCACTGAGCAAAAGTAACTTGACCAAGACCACATAAGTAGTTAATGTTTGAGACAGTAGTTGACCCCAGGTCCTCTGACCCCAGAGAAGATGCTCTTTTTTAAAATACCCATTTACTGAAGGAGTCCTTTAAATAAATAAGGATCCCCTCCCCCCTCTCCCATTTTAAATAGATAGACACTAGATTTACATATAAATCCTCAGGAATACTACTAGTATATGAAATGAGGCACCCTCATATTGTTCCACTGTGTTGAAAAGGGTAGGAAGGAAGCAAGAAGAATAATGCTATCAATGGTCTGCTCTAATCTGTAGCTCTACTAATGGAGGGAACAATGGTATGAATATGACCCAAATGGCAGATAATCTACCATGTTAAACTTCCTTGGCTTTGGAATATAGAATGTGATTTTTTCCACAATTTTTTCCATACATTGGATCTCCCATTAGGGAGGCAGTTTTTGTCTATAATTTATAGTGAGTTGCCTAGGGAACAAAGAGGTTAAGTGACCGGCCCATCTTCCTATGGCCATGTGTGTGCAAGAGAGAGGCAGTACTTGAACCTAGGTCTTGATGAGTCCCAAGGTTAGCCCTGGGGTAACTTTGTCTTTCAGCAGATTACATTTTTCTTAGACCAATGTGAAAATGAGTTTGTATTACCTGAGCTTACACCAGGGCACAGGCAAGAAGGATGGCCAAGAAGTTTGCACTGGGCAGAAAGCAGATGTAAGATTCAACATTTCCTCAGGATAAATGACAAAGTAGACAATCTGACACGTTAAATAAGGTACTTCTAATGTACAACACGTCTAAACTGAAAATCAGAGAAGAAAGCAAAGTCTGGTAGCTAGAGTCCCTTGTTTTATTTATTTTTTATTTAAATGATTGTGAAAACTCACAGGTAACAACCTCTGGCCATGGGCTTGATACAAAATGTTCACTGTATTACTACGAAGTAACCTCAGTGACTGTAGGCACACAACAAATGTGAACAAATTGATCTTTTCTGGGGAGAGGCTAGAAGAGAGTACATGCTGATCCCTGGCTCTTCTGATCTTGCCAGCCAGGCTTACAAAGGAGAGCACTGTCTAACATGCTGTCTCAGGGGAACTGAGATGACCTTTTTTAGGAGAACCATCCTGGCGAGCATCCTCTTCTAGTGTGCTAGGCACATAACTGGTAGAATTGTTCATTCGTTCATTAATTCATTCGTTCATTCATTCATTCATGCATTCATGCATTCATTCATTCATTCATTCATTCATTCATTCATTCAACCTTTGTTAAGTACCTGCTATATTCCAGGCATAGAGCCAGGAACTAGGGATTAAAAAAGGATAAAAATAAAAACAAAAATAAAAGAACTCCTCAAGGAGGGGTTCCATTCTCTTGGGAGAAACCACAAGTAACAGATAAGTAAATAAAACATATAAAGAAGATAAATACAAAGTAATTTCCAAGAGGAGGATGTTACATACTGGGGGATTAGGGAGGCATTTGAACCAAGCCATTGTTTATTTGGTGAATCCAAAGCTTGTTTTTCAGAAGATAATCTTTATCACAAAATTGGTTTTTGCACTTTTGACTTTCAAAAACTGCCTGTTGGGGCGGCTAGGTGGTGCAGTAAATAGAGCACCAGTCCTGGAGTCAGGAGTACCTGAGTTCAAATGCAGCCTCAGATATTTAACACAAAACTAACCATGTGACCTTGGGCAAGTCTCTTAACCCCAATTGCCCTACCTTCCTCCCTCCCAAAAGCAAAACACACAAACAAACAAAAGCTGTGCCTATTTCCCCACCATAGTGCATCTGTATAAAGAATGTGGGACTTGGATCTGAGAGGCCTGATACCCAGTAGATGTTTCACTGTGTGGAAAGCATTAAATCTCTCCCAGCCTCAGATAGCTTATCTGCAAAATGTGATTAAAAATTCATGCACTACCTACCCCACAAGATTGTTGTAAGGAAAATGCCCATTGTAAACCATAAAAAAGTACATGTTCATTATCTGGGGAAGCTGAACAAAAAGTGGTAAGTGATTGTATTGGGATATATTTGAGCAATGATAAAAAAAATGTAAACAATTCCAAGAAGCATGGGAAGATTTATATAAACTGATGCAGAGAAAAGTAAGTAGGATTAAGAGAATAATAAAGATGACTATCAAAGCATAAAGGCATCAGAACACAAGCCAGTATCATTGACCAATAAACCTATAGAGCTAATGATAAGGCATAGCTTTCTTTTCTCATTAGAAGGATGGTAACACTATGGGTACAGACTGAGGTATATGCTGTCAGGAATGATCAGTGGTGGTTTGTCTTGCTTAACTGCACTTCATCTTCTTTTGAGAGACCATTCTGTGGTATGGGAAATTAAAGTTGATACCAATATTAAAAAATCCTCAATAAAACATGTTTAAAACTTGAAAGTAAACATAAACTTTAAAATTATATTAAAGTTGGGAATTATTTGAACCAAGCTTTTTAAAATTTTTAACTTGGAGTGGTTGCCCTTGGGATTTCTGTTCGTTAGCATTAGCTGTAACTGATGTGGCTATTTTCATTACATAGGAGAAATTTTTCTTTGGTGCATTAATGATTGGGTAAGACACATCGTGTGAGATTTTTTTTCCAACTAGTCAAAGGTCAAGTGATGTCAAAGTAGCAGTTCCCTGAACAATCTTCTCAGGTATCTCTGATTCTAGCACAAAAAGTACAAGGCTGAAACTAAATCACTGTGACAGATGGGTTAGGTTGTGCTGCCCTAGGATGAATGGTCTGGGTCACAGATATTTCCTCTTTTCAATATTCATTTTTTCAAGTATGTAGAGCTGGCAAACTCTGAAGCCTGATCTAATGGGAGAGAGATTATAGAGATCTTCTTATTCTACACAGTACAGAAATCCTTTCTGCATCAGAGCAAACCCTAGAGATAGGGTTTTGGTTTTGTTTTAATCCAGACTCTGCTTAAACACTTCCAGTGATGGGGAGCTTGTGATTTCACAAGGCTGCATCATTGTCAAGTTCTGATTGTTGTGAAATCTTATCCAAGTTAAATTAAGTGGGTACTTACATTTACCAGTATGCCACTAAAATTTATTGTTGCTTATTCATGACATAGAGTGACCCTTTCATTCATTCATTCAATAAACATTTATTAAGCACCCACTAAGTATCAGGTACTGTGCTATGCACTGAGACCCTTGGTCCGTGGAGGTTATACTAGAGAAACACAATGGTAGGATATACCAAGTTAGACAAGTTCTGAGTATGGGTTTGATGATGGACTATTCTTGTTTTGTCAGGGAAGAAGGTCATCAACAATTTGACCATAGATTGTAGAATTTACTCTAATATTCTAGTTAGAGTATTTAGAGTAGTATTTGATTCCTGAAGGTCATACACTAAGTTATAGATGGGGTTTTGCTATGCATGAAGGCACTCTCAATGTTAAAAATAAAGTCAATTAAGCATATTAAACATCTACTGTATTCCAGGCATTGTGCTAAGCACTGAAGACACAAACAAAAAGAAAAAGCGGTCCCTGCCCTCAAGGCACTTATATTCCCCCATTAGAGTTTGTTTAATTATTCAACACGTATATAATTTTAATATTATATATATATAATTTTAATATTTAATATGTATATAAACATTTATCAAGCACCTACCAAGTGCCAGGCATTTTGCTAAGCACAGGGGATACAAAAAGAGGCAAAAAATATTCCCTGCCCTTAAGGAGCTTACAATCTAATGGAGCAGACAACTTGCAAACAAATATATACAAAGTAAGCCATATACAGGATAAATAGGAAATAATTAAGAGGAAAAGCATTGCAATTAAGAGGAGTCAGGGAGGACAGCAGTCAGAGGGAGATCATCTCAGGCATGAGAGACAGCTGGAGAAATACAATGGATGCCTGATCAGTGTGTTATAATGGCAAAACCACTGTGTTTTTGGAGTTGGAGGCTATTGGTTTGAATCTTGGAAGCTTTGTGACTTTAGTCAGGTTATTCATCTGTTCTGAAACTTGATTTTCTCACCTGTAAAATGAAGGACTTGGGCTAGATGAGTGCTAAGGTTCCTTTAATTTGATGATTTTATTTTAAATAAACTTAAAGATTAAAGTGACTTCAATTAATTTTTAAAATTAAATATTTATTTAATTAATATGTCTTAATTAGTTTAAAGTGACTTTAAATAAGTTTGAAGATTAAAGTGTCTTTCAAGTTTTACTTAAGTTCATAAAATCATAGAATTAAAGAAACCTTAGCACTCCCTGCCTTGGCCTTATACCACAGAATAAATGCATGTCTTCTGACACTTTCCCTTCAGTAAACTTCTTTCTTTTCTTTTCATTTTCTTTCTTTCTTTTTTTTCTGCTTTCTGGAGGGGGGAAGGCAGGGAAGATAAGTGACTTGCCCAACGTCATATGGCTAGTAAGTGTTAAGTGTCTGAGAATAGATTTGAACTAAGGTCCTCCTGACTCCAAGGCTGGTGGTGTTCTATTCACTGAGCCACCTAGCAACCCCTCAGTAAGCTTCTTTCAAAGTATTTAAATACTGTGTACATGCACAGTATCTGTCAGGGTATAGTTGAAAGATATTAGACCTAGATCTAATTCCTGATAATCCTGAATAGTAGATATTTCACCAGGGGCAAGTTACTTGATTTCTGTGTCTTATTTTCCTCTTCTGTGAAACAGGGAAAATAGTCATTGCTCTATCTACTTCACCCAATTGTTATGAAATCAGGTGAAATCATGCATAGGTAGTCCTTCTTCCTTCTTGTTGAGTCTCCATAGTATGACTGACTATCCTTCCCCTCAGGGATGTAGGGGTAACCCTGGGGGTTTTTGTACATTCTCTAATACCCTTACTTTTGAACTCTGAGTAATTGTGACTGCACTCTCCATTTATTATCAGTTAGCCACTCGTAGTTAGCTTTTATGGAAGTGATACTCCCAATTTCAAAGCTATATTAAGAATGGATGATATAAAACATTCTACCCAAACTGCAGGACACTATCTCACATACAAGGTCTCTGAGGAGAGGAACGTTAAACTTAGCACATTTGGCCTAGGTTTAACTCACAGCTTCTGGTTACTGGAATCCCTCATCTGCCACTGTGGAGTTGTCATGAGATTCCCCTTTGGTATAGCTCTCTTCTGGACTCTGTAGGTCAGTGGCCAGCTCCTCTTTGAGGCCTGTCGAGCTTATCTCTTCTCAGCTGCAGCCTGGCTGCATTAGTGTTGTGCAGAGAATAAGAACGAGCAGAGACCTGGGTTCAAGATAAATTTAGGTGTGGATTTATTGATGAAGCATTCAGACCACCTGGAGTATAAACTCAAATCAGGCAGTAATCTTTTGGGGGTACAGACTTGATTATATAGGCTAAAATCACAAAAACCACAATCAGGGAGGGAAGCTAGCAGAAACCATGACATTCAGAAGCAAAAAACCAGCCATTGGTTAGATCTATAGCTCAGGACTAATTTGGGAATATGGTGCAATGGTACGAGGATGCAACCTTCCTGTGTCATGGGGGTCCCTCCTAGAATAGGGTGGAGGGCCATAGTCCACGCTTTCCAGAGTAGGGTGGAGGGTCATGGGGTAAAAGGGACTGGAATTCTCCAGAACAGGCTAGGGTCATGTTCTGGGCAAAGAAGGTGGGGGCCCTGCTTGGTCAGCTGGACTAGGGTGGTCCCTAGATAAGATCCTTGCACCATAATGAACCTTATACACTATAATAATTCAAGGAGAATATATTAAATACTAATTAGGGAAGGAGGGGTCAGGGAACTTGGCCTTGAGCAATATGCCCAGACATGCCTTAAGCTGTTTTCAAACTATGACAACATGTAGAATAGAAATATAAAAAAGGGCTTAATGGTGGGCCACAAATCAGGTGGTGCGCAGTGATTTGGGATGTGAGCTTGGGTACAACAGTCAGGCCCAGCCTCACTGATGACAAGGTCAATGGGGGAAGGAAGGTGTGTAAGACATTCCCCATGGGTTTTTTCTCCTCTCTGCCCCTTGTTTTCCTGTGGTACAGGTGAGAGGGATCTGTCTTCTCAGGCTGTTCCCATAGCTTGACTCTTCCTGCCCCAATCCCTTCTCTGATACACAAAAGCCCTAATTCTCTCAACTAATCCTAGTACATTTTCGTGTTTGTCATTATGTGATTTCATTCAATTGCTTAAAAGCTCTTCATCTCACTCAAACTGATTAAGCACTTGTTTGCACCCAGTTTGTACCTTTGCGGATTGATTCATTTAATGGAGGTACTTAGGACTTGTTCAAATCTAGTTTATGCCTTTATGACTTGGTTCTAGATCATCTGTAAGCATATTGAATAAGTTGGGGCATGTGCATGGAACCTTCTCCTGACCCCCACACTTAGACTTTGTGAGCTGTAAGGTGTTTGATGAATACCAGGATGCTCTTCACCAACTTTTTCAAAGATCATTATTGTTGCTCCCAAAGCCAATGGGCCTCCACTAACTCCTGGCTCTAAAGCAACTACAGCATCTCCACGGTGGTTTAGACATCACTGATGATCCTGCTACATGATTATGAAGAACAACTTGAAAAAGTTGAAGAGCAACCAACAGAAGAAAGGCGAAGAAACTCATAGTAATAATGACAGTGACAGCTCGTGTGTGTGTGTGGTGTTTTACAGAGTATCTCATTTCATCCTGACAGCTATCTGGTGAGGTATTATTATTATTATACCCATTTTATGGATGAAGATACCCAGGCTAAGAAAGATTAAGTGAATTGTTTAGGGAAATGCAAGAAACTGAGCATCAGAGGCTGGGTTTGAACCCAGTTCTTTTTGACTCCACATCCAGTGCGCTAACCACCATGGAAAACTACCCTTCAAGGAGAAAGCAAACGATGCAAAGAGGAAGGCCATGTCCATTTTTAGCAGAGGAAAAGAAGAGAAGGCTCTATTTGGGAATACCTTTTCTTATTTGGAAATTGGATGTGAGATTTTACACTGGAGGGAGGTAAAAGTCTGGAGTTTTAGCAATGCCTTGATATTGATTTATGAGGTATTGCTACATTCTCAGGATGAACACAAGCAAGTCCTTTGTCTTTTTTAGGTCTCAATCTCCTTACCTATAAAATGACAGATTTAGACTCAATGACCTTTAAATGTCCCTTCCAGCCGAAAATGTCTACGGTTCTTTATTTTCCCAGAAGGAATCAAGGAAGGAGACCAGAATTTGGTAATGTTCTCTTTCTCCCTCTTCACTTGTGACCACCTCCTTCCTGAAGCCTTATCTAATATTCTCAAAGTCCTTCATAATTCAGCCTCCCCATTCCCCTTTCCAGTCTTCTCATGCCTTACAACAGTCCCACACCCCAATGCCTCATGTTCTATGATCTAACAACCTGGGTCTCTTTTTTGCTCTTCACACAAAACACTCTCTCTTGACTCTGGACATTTTCTCTGATGGTCCCCCATGCCTAGAATGCTCTCCCTCCTTAACTCTGTCCCTGGTGTCCTTCAAGGCTTTCTTCAAGGCTCAGCTAAAATCCAACTTTTTACATGAAACCTTTTTCAGTCTCTCTTAATTCTAGTGCCTTCCCTCCAATGAAGATTTCCTACTTCTCTTGTCTATAGCTTTTTTTGTCTATAGTAGTTATTTTAATGTTGTATCCTCCATTAAACTGTGAACTCCTGGAAGGCAGGGACTAACTTTTGCTTTTCTTTGTATTCCCAGTACTTAGCCCAGTCCCAGGTACTTAGTAGGTGCTTAATAAATGCTTATTGACCAACTGTCAATTATCTTCCTGCCTGAAACTCACATGACACATTCATTGTTCATAAGAGTGATCTGCATTATTTTTTATCCCTCTCCTAAACTGCAAACTCTAGGAGAGAAGGTATTGTGTGATTTAAATTTTTTATCTCTTCTAGGCCTTAGCATTGGCTAAGGTATAAAGTGGTGTTTAATAAATACTTGGGGAGTGGCTGAATGAGGTGAAGAAGGGTAGATGGGATTTAGAATGAAGAACCAGGAAGCTAGGAGCTAAAGATGGGAAAAGTTAGCTTAGAAAATCGGGTATAATGATTAACAACAAAGATCCAAGAATAACTTTTCTTTACACACACACACACACATATACACACACACACAAAAGTACATGTACGTGTGTTTGTATGTGTACACACATATACATACACACATATTTTATACATACACATACATGTATATATGTGTGTGTGTATACATCTATTTTTTGATACAGCACCATTCAAAAAGTTGGGCTTGTGACCCAGAAATAAACGTTCAGTGTTCTAGGACAATTTGTCCCATCACCATGGTAGTTATGTTGAACATGTTGTAAAGTTTGGTTGGCACTGTCCTGTGTTACTTTTGAAATAACTTTTACCATTGACTGCCAACTGAATAGGGCACCTACCTCTCTTTGGCTTCTTGTCAATAGTCCTCTTAATACCATTTTGGAAAGAATTCCTTGGCAATTTGCATTCTGACCATCATCTGGTTCACCAGATTCAAGTAACCATTCATTCAATAGACATTCACTGCACCATGAGTGCCTATTATGTTCAAATCACTTTTGGGGTATTATAGAGGATGCAAAAATGAATAAGCTATGTGCCCGACCTCAAGATGCTTATAATATAACAGAGGAGAAAAGACACTTAAGTGAATTATGTAATATAAGGGAGAACCTGTTAAGTACCACTATAGAGATATAAACTAATGAAAGTTCAGAGGGAAAAAGGAATTGCTCTGGTTGAATCATTCACAAATATGAACTGATTCATGAATTTGCATCCTCTCTTAAGCAAACAGGATGTGTATTATTCCAATTTTAGTAGGAGTACTATCAGTTTCTCAGTCACTTCTAATTAAATCTGTTCTCTGTGGAGGACTCTAGAATTAGAAGCTTAGACTCATATATAGACTGTCAAACCCGGAAGATCATCTAGTATGAATTTGTTTCTCTTAGCAATTCAACAAGGTGCTAAATTATTCTCCAGTCTGACTGAAATACCTATGAAGAGCCAGCCTTGTTTATTAGTAGATGAAAAAAGTTATTATTTCTAAAATTTGGATCTGGGGTTCTCACCTAGGTCTGTCCCTATGATCTTCACCAGCTTGGCCCTAAGCTTCTGCTTAAAGGTTTGTAAGGTTTTGTCCTTGTGAAGGCAGGACAATGCAGACATTGTCATTTAGGGTCCCTGTATGTGTTGTTTTTGTGATGAATTATTTTTCTATGCAGAGGAAAGGTTCAGTCTGGAGGATGGGTAGATCCAGAAATGACTGTGACATTTAAAAAAGGTTCAATAACACTTATACACACATAAAAGAATAGCATACGCCTGTGTGACCCTAGGTAAGTCACTTGACCTCTTAGGCCTCAGTTTCTCCATCTGTAAAATGAGTGGGTTGAATCAGATGGCCTCTAAAGTTCCTTTGAACCCTAAAGTTATCATCTCATGAACTCCAGGGAAGTCTAAGGGACATAAAATGTACTTTCTGACCTATTTAAAGTAAGATAGAAAATAAGTAGTAGTTAATATTTGCTTTAATCTAGCAGATTTAGGAATTATTCTCCTGAACAGCTTGAGTCTGCTTCTGTTTTTCCCTTCCTTCTTTCCTTCCTTCCTTCTTTCCCTCCTTCCTTCCTTCCTTCTTTCCTTCCTTCCTTCCTTCTTTCCTTCCTTCCTTCCTTCTTTCCTTCCTCCCTTCCTTCCTTCCTCCTTTCCTTCCTTCCTTCCTTCTTTCCTTCCTTCCTTCCTCCCTTTCTTCCTTCCTTCCTTC
>CM053598.1:67609036-67660196 GCA_028646575.1 Pseudocheirus occidentalis | reverse complement strand
TGGTTTAATCCTATAATTGTGAGTCCAGCTGGGGAGACCTTCAAGTTTTACTGCCCTTGGAGTGGTGAGTATGACTTGGTAAGGTCCCTTCCATTTGACATTTAACTATTCTCCCTTGTGGGTTTTCCATGACTTTAAGTAGACCCAATCTCCAGGTTGTACTGTAGCAGGATGCTCATTTTCATTGCCAAGAGGTTTTGGGAGATACTTATTGGCATATTCAGTCAGAGCATTCCTGACAGCTCCTGAGTTGCAAATTGGGTAATTAAATGCTGTTCTGGGTCCACCAGGATGTCAGAGGTTAGGAAGGGCCTCCCATATGAGTTCAAAGGGACTAAGCTTGATATTTTCCCTGAGGTGTGATTTGGACTCTGAGTAGCCCAATGGAGAGATTATTAACCTAATCTTCTTGGGTTTCTATGCATAGCTTAGTAAGGACCTGCTTTAGGGTATGATTCATTTTCTCTACTTTGCCAGAGGATTTTTGGATTCCAGGCTGAGTGGAGGTGGTGAGTGATTTTAAGTGTCTTTGCCACTGCCTAGGTTATCTGAGAAATAAAAGCTGGGCCATTGTCACTCTGTAAGGAGACAGACAAGCCAAAATGAGGTATAATTTCCTTTAATAAGAGCTTTGAGACCTCCTGAGACTTCGGTTCTGCAAGGGAAAGCTTCTACCCAATTAGTAAAGGTGTCAACAAAAAACAAAAGAAATTTGAAACCCCTATATGGGGGCATATGTGTAAAATCTATTTGCCAGGTCTTTAACTGGGTAAGTACCCCTCCTCTGAACAGATTTTAAAAGGGCAGGAGGCTTGACTGCCCCTTCAGGATTCACCTGAGCATAGGTTGGGCATACCCAACAAACTTGTCTGATGGTTTCTCCTAGCTTACTGCCAATAAAAATGGGCTTTATCAGAGACTGGAGGGCATTCTTCCCTAGGTATGTGGCCTGATGTAAGCCAAAAAGAAGGTTCCACTGAAAATTTAACAACTGGCTCTCATGAGTCTGTCTGAGCTACCTCCAGTTTGCCTAAAAGTCTCTTTTACCTCTAGGTTCAAATATAATCTCAGTCTGGCATTTAAAGCTCTTACAACCTGGTCCCATCCCACCTTCACACTACTCCCCTCTGGGTACAGTTCAACCATACTGGCCTACTCCATGTTCTTCACACAACACAATTCCACTTCCCAATTCAATCCCATTCCTTTTGCCTGGAAAGCTCTTCTTCCCCATCTCTTGGATTCTCCTCTCATGACCTTGGATGGCTTCACTTTTGCCTTTCCCCAGCACTTGCCTCCAGCTTGGCTTGCTTTAATAAATGCTTGTCTATGGATCAAGGGTGAAGAACATACCTTAACACTTCTTTGTATTCAACATAGTGCCTAGCAGAGTCCTTTGCTCCTGGATGGGTTGTTTTGTTTTGTTTTTTGATGCCCAGGATGATACATTTACTCATGTCATCTTTTTTCCTGTTCAGCTCAAGTTCCATGTCTTCTCTACTAGGCTTTCCTCACCATACTAGTTTTGTGGCCTGCTGAAAATTACTTAACCTCTTCCAATCTCATCTACTTTGAACCAGATGCTCTTTTGAAATTACTTCCTGCCCCAAGATCCATAAATCCATAGCCTAGGTACAGCAATCTTCTGCAGCCTCTGAATCCCCATGGCATTTGTGAGCTAAACTAATAAATAGTCAATAATGATCAGTAAACATATATTTAAAACCTACTACTACCATTGCACCGCCTAGCTGCCTATGATACTGTCTCAGAAGTACAAGTAATTCTTGATTATCCTAAAGCCAAATAGCCACTTTGGGGGTAGTTTATGCTCCAGACTTTTAATTAACTTTTGTTTATTTTTTTGGTTTACATCATTGATTTCCACAAGGTTTTGAGTTACAAATTTCTTCCCCATCTTTCCCCTACCCACCACCCCAAAATAGTGATCCCACTGTATACCTCCTCCCCCAATCAGCTCTCTTCAGTAGCCTCCCCCATCACTCTTCTGACTTTCTGGTAGGGTAAGATGGATCTGCCCACCCCACTGCCAGTATATCTTATTTCCCAGTTGAATGTAAATAATAATAATTATATATATATATATATATATATATTTAATTTTTAAAAATCAACTTTTGTTTATTTTTTTGGTTTACATCATTGATTTCCACAAGATTTTGAGTTATAAATTTTTCATCTTCTGACTTTTGACTTGGCATCAGAAGGTAGATATGATGAGGTGTAGACTCTGGGACTGCCCCCCTTTTGAGCTCTCCTTGAATCTTTGAGGTACATACTCTGGGAAACCTCTTGAAGTCTGATTGAATCTTTAGGAGGCATTTGCAGAGGCCATAAGTATTTCATTGTGGCTGGGCCCAAACCTGTTACTAGCCTGGCCCTCCATTGTCCATCTGCTTCCCTATCTTGAGCCTATCTTGCACTGACCTCATTAACTCCATCTGAAGTCCCTCCCCAAACTCATTACTGGAGTCTGACCTCATTGACTCCTCCTGAAGACCCTCCCCAGGCTCCTCCTCTGAACCACCCCTATATTCTTCTGTATAAAAACCCCACCTTCCCTCCATCTCTGCGGGAGTGCTGTAGAATGCCCTAGCACACACTCGCTCTGTGAGAGCACTGTGAAATGGCCTAGCACAGACTTGCTCTGTGTGAGAGCGCCACAGAATGCCCTAGCACCCCACATGGCAAACTTGAACTTGAAAAATTTATAACTCAAAATCTTGTGGAAATCAATGATGTAAAACAAAAAATAAAAGTTAATTTAAAAAAATTAAAAATATATTATTATTATTATTATTATTTACATGCAACTGGGAAATAAGATATATAGGCAGTGGGGTAGGGGGATCCATCTTACCCTACTAGAAAGTCAGATGGGTGATGGGGGAGGCTATTGGACAGAGCTGATTGGGGGAGGGGTATACAGTGGGATCACTATTTAGGGGTGGTGGGTAGGGGAAAGATGGGAAGAAAATTTGCAACTCAAAACCTTGTGGAAATCAATGATGTAAACCAAAAAAATAAACACAAGTTATTTAAAAGCCAGGAGCATAAACTACTCCCAAAGTGGATTTTTGGCTTTAGGGTAATCAAGAATTACTCATACTTCTGAGACAGTATCATAGGTGATAGCTAGGCCAAACAGTGTTGCAAAACAACACTAGCTTTTCCTTTTTAAGGTATCTAGAGAAACTAAATTTTTCCCAATGTTGTAGAAGACAACCCAAAGGCAAACTTTTGGGAGCTACAGGCATAGGGCCTGGCAGTCCCTTTCTCCATAAAGGAAGGTTTGAGAGTAAGCCTCGAAAAACAAACAAAACAAAACAGGACAAAACACCTACAAAAAAATACCTTGAGTTTTCCCAATTCCCTAGTGCTGAGAGAATTGAAAGAATCTGGCTGACACTTCCAGATGAGGTGTCTGTCCTTGTCCTCCATTCTTCAGAAGCTGCACACATGTCCATGTTCTCCAACACAACCAAACAGAATGGAGAACCTGAGGTCAGGCTGAGTACCTAGCTGTCTGACCTAAGGGGACCTGAGAGGTCAGGCCCACAAAAACAAAACAAAAACACACACACACACACACACACACACACACACAAAACCCACACCTCCAAGCTACTTGGAGGTCAAGAAAACAATAGGGAAGGAGAGAGGCTTATATACCTTCCAGTCCGGGCTGGAGAAGAGCTTGAGATTAGCAGTGTTTCCCAGTCAAGGAACCATAAAAATGAAGACGTACCCAAAGAGGGTTAGGGCTGCCCAAGACCCCAAAATACCAATGTGCCGGTCCTGCGGAAAGAATTCCACTCAAGTCTTCTCAGCCAAAGAAAAAGTAAAGTTATTGAAAGTTCAAGTTTGCTATATGGGGTAGACTCTTAAGGAGCCAGTCTATGCTAGGTCGTTCTATGGAGCTTTCACACAGAACAAGTCTGTGCTAAACTATCCTATGGCACTATCACAGAGCAAGTCTCTGCTAGGCCATTTCACGGCGCTCTCACAAAGATGGAGGGAAGATGGGGTCTTATATCCAGAGGAATCTAGGGATGATTCAGAGGAGGAGCCTGGGAAGGGTCTTCAGGAGGAGTCAATGAGGTCAGACTCTAGTAATGAGTTTGGGGAGGGACTTCAGATGGAGTTAATGAGGTCAATGCAAGATAGGCTCAAAGGTGGGAAGCAGATGGACAATGGAGGGCCAGGCTAGTAACAGGTTTGGGCCCAGCCACAATGAAATACTTATGGCCTCTGCAAATGCCTCCTGAAGATTCAGTCAGACTTCAAGAGGTTTCCCAGAATATGTACCTCAAAGATTCAAGGAGAGCTCAAAAGGGGGGGGCGGGCCCAGAGCCTACACCTCATCAGATATGCTCATGAGATGAGTCAAAAGCAACAATTTTACTGCTGAATAGTAAAGATCACATAGGTTTGGAGGTTGAATTATTTAATTATCCATGTTCTCCTTCTGTCCAAGTGACTCAGGCAAATAAGATTTGGCCAGCTCAGACAATGCGTTATCTCCACAGCCAAATAGAAAAAGAAACATAATCCCTGCCCTCAAGGAGTTTATAATCTAATAGAGGCAGACTGTAGGCAAAAGAAAGTCAAAAAGGTGGGATGGGTGGGCTAGGCATAGGAAACTATTGGTAGGAAATGAGAGCATTATCTGTTCTCTGTTCCCTCTCTAAATGGAGGTATAGAAGTTCATGGCTTCACCCTTCAATCAATGGGGCAGAGGGCATGTATGAGGTGCTAATACCAAGCCGGCTGGTTCTTGCAGGATGATGAGATTTCCCAAGATGAGGGGAAGATTGTTGAAGAAGTCAAAGTTATCCAAAAGGAGTACAGTCAGAGTGGGACTTAACAAGCTTAAGAAACTGTTATCTCATGTTATTTCACATATATCTGTCTTGACTGTCAAAAATATTAAATGCTTATCAGGGGCAGGGAACAGAAGATTGGAAGCTTATCAAGGAGAGGGAGAAGTTAGGCCCCTCCTGTATACCCTATAATGCCCAGTCCACAATAGCTGTTTCACTGGAGCTGAATTGTTTAAAAGCAGACTGTAGAGAAAATGCATTAAAAATAAATGTATTGTTCATTTTAAAAATTATTTTTTAAAAAATTTTCCCTCCCTCCAGCTCTTCCTCTGTGTATTGAGAAGGTAAGAAATGTAATATCAATTACATGTGTGAAATCATTCAAAACATATCTCCATATTAGCCATGTTGCAAAACTGAACAAAGCAGAAAAAATAAAGTGAAAAAATCATGCTTCAGCCTACATTGACTCCGTCAGTTCTCTCTCTGGAGATGGATAGCATTTTTCAGAAGTCCTTGGGAATTGTCTTTGATCACTGCATTGTTCAGAACAGCCAGGTCATTCACAGTTGATCACTGTACAAAATTCTTGTTACTGTGTACAGTGCTCTTCTGGTTCTGCTCACTTCACTTTGCATTGATTCATGCAAGTCTTCCCAGGTTTTTCTGAAACCATCTTCTTCATCCTTTCTTATAGTACAATAGTATTCCATCACAATCATAAACTACAGCTCGTTCAGCCATTCTCTAATTAATTGGGCATCCCTTCAGTTTCCAATTCTCTGTCACTACAAGAAGAGCTGCTATAATTATTTTTGTACATGTAGGTCCTTTTCATTTTCCTTTGATCTTTTTGGGATATAGACCCAGTAGTGGTATTAATCGATGCTTATTAAATTTGTTGGATGAACAAATTTTATCCTATAGTTTTGGTTTTGCCTTGAGGGAAAATTGTTGTCCTGAACAAAGGTGTTAAATATGCAGCCAGAGGACCGATGCAGTTTCAATACTCCTGAGTGTGACTGATTAAAATGTAATTGTGAAATATTTAACAAAATAAATAAAAGTACAGTAAAACATAGATAATGTTATATTTTAAAACCAAGTCAATATGGAGCTTCAGGGCTTCTTATGTACCAATTAGAGGTCCTGTTTCTATTTAAATTTGACAATACTGTTTGGAGAAACTAGGAATTTATTAATTATGGAATGCTTTGTGTTTTAAATAAAGGCAGACACATTAATTGTGTTTTGGCCACATTCCTGTTCTGTCACTGCTACTAATTCCATAGGTACTTTATCTCCCTGGGCAAAGTCATTTATCTCCCTGGAACCTCAGTCTCTACTTCGGTCAAATGGAGCTTAAAAAAAAAACCAGACTATTTCACAGGACTATTGTGGGGACAAAATGAAAAGAAAAAGTGCACCCAAAAAGAGTTAGCCATAAGCTTCACTATTGTTTAAAATGGTTGCTTCCCTGTTTCATTGGGACCCTCATGATTTCAAAACAGAGTTATTAGGTTGGAGTAAAGTTGATAGAATGGTTAGGGAATCCCTGCCAGGATTTCCCAACTGAGTAAAGCTTGCAGTGGCATCAGAAAGCATACAGTCAACTGTCAATTATTCAAGCCAGTGGAGGGCAGAAGATGTGAAGATATCACAAAGTGCAGTTATTAAAAAAGACCAATTATATCTGGATCCAGAATATAATCAGAAAACAGCTTTTTCCCCCTCCTTCCCCACCCCCAAATCTCCTTTTACTACTGCAAGCTGCTGAGTTTCAATGGATCAGTGATGTGGGGGTGGAGCAGGGGAAGGGAAAATGGAGGGCCAATGTAGACAAGCCCCTAATGGATACATGAGAATAGAGAATGCAGAAATACGGGCACATGTCCCCCCAGACTGAGAAGCCTTAAAGATGTAAAAGCTATTTCATCTACAAGGCAGTTTCTCATCTTTTAAAAAGTAACAGGGAGTAGGAGAAAACACACTAGTCTGGGCCTACTCAGAACACCTCGTTTGGGGGAGTGGCTCTACCCCTAAATCATTAATGTGACAAGTAAAGTCATGTTCCTTTCTCTGGGCCACAATCCCGTCTATGAAAATGAAGATTTTGTGACAGCTGGTCTGGTACATAGAGTCTTGGAAGCGAAGCCAGGAAGACCTGCATTTGCATTCGTCCGCAGACTCATAACTGTGTGACCTGGACAAACCCTCGGGCCTCCATTGCCTAAGCTTTCAAACGAGGAGGATGAGTCCTTTTGAGCTTTACATCTGTGAGCTAAGCCCAGGGTTCTTTCCAGGGCCGAGTTTGTGAGAACTAGCTTGACACCTGTCACTGGGACTTGAGTTATTCATCTGGTCCAGGCGCTTAATTTAAGAGTCGGGAGACCTTGTTGTTGTTTTAAAAATAGGTTGCTATCTGTAATTTAAAGCCAAGCAGCTTGGCTTGCACGTGAATGTCTGATTTCCTTTGAAATCCAAGGTATTTTGTTATGCATTTAAAAATATTATTCTGAGAAGGGGTCCCGTAGGCTTGACTTTGAACAGTAACACACATACAAAGGTTAAATATCCCTCTTCATTTTATAAATGGGGAAACCGAGGCCAGGAGGTGATGAACTAGCTCGTACAGGCTGGCAGTCGCGGACAGATGTGAAATGAGAGAAATTCCTCCATCCCGAGTTCTTTCCACTATACACCGAATAGTAACGAGGGCCCTGGAGAAAAGGCACTTTATGAAATATTCTCTGGCCCTCACCCCGGGAGGCAGGCTATTCGTGGTCTTTAGCTTCTTAGTTTAGACTCACGCTGTCACTCACGCTCCCAGACTCACACACAGAAATGCGCGTAGCGTTTCCACACACACACACTCACAATGCGCGTAGGGTTTGCATTACGGCCTGGACTCCAGCTGGCCTCGCACCCCAGTAACGCGGCTGTGGGCTGAACTCAGCTGGTCGAATCCCAACGAAGCTGGCCAGTCCTCCGCCGCCCCGGGCCCCCCGCCCCACCCTCTCCTCCTGACTTGACCCGCCTCCTCCCAGCAGGCCAGCCCTCCCCAGCCAAGCCAATCACGTTCTCCCGGCTAGGGCTCGGGCTCGGAGTTGGCCCCCGATTGCTTGGCCGGAGGCGGAGCCGGCCGGGGATTGGCCGAGGCTTGGGTTTCACGTGAAACCCTGGTGCCTAGAAGACAGATAAGCAGCTGCGTCCCGCAGCGCTGGGCACTAGTCTTCTCTGAGCAAGAGTGCGGAGGAGGTTGGCTGACCCAGAAACCCTCGGCGGGGGAGAAAGTCCTGCTGGCTTCTGAAGCTCTTGTGGCTGACTTAGTACCCGATGAGTTGCACCAGGTAAGCCTTTTGCTCGCTTTGCAAGGGCCGAGGCGAAACTGGGGAATTGGGGTGGGGTGGGATGCAGAGCGAACTGGGGAGACTTGAGGTTTAGGGCTAGGAAACCACGAGGAGAGCTGACTGTGTATATGTGTGTGTAATGTAGATACGTATATATTCATGTATATATATATATATATTGCATGCACGCAAGTATATATGTGTATATGTATATATTTTTGTATTCTGGCTCCCTGGAGATCAGCAGGGATTTGGGATGCTATCTCAGTCTCGGTTTCTGAAGACTTCTTTTGCTTTCCAGCCCATTTTGCCTTTAGGTTATCTGCATCCAAGTTGTAGATTGATGTTAGCAGGCGCGCACTTTGATTTCAGATTTCTCACTTTCTTGCAACTTCTCCTTCCCACAACCTGCAGGCAAAAATGCAGCCCACGACAACTTTGCTTAACTTTATAACTTGGAGATTTTAAAAGTCAGCTGTATTTGAACTCGCTCTTTCTCTCTCGCTTAAGCTTAACCAGTTTGCTTCAGCAGGTAGAATTTAGGCCCTCCAAATCAGAGTAAACCAGTATTTTTTTTAACCTTTGGAAATAATCTAGAAGGGGTTGGGGGTGTGACAAGCTAGAGCACTAAAGCTACCACATAGATGCATTAAGAGGGAAAAAAGCTGAGTAACCATGCCAAAGATGACTTGGCAAAAGGCTTTAAAATTCAGACTCTTCCCTATGAGGAGTCTCAGTTCCTGGGGCAGGAGACCACAAATGGCATCTTAGTTTGTTTTTGGCCCTCTATATCCACTTGCCTGTCACTTTTATAAATAGCGACACTTATACCCTGGAATTAGAAATCTTAAGGCTCGTGGAGGGACTATCCCTCCATGAGGAAATGGAGACCAGAAGGCAACTAGAAATGATGGTTACTTGTTTTGCTAAATTCAGGTGAAGAAGCAGCAGTGGAGTCAGGTTGATGTGGGTTCAAGTCACCCCCCCCCCCACACACACACCATACATTGGCTGTATGGCATTGATGGTTTTTTCCCCAAGGGTTCCCTACACACATGAAGTCCAGACCTCTTAAACTTGCTCCTACCCTCCAAAACTTCAGCTACTTATTCAAGCAGTAGTCACGTAACAAAAGTGGATTGATAAATTATGCTCATGAAATAAATGCTAACATTTCCAAGACTAGGGCTGGAGACAAACCTCTGTGATTTCTTGTGATTCATCCAGCAAGCATTTAGCACCTACTGTGTACAATACTCAGCTAGGTGCTGCTTGGGCTAGACCCCAAATTTAGGTTGCTAGTAATGTGTGAAAGTGACTAAAGAGCTGAGAAAAGAAGGGGGAGGAAGTGGAGGAGGGAGCTCAGAGCTCCAAGGAGGTCAGTGATTTCCAGTACAGCTAGCGTGGGAGTCTTTAAACTTCTTAAACTCTTCATGAGATTCGATAGCATGTATATTTCAGCTTGATAAGCAGATTCTCAGTTATTTGTGGGAAATTGAGAAGGAATGCATGATAAAGCATGCGGATGCTCTTCATGCCTCCCTCACTTTATATAACAATTTCACGTTCTCTCATAATCTTCTAACAGCCATCAGTATGGCTGTCTTTGCCCTGCACCTTACTTAAGATATAATCAAACAGTGAAAGAACAGAAGGTAAACCAAGGGAGCAGTAGATCAGGATGCATTGATTAAGCATCTCTTCTGGGCCCTTGTATACTGCGGTGTTTTTGGTAAAACAAAAGGATTTGGGATAATTCAGAATATGGCGAGTGGTTCCTGAAAAGAGGCAATTGTAGGCAGTAAGAAGGGGCTTTAGGGATAATTGAGGCTAACCCTCTGGTTTTACAGAGGAAATTGAGATCTAGAGAAAGGAAATGACTTAAAGTTACTCAGGTACCTTCCTGGGTCTGGATCCAGATCATGTGATTCCTACTACAGTCCCTGAGAGTAACAGGATAGCCTGTATCATCTTCCCCTCCCCCACCAAATCTGGACCTGTGATTTCACTGGTGTAGGAACAGCATCAATCAGCAACTTGCTCATCACTTAAAGTCTTAGTTGTCTGGAGCACTGAAAGGTTAAGTGATTTTTCATTGATCACAAAATACGGCATGTGTCTAACAGGGCTCATTTATTTTATGTGTACTTATGTGTATATGTATTATTTTCCTTTATAGACTGTGAACTACTTGAGGACAGGAACTTTTACATTTTTGTCTTCAGTAGCCCCAGCTCCTAGTAGACAAGACTGCTTGATATACTTTAATAGATACTGATTGAATTCAGTTCTTCCTGAACTCAAGGCTGCATCTCTACCTGCACTGCCACCCCTTTCAATTATACAGATAGCAAATATGTATTTGGGACTGGGAAGGGAAGATGCTTAGAAGGATAGCAAACAAAGAGAATAATTCCTTTCCTTTTTTTTCCATTTCAGAATGATTCAGGTTTTAGATCCCAGGCCTCTGACGAGTTCAGTCATGCCAGTGGACATGGCCATGAGAATCTGCCTTGCTCATTCACCACCTCTGAAGAGCTTCCTGGGCCCTTATGATGAATTCCAGCGAAGAAATTTTATAAACCAGTTAAAACCTCTTAAACCATGTCTTAACATCAAGCATGAAGCAAAAACCCAGAATGACTGGAAGTGCTCCCCGAGCCGCACTAAGAAAAGAGTGGTGTTTGCAGACTCCAAAGGCCTGTCTCTCACTGCAATCCACGTCTTCTCAGAGTTCCAGGAGGAACCTGTGTGGGATCTTCAGTTTGACTTGTTAGACCTGGGAGACATCACAACTGGCCTCAAGCTCCATGAAGAGAAAAACTTGATTTTGGATTTCCCTCAACCATCAACTGACTATTTAAGTTTCCGGAACCATCTTCAGAAGAATTTGGTCTGCCTGGAGAACTGTTCTCTGCAAGAGAGAGTTTTGACAGGAACAGTAAAAGTAAAAAATGTGAGTTTTGAGAAGAAAGTCCAGGTCCGTATCACCTTTGATACATGGAAGACCTATACTGATGTGGACTGTATCTATATGAAAAATGTCTATGGAGGCTCTGATACTGACACGTTTTCCTTTTCTATTGACTTGCCTCTTGTCATTCCAACTCAGGAGAAAATTGAGTTCTGCATTTCTTTTAACAGCAATGGACAGGTGTTCTGGGATAATAACGAGGGTCAGAATTACAGGATTGTCCATGTGCAGTGGAAGCCAGATGGGGTGCAGACGCAGATGGCCTCACAGAACTGTACATTCCGCCAGACAACAAATAAAACCGAACTTGATTCGCCGCTCTTTGGAAGCCCAAGGCTAGCTAGTGAGCTCTTTCCTGAATGGCAGAGCTGGGGGAGAATGGAAAACTTGGCCTCATATAGATGAATTGAGTTGCCAAGTTACCAGGTTTCGCTAGCTATACTAATCATAGGAAGCTTTGACTGTGGTCTTTTGATAGGTTTGGGTGTTCCATACCCTAAGTAGAAAGCAAAATGGCCCTCAATTTGGTGCCCAAATTGGAAGGGATTATTTGGAAGACAATAGTCCATTAAATCTCAGTTCTGTATGATAAATAATATGTTTGTATGTATAATATTTTATCAATGCACTTAATGTTCACTAGCTTTTATCTTGGGGCAAGAAAGTTATGAGTAAGTATGTGTGATGGTGAAAGAAAGCTGTGTTAATGGTATGAGGCATGTCTGAAGAGGGTTAATAAGATGGGAGTTCATGTACTGTGATGGAATGGGAGAAATATTTGTATGTTGGTGAAGAAATATACACTCAACTGTGATATTTTTTTCAAGTAGGTTACACAATTCTCTTCTGGAGGATTAATACAAAGAAGGGGAAGATGCCCTGTAAATACACTTGTGGAGAAAAGGGACATGCTCTGGTGGGGCTGCATTCAACGTTATGGGACACCAATGGAGGTGTAAAAGTGAATGAAAACTCTAGAGCATAGCTATCACTTAAGTCATTTCTCAGAACAGAAAGGATGCCCTAATCCAAAACAATGACTTGTAGAAGGTTGAAATAAATCAAGATTTGTAATCCTACTGTTTTAAGTAGGAGAGGTGACCTCCTTTTAAATGGCCACCATGTTGGTGTTCTTCATTGTAGATAGCTAAGACTAAACCTTGCCGTTTCCTAGTACCACTCAATTAGACTCTCCTACACAAAGTAGAACCCCAATGCCTTGTAAGTGCCTTAATTGATACTTCAGTTGCTTAACCCAAATATTCACACGACCATTTGCGAAGTCCTGAGTGTTCGTATGCTTTAGAAGAAGTCCGCACTGCAGACTGTTTGCCTTGAAGTACCAATATGTCTTTGATATTGGTGTCTGTGTATATAACTAGCCTCCTTCATATTGAAGGCGTCTTTCAGCCGTACTTGGAATGTGATCTTTGAAAAGAGGAGTCTCTAAGAATCCAGCACCTTAAACACGTGATTGGGGACCTCTCTTGCCCTGTTTCTTTAAGCAGAACTATTTTTCTTCTGTTTTATAGATGTGAGAATTGTCTCGGTCATACTGTAATACTTGTTCTGACTTGTATAAATCCATTCTGTAAAATAGTTATCAACTGTGAATATACGCTAGTCCTTGGTGTTCATAAAGTAGTGTGATGTACATTTCTTTCAAGTAATAAAGAGTGAACCCTGGTCACTTTTAAGGAACATATTTGGCCATGCTGACAAAATACAAATTTGGAATACTTTTGCAATGAAGTTATTTGAAGATGGCTAGCACGGAAAACTTTTTTTACTGTTAATATTTCAGCCTACTGTAGCTGTTTTATGTGAGATTGTCACTTTAAGAATAAATTGTTTGATAAAAGAACAAATTGGTTTTTCCTTCATTCCTCCCTACACCATACTAAACACAAACGTAAAATCAGTCTCATGGGATCAGCTAGATTTAACGAGAGCAGATTAGTTGAGATCCAGAATATGTTCACAGTTTGGGCCTTCTGTAATGAAATGTGCTGCCCATCACTTTCAAATCTCTACCACCTCCTCACCCTAGGAGTTCATGGCTCATTTACATCTCTCAATTTCTGCTCAGGTATTCAAGAAGCATTTATTAAGCACCAACTGAGTGCCAGACAGTGCTGGGAAACAAAGAGCTTGTGCTCTCAAAGACTTGACATTTTATGAGAATGAGGAACAAAATTTATGGAAAAATAAATACAAAATCCAAAGTAATTTCAGGAGTCAGGAGGATGGATGGGAGGAGAGGAAGTGGGGTAAACTTTACAACAAAACTGGAAAAGGAAACCAGAGGATAGACTCTCCTGTTGACCCAAGATTACAGTGAGTGAGAATGCAGTCTGAGCAGAGCAGCCTGAGGAGTGGGGAGCTTCAGGTGTATCAGAAAAGGCTAGTGTCAGAAAATCTGATACTAATAAACATTCTAATAAGTCTGGGGACTTGTGGAAAAGCATATACAAACATGAGGGGGAAAGATTTCTATTTTTTGCAAAAGCCAAATTAACCAAGATGCTTGTTAAAGAATAGGAATGATCTTGGCCTGTTCTCTCTGAGGTCAATGCTGGTCAGATGAAGAAAAGACCTCTGCTCATCTCTGGGGTGTCTAATCCAACTCACACTTCTGTATGCTAGTCTGTTTGCCTGGCATGTGGATGTGTGACCAGCTCATCTCTGCCTCCTAGGCCCTGGTTTACATGCATGATGCCAGGGGGGGTTTTTTGTTTGTTTTTTCCTCCTACTGCATGTGATCAAGAGGTGGATAAAGGCCTTGACTAAAAGCCAAGAAATACAGATCTAGGTGGGGGCAGTGTGGTAGAAAGCACCTTGAATTTGGAGATGAAAGACCAGGGTTACATCCCGCTTTCTAGCAGTACAACTTTGGGCCAATCACTGAGCCCCTCTGGGCTGCCTTTTCTTCATCTATAAAACCAGAGAGGTCAGATTAAATGATCTCTGATGTTTTCTTTCAGTTCTAAATCTAACTGCCTGAAATTTAAGCTCTAGTTCATTTGTGTCATACAGTAAGATCTTGTACTGTTAGGTTTACTTTGGGGATTAGTTTGTGGTTTGGATTTTATGTTTCTAGTTTTTGAAGAGAATATCAGTTCTTGTGAACAAAGAAGAGAAATCTTGCTTTTCTGTTTGTATCTCTAGCATTTAGCACAATGTTTTGTACCTTCATACTTAGACTTTTATTCATTTGTTTGTTCTTTCTCAATTGTTCATTGAAACAAAATGTCTGATCTGGTCATTCCAGGAAGAACTTTATTTTGTTTACCAAATTCCCAATTTCAAGCAAAACTAGTGTGTGTGTGGGGGGGGGGGTTGGAGGGGGATAGGGGGTCATGAGGTCAGGGGGACAGTACTTTGTATGGTTGGTGAACTACTGGACTCTACTAACTTTCACCTGAATGCTGTCAGAAGTGGAAGGTAAGGTTTTTCTAGAGATTAGATCTAGATTCTTATCCTTATTTCGTTATCTCCCTGGATGTCTGAGTTGAAAGGGGTTTCAGAGGTCATAGTCTGACCCATACATGAACATGGCTTTCTACAATGTCTTGTGGTACAGTAGTGAGAGCCCTGCCTCTCACGTCAGAGGCTCTGGGTTCAAATTCCACCTCTGAAGCCAACAATTTCTGCAACCGTAGATGTCAGTTATCCTCTCTGGGCTTCAGTTTCTTTATATGAAAAACAAGTTTGGATTAGATGTCCTTGGTGCCCCCCTTCTGACTGTGGATCTATGACTCTTAACAACTTCAGTTTTAAGACTAGCACTGCAGTGGTAACTTATCTCTCTGGAGGCAGTCCATTCTGCTTTTAGATTGCTCTAATTTTGTTGGGCCTTGAGTCAGGAAGTCTTATCTTCTTGTGTTCAAATCTGGCCTCAGACAATTACTAGCTGTGTGACCCTGGGAAAGTCACTTAACCCTGTTTGCCTCAGTTTCCTCATCTGTAAAATGATCCGGAGAGGAAAATGGTGAGCCACTCCAGTATCTTTGCCAAGAAACCCCCAAATGAGATAACAAAGAATCAGGCATGACCGAAGCGCCTGCACAACAGCAACTGTTAAGTTTTGCCTTAAATCTAGCCTAAATCTGCCTCTGTCCATGTGTGTTAGTGCTTCTGGTTCTGTTATCCGTGTTGATGTAGAACAAGTCTTCCATATGACGATCTTTGAAAAGCTTGAAGACTGCTGTAATTCTGTTCCCTTTCCTAGGTCTCCTTTTCTTCATGGTAAACACTATTAGTTTCTTAGACCAATCTTCATCCAGCAGCCTGTTCTCGACTCTTCAGCATGCTGGTTATGCCCTTTTGAATATGCTTTGGACATAACGTACAATATTTTTTTTGTCTTCTGGTAACAGGTGATAATCAGGGTCTTCTCTTACATGCATGAAGTCACCCATCCCCCTTTCCTTTCCTTTCCCTGTTGCTAGGTTACTGGCACATAGGAATTCAGGTAGCTAGATGCTCAATGAATTCTCTGAACGTGGTTGTACATCACAATCCCTTGGGAGCTTGGTATTCATAGTCCAAGATGTCATCTGATCATTGTTGTTCCTTCCTCCTGTAGTAACCCCATCCTTACCCCAGTCTTGTAGGCAGTGAGTATTTGAATAAATAAAGGCCTGATTTACTTATAGGATCATAGGTCAACAGCTGGAAAACACTTTGGAGTCCTTTTCATTTAGTAGGCTAAATGACTTGTCCAAGGTTATATGAATAATAAATAGCTAAGCTGGGATTTGAACTAAGGGCTGGGCCTCCTGGTTCAGTATTCTTCCCCCTGACCCACGCTGATTCTAGATGCTTCTAAGTCATGCAAAGGGACTCATGTTAGTCATCTTACTTGTTTGGATAGTGGTAAACTTCAATTAAGGGATCATTTTCAGGTTCTAATTTAGAAATTCCAAACCAATGTAAGAGACCCCAGGAAACCAGATACAGCTTGGACTAAAGGATGAACATGCTCCTGGAGAAGAGAACATTCAGGGAGGACATGAGAACTGTCCTCAAGTATTTGAAGTGCTATCATGGGGGGGAAGGGGTCAATCTATTCTACTTCGCATTAGAGGGGCAGAATGGGATGCCAAAGTTGGAAGCTGCAAAGGGGCAAATGTCATCTTGTCATGAGGAAAAACTTCCTATCAATTCAATCTCTAAAAAAAAATGGAAGTGGAATGACCTACCTCTTTGGAGGTCTTGGATTACTTGTAGTTGGAGTGTGCTCAAACTGGCTAGTGAGGACCTATTGTTAAGCATCTACACCTCGGAAACGAGCAAAAACACCATAAATCAGGGCTTGATTTGTTTTGGTGCTTGTCTAGACTTAAGAAAGAGAATAATAATGGAAATTAAATATAAAAGCGTCGTGACTACATTGTGTTTTTCAGATGGTAGTTTGTTAAACACCATTACACTATGGGTTGTAGAGAATGTTATAGTGGAGATTTCTTTGGGGTGTGGGTTGGACTAGATAGCCAGTGAGGTCCCTTCCAACTCTCAGATTCTGGTAAGTGTTGCAGTGGGATAGGGCAGTGACAGGGATATGAGGAAAGCAGATCGTGATGGAGTCCCTGGCCCTTCCTGATGATTAGTAAAGACAGATGGGCAGGTGAAGTCAGTCAACGTATCCGTCCATCTGTCTGTCCCTCCTTCTCCTCCACACTTAGTAGAATGCCCACTCTTGGAGAGCTGGAAGTCTTTCCTTTTTGTCTTTGTTTCCCCAATTCTTAGTATAGTGCCTGGGGTATGAGAGCTGCTGACTGCATGTTCATAGAATTGAAAGGAATTGTTAATTTAACTAAGGTCATAGCTGAGGAAGGAAACTTTAGATGTTTGACTTTCTCATTTTTTTTGGCCCTAGATTTTACTTTGTTTCCCCAAGTGCATACCAACAGCTGTTGAACTTTAAACTAGGTAAAGTATAATACACAGCACGTAACAAATGCTTGGGAATCTGCCTCATCTTTTTTTCTCCTCCACATTCTCCCCAGAAATTAAATATACCTTGCTCAAATGTGTGTTTATGTATTTATCTATATACATATATGTGTACATATATATACATAAATTGATGCATGTAGATATGTGTATCTATATACAAAGATGTATGTATGCACACACATATATGATGTGTATATATATGTGTGTGTATACCTACATAGACATTATATATATGAAATGTGACTATACATGCACTTCTTTCCAGTTAAAAAAACTACACAAAAACTTTTTGAGACACCATGTGTATGTATATAATAAGGATTTCTTTATCTAAGTGCATATTAGCCTCACCCACACTTCCCAAAAGAGTAGCCTGGGAAACACTTTCTCCAAGATTCAGGTCTCTGAATAGGTAGTACATGGCCTATCCCTAGAGCAGCTGCTAGACTTGGCTGGCTTGACTCAAGCAGTGTTTGGATTTTTGCTTGGATTAATAGTTGATTTTTGCATCTTCATCACAGATCATACTATTATATATCCTTCTCTTGTTCTGTGAAGTCTTAGGACTAGGCTGAGTTTTCAGATGCTACCGCTGAGAATAACCTTTGTCCAGATCTGGTGTGCTGGCTTTTCTTCTTCTCTCAAAGTTCTTTTCTCATTGTCTCCCTCTGATTGAGTTATTAGAACCTACCTCACTTAGTCTCATGGGAAATAGAGTCCTGGGAACTTTTTCTAGTGAGTATCACTCTTGGGATCCATAAATTTTGAGAAATGTAGTCCATTACTGAGGTACATTGCCTTATGGGGAATGTAGTACTCTCCCTGTTGTCTCCTATTAATTTTGTTATTTAATTTTGATAGATATAAAATTATCTGAAATATGGCATAGATGGGTAAACTGATTGATTGATGATTGACTAAATGAATGAATTTCCTAGTCTTGTAGCTCTGTCCTTTGGTTGTACTTTGGGCTACAATTATAACAAAAATCATTGACCTTTATATGCCCATAAGTCTTAGTAAATGCCTTAATAAAGAGGAGTTCTATATCCCTTGCCTCAAATCATATTTATTCATGTAATCCTCTGTCCTATAACCTAAAGTATGAGGAAGAAATAGAAGATTTGTTTCTGTTTGTATGACTTCTGGTGAGATGCAATTTTTTTTTAGTATTTGGAATTCTGAGCCTCTGAAGACTTGATAAGAAGCAGTGGAAAAATTGTGAACTGTTTGTGGGTACACATAGTTTTCAAAACACAATTCGACTACAGTGGTCCCTAGGCACAATTTCCTAAACTATTCCTCTACTGATACAGACCCTCTGGACTTCATCTTGATACCCCATAGCACAATACCTTTCTAGAATAGTAGGTTTATTGATTTCTACAATTTGTAAAATCTGCAGAAAATGCAGAATTAAATACAGTTGTAAAGTCAAGGAATGCTTTTTAGCATTTGATGTATATTATGAAATCTGGAAATATTTATTCATTTGCATTATCTGGAAAGATTTTATTTAACATTCCTGTTGTTTTTGGGAAAAGCTCTGCCCACAGAGTTTTCAAAAAAGAATGATGTGTTTTTGTAGCAGTTGGCATGGAAAGACACTGTTTTGCCAAATTTTAGTATGTGGTTTTGAATTCATGACAAAGGTACCTCTGAAGTCTATTCTCTCTCTCTCTCTCTCTCTCTCTCTCTCTCTCTCTCTCTTTCTCTCTCTCTCTCATGTGTGTGTATAAGTTCAGACTGAATCTCAAGGTGTAAGATAGAACATTGCTTTGGAACATTGCTGTTACTTGAAAGGAATTGTGATACATCCCTTCCCCTTCTATTCTTTAGAAATGAGAATAAAAACTTTTCTTTCCTCTGAAAATAGTTTGGACAAGTTACTAGATTTGGGTTGAGCTCAATAAAACTAGGAGTTTTATTATTTTAATTAATTAATTTTTTGCATATATATTTTTTAAAATTTTGAGGTTCAAATTTTCTTTCTTCCTGCAGCCCCTCCCTTATCCATTGAAAAATCAAGCAATATGATACCCATTATACATGTGAAGTCATGCAAAACATTTCCATGCTAGACATGTTTAAAAAATAGGAAGACAGAGAAGTAAAATGAAAAAATATGCTTCAATATGTACTCAGAGTTCATCATTTCTCTCTCTGGAGATGGACAGCATTTTTCATCATTAGTTCTTTAGAATTGTCTTGGGTCATTGTATTTATTGGAGTAGCTACATTTTTCACCATTGTTCATTGTTACAATATTGTTATTACTATGTGTAATATTTTCCTGATTCTGCTGATTTCACTTTGCCATGAGTTCATCTAAATCTTCTCAGGTTTTTCTGAAGTCAGTCCCCTTGTCATTTCATATATCATACTAATATTCCATCACAATCATATGCCACAATTTGCCATTCACCACTTGATGGGCATCCCTTCAACCTCCAATTCTTTGACATTACAAAAAGAACTATGTTAAAGATTTTTGGATGTATGGCTCCTTTCCTTTTCTCTTTTATCTCTCTCAAATATAGACACAGTAGGGGTGTTTCTGGCTCAAAGGGTATGCATAGTTTTATAACCTTTTGAGCATAGTTCCAAATTGTTCTCCAGAATGGTTGGATCAGTTCACAATTTCACCAATGCCATATTTGTCAACATCTACCCAACATTTATTATTTTCCTTTTTTGTCATGCTACTCAACCTGAATTAAGGTATTTTCTCAGAGTATTTTTCCTTTATGTTTCTCTAATTAATATTTAGAGCATTTTTTCATAAGACTATACATTGCTTTCTTCTTCTGAAAACTGTTGTTGCTTGTCCTTCATTCTGCCTTTTTTTTTTTTTTTGCTTTTTTGGAGGGCAGTTGGGGTTAAGTGACTTGTCCAAAGTCACACAGCTAGTTAGGTCACATTTGAACTCAGGTCCTCCCGACTCCAGAGCCAGTGCTCTACTCAGTGCGCCACCTAGCTGCCCTTTGTCCTTCATTCTGAAGAGGACTGTGATATCGGGAAGGTGATGTCATGACTTGTAAGTGAATTGGATGTAACTGAGGCAGGCCTGTGCAAAGTCATCAGCCTCATTCTTTCTTCATGAGCCATCTGTTTCCAGTGGCAAGGCATAGATCAGGATGACTGGAGATGGTCTTGGCTGCAGTGGGAAATCTTGGCCTTTTTAAGCTAAGATCTTCCTCAGGTCTCAGTTTGTCTGAGGCAACACCCATTCAGTAATTAGGGCTGGGTAAGAAAGGAGGTTAAAAAATGGCCTCTTTTACCTACTCAAAAAAAAAAAATCAATCTGGGAGAGGAAGACCCTCAGGGTTTCTGCTCAAACAAACAATTGCTATTTACATCCTAGATGATGAAGAAAGATTAATTCTTTCCTATTAGAAGTTACATTTTTTTCTTAATTACACCATGACTTCTCACACCCATTTCTCCTCCCTCCAAAGCATCCTTCTCACTTCTGCCAGAGGACTTTCCATTATGCATAGAATGGGTCATATCACCCATCTCCTTAAAATGTACTTTTAATGCCATCAATTGATCAATTAGTAAGTATTTATGGGGGACATAAAGACAACAGTGAACTAGCCCTTTAATTTCATGGAGCTTACATTGTAGTCAGAGGAGATGACCCATACATATATAAGCAAACACAGAATATATTCAAAACAAATTTAAAATAATTTTGGGAGGGAGGATGCCAGGACTAGCAGCTGGGGAAATGAGGGAAGGCTTCCTATTGAAGATGCTGGTTGAGCTGAGTCTTGAAGGAAACCAGGGCTTCAAGAGGCAGAGGTAAGGAGGCAGTGCATTCCAAGCATGGCAGAAAGCCAGTCCCAAATGGGAGATGGAACATTCTGAGTGGGGAATGCCAAGTAGGCCAATATGGCTGAATTGTAGAGTATATGGAGAAGAATAATGTGAATGAGACTTGGACAGGTAGAAAAGGAAAACTTCAAATGCCTAATAGAGTTTATATTTACTGAATAAAGTTCAGACTCCTTCACAAGGCATCCAGACCCCTCCACAATCCAGTGTCACTCTATTTTCCAAGCCTTATTTGAGATTTTTCACCTTTATGTACTCTATGCTCCAGCCAAACTGTATACTCACTCTCTCCTATGTATCTCCAGGGCTTCATACCTTTGTGCTTTTGTTCATGGTGAAAGGGAATGGAATGCTTTTCCCACACTTGCCTAGTTTCCTTCCTATCCTCTAAAACACAACACAAGTGCTAGGAAGCTTCCCTTTATCCCCCCTTTGTTGCAATGGCTCCCTTAGTTATCAGGTAACACTTTGTGTATACCTCTCTCTTTGGATTCATCTCCCTTAGCCTGTATTCTTTTGTACGATTGTTTTTCTAACTGTCTTGTCCCCTTCTCCATCCCACGGGAGTAGCAGAAACCCTGTCTCATCTAAAGATTGTCTCTGCCTCCCTCCCAACAGCTACCCCTTCTAAATACCCTGAGGTGGACCCTTAATGTTTATCCTCTTTGATTTGAATGTTAAATATAATATCAAAATTATTGCAATGATTTTGATGTTTTGGTCTCTTGCAGAAAGTGAGTTCAGTGAAAAAACCTGAGCCAAATTGGAGGAAAAAAATGTTTGCCAGAAAGAGCTTCTCTCCCTATTATGCCTTATCCCACTGATTGTTGTGTGTTAAAAAACTGAGTCAGCTTCTCACAGATACTCAACAAGTCTCAATACTCGGGAAAGCCAGCCTACTTCTGTCAGTCAGTTAGTAAATAAACTATTAAGTATCTACCATATGCCAGGCATTTTGCTAAGCTTGGGAATATGAAGAAAGGCAAAAGACAATCCTGGCTCTCAAGGAACTTGCAGACTGATGGAGGAAACAACATGTGACCAACTACAGACGAACAAGCTATGGCCAGGATAAATTGGAGAAGATTAACAGAGGGAAGGCACTAGAATTGAGAGAATATGAGGAAAGGCTTCCTGAAGAAAGGATTTTAGTTAAGACTTAAAGAAAGTCAGTGAATCCAGGAAGTCTAGTTAAGAAGGGAGAGCATTCTAATCATGGGGAAAGTTAGTGAAAATGACCAGAGTTGGAAGATAGTGTCTTGTTGAGAAACTTCAAGGATGCTTGTGTTATTGGTCCAAGAGGACATAGGGGTGGGGTGGGACAAGGGAGGTTAGGATATAAGGTATAAGAAAACTGGAAAGGTGGGGGGGGGCAGGTTACCTGAAGTAGCAAGATCCCCTTATGGAAAGACAGGAGGTGGCATGTGTCAGGGAAGCCAAACCACCACCACCACACCACACCCCTATGGGGAGAGCTCAGGTCCCTGTACCCAAGAGTCTATGAAATAGCAGTAGCCCCTGCCCCAGACCACTGGCCCTGCTTCTAGTCCAGACCCATAGCCATCATTTAAGGGAAAAGTCACTATGGTCAAGGAATCTATCTTTCTTGCCACCATTGACAACATACTGCTCAACTGCTACCAATGAGCAGGTAAGCCCAAGAACCAAGAGAGTGGCAATAACTCCCAAACCACTGGTCATGCTGCTAACTGAGCACCCAAAGTCATCATCCCAGGAAGCAACCCACATTGAGCTAAAGCATGGCAACTGCTTCTGTGGGTACTGTAGCCACAGCTATTGAAGACCTAGAAAAAGAAAGTTTTAGCCCCCAAAGTCCTTGGTGCTGTTACATAGTTCAACATCAGGAACTGATATTATATAATCAATAGAAATGGAGTTAAGGAAGATGCATTACCCTAGGTTTTGCTCTGCTCCCTAAGAACCATGGGACTTTTCCATCTTACTTGGAACTGAAACTTCTATATGGTATCTCTCATTAGAATGTAAGCTCCTTGGGGAGCTTACTTTTCTATTTCTTTTCCTAGCACATAGGACAGTGCTTTGCATGTTGCTGATGTTCATTCGTTCAGTCATGTCCAACTCTTCATGATCCTTTACAGGGTTTTCTTGACAAAGATACTGGAGTGGTTTGCCATTTTCTTCTCAAGTGGACTCTGCACATAGTAAATGTTTAATAAATTCTTTTTCATTTATCCATTCAATACTGACTTTAATACAGTGCAAACTGTCCCTTTACCTAAAATACGAATGTTCTCATTCATTATTTGTTCAGTGTTCAACAGGGAATGAGATGTGAGCTATTCGGAGCTCTGTTTGTAATCAGTATTGTGACTCTGGTCAAGTCACTTCTCCCCTTGGGGCCTTAGCTTCGTCATCTAACGAAACAAGGCTTTGAAACTTTAAGTTATTCGTGATACTTTATGCAGTAATTCTCCCTTTGGGTTTTATTCTCCATGAAGCCAGAGACAGATAGATCCCAAATATACCAAAATATCCATCGTAGCACTTTTTGTGGCAGCAAAACTCCAGACAGAATGGTTGCCTATTAATTGGAGAGTGACTGAATGAACTGTGGTATGTGAACATAATGGCTTATTATTGAATTATAAGAAGTGATAAATGCTGGGAATTCAGAGAAACATGGGAAGACTTTTGAATGAAGTGAGTGACACCAGAGCGCTCTCTCTGTCTCTCTGTCTGTCTCTGTCTCCCTCCCCCCACCTCTCTCTTTACCTACCTATCTCTCTATCTATCTGTTGAATGCAATGAAAACAAGCCCAAAAGGCAGTTGGATTCTGATTGGTTTGAAAGACCAATCTCAGTCCCAGAGAATGGATGATGAAATATACCTCTCTGCTTACAGGAGAAAGGTGGAAGGAAGATGGTATATGATACCAGATCCAGTCACTATTTGTCAGTTTTGCTTAAGTGTTTTTCTTAGGAAAGGATTAAGGAAAAGTTGTTATGCTATTAAAAACAAAAGGCAGCAATCAAACTAAAAACAATTCAGATAATTGTTTAAAATGAAGGGTTTGTTCTTAATGTCCTTTCTCGTCTCTTCCTGTCCTAACAGCATATGATTCTTTACCACTAAATCACACTCGTTTATGCCATCTAGGTCCCCTCGGTTCGGAGTTTATGGGTAATATGAATTGCAATGGAATATATTGAAATTCTGAGACCTTAAAAAATCATTCTGTTAATTTGCAGAAACTAGATCCCTAGTGGAGAGAGGCTGACTGAATGATATTTACTCAGAGTGGCTGGGTGACTTAACAATAATCCTAGTCAGAAGCTTTAAGGGAATTCATAGGTTAAAAAAAACCCAACCCAAACTCCACTTTTAAAAATAAACACTGGCCCACATAGTCAGGAGCTGGAGGACTCCAAGGTAAACCAAATGAAAACTAGGCATCTTGCCTATAAGTACCTTTAACAATCCATTTACTTCTATACAATAATAATTAATAATAATAATAGTTATTTATATAGTGCTCTAAGGTTTGTGAAACACTTCTTTTATGCTTTTCGTGAGGTCCTATGGGTTTTTAGGAGGGAATTTTTGAGTGTATTACCTTCAGGTTGGGGTGTGATAATCTTGGAAATTGTAAAATAGAATGTTAGAACCTTCAGAAATCACCTAGTCCTAACATCTCATTTTACAGATGAGGACACTGAGGCCCAGAGGGTTGAAAGGATTTGCCCAAGGTCACTTAGTCAATCAGTTACCCACCCTTACATGGGGGTGCTTTGTGCCAGCCCTGGTTTTCAGACTCTTAATCTGATGGTTTGCTCTCTACAGCCCATTACTGGTCTTTGCCCCCTTGAGGAATCTAGGAGTCTCAGAAAGTAGAGTGGCAGTCAATATGGATAAGAATCAGTGCTGATTTTATCAGACTGATGAAAATATTTTAAGACCCCTATTCTTCCAGTCTGTCAATTACCAAAACAATGCTTTTCCTAACAGTGGGTCACCTGCTTGTTAAACGTGATCTACGTTTATACTCCTATGAATGTACTCCCTTAACCAGGCCTCTGCAAGGGTTAATCATTAACACTATCTCCTGGCTGGCTCAGAGCATTCCTTTTTATTTTTAGAAACACTTTCAAGAGGCAGAGGAGATAACCTCCGTGGATTATCTATTCTGTCTGGGACTCTGGGCTCAGTCTTGCATCAGCTTCTCAATAAGGGGCAAATGCCTTCCCTATATACTCTGCTTTCAGGTACTGTTTCAGGGCCCCTTCCCTCCTACATCCATTTTATAGTCAAGGACATGTTCCATCTCAGCAAGGGAGAATTGAGCCCTGGCAGAATCACCCACAGAATTGTGACAATTAAAGCTCACTGGCAGAGTCAAAACGATAAGCATTTATTAAGTGCCTACTACGTGCTAGGCACCAAGGACAGAAAGACAAAAGTGAGATGGTCCTTGTCCTCCCAGAGCCGGGGAAATGATATGTGTATAAATAGGCATATACTCCCTCTTTTGAGGGAGGGCAGTAGCAGATGAGGAGGGCCATGTGGAAGATATTGCTTGAGCGAAACCTTGAAGGAAACTAGGGATTCTAAGAGGTAGAAATGAGGAAGATATTTGTTCCAAGTATAGGATATCCTGTGCAAAAGGATTACATAATTAATCAATTATTTAACAAACAATTATTATGTGCTTACTACGTGCCAAGAACTGGGCTTAGTGCTGGGGATACAAAGAAGCACTGCAGTTTTATAGCATTCCATTCTGGAAGCATTCTAGTTGTTAAGAAGCTTTGTCTTTGTATCTGGATCTATATCATCTATATATCTTTGCAACTTCCACGTATCGTTTCTATAGCAGGAGTTCTTAATTGGGGTCTATGAACTTGAATGGGAAAAAATTGCATTTTAATTTTCAATTCAATTGCCCTTGTAAACCCGTACATTGTATTTTATGCATTTAAAGCCGTCAGCAGATTGATCACAACCTACTTTTCCAGCTTTGTTCCCCATTATCCCTCTTTTTTACACACAATGGTTCAACCAAAGTAGCTGTCTTTCCTCCTCCTCCTCCTCCTCCTCCTCCTCCTCCTCCTCCTCCTCCTCCTCCTCCTCCATAATGTAAGTTCCTTCAGGGCAGAGATTGCATTTTTTTTTTTCACTATGTTAGGATTTCTCTCCTGTAATAGCTGCTGCCAACATTGCGGGTTTGGTGGTACCTACAATAACCTGTGCTAACCATATCATCTCCAGTTATCCCCAGTCATTGAGACTCAATTACTTAGCCACATTGAGGGAGTGTGGGCACGTCCATACTTTCCATCAACCCCTAAGACCCACTTTCTTATACTCTTATCCTGTTCATTGGAAACTCTGGGATCCATCTTGTACAGAATCATTTATCTTTGCATGTCTTCTAGCACTTAGCTTTCTAGTTTCTGCCCTGTGTAAGATAGTCACATAATAAAGTCTGCTTCGTGTTAAATGCCTGCTTTCTTTTAGTATAACGTAACTCTGGACCCCTCGGTAAAACGTCCCAAAGAGGCTGTGTGAATCAGCATTTTGGAGTGTAACGGATCTTTCTGTCTACTAGCAAATGAATTCCATATCATCGTGGCATTTTTCTAAATCCAATTTTTAGATTGCAAAGACAAGTTAACCAAAAAAATACAAGCGCGCTTTGTGTCTACCCTCAGACACCGGTCTCTGTGAGCAGATGTGTTCGGAGTTTGCGTTGCCTGAACACAGCCCCTTCGAGACGCCGGGCGCTCAGTATTTGTTGGTGTGACTTACTTTAATTAGTTGTGCTTTTTGGCCCATTCCAGCTGTTTTGAAAATTGTTTCAAGAGAATCTGCTGTGTCGATGAATCTTTTAGCTTTTAACTAAATAGGGTTTATATATTTTAGTTTCATAAATAATAGCAAGGTAACATCTATTAATGGAAAAACACCGGCCTGACTGTCCAAAGATCATGTGGCAATCCTACTACCAGTACGAAGTACTAAGCATTGCTTTTTCCATAGCATTACAAGTTTATAGATCAGGAGAAAGTATTTTTTTAAAAAGCATTGGACAAATTCATTGTATCCTTTGAAATAAAATGAAGATACATCTGCTCAGTAACTACAGTCTACTTAGGGAGATTCAGAACCAATTGAATGAGGAGATCCAAAGAGTCATCATAAACAGGCTAATGCTAATTTAGAGAAAGGGTTCTTAACATGGGCTAAGTGAACTTTTAAAATAATTATAATTATTTCAATATAATTTGTTTTCTTTGTGTTTTTAAATGTTGTACTTTATGCATTTAAAAATGTTGCTCTGAGAAGGACTGCCTACGTTTCAGTGGACTGCCAAAGAAGACAATGACTTGAAAAAGGTTAAGAAATCCCGGTTTGAAGACACATCTTTAGTGGTATGTATGCCTTAAGGATTCAGCCTATGCCGTTTAATATTTTTAATCAATGATTTGGATGAACACAGATGACATACTTATAGCATTTACATATGGTACCAAGCTGGGAGAGATTTCTAATGCTGGATGATAGTCAGGATCCAAAAAGACTGCATGCAACAAGCTCAATTAGATGAAGTTTAACAGAGATTATTATTTTTAATTCAATTCAGTAAACATTTATTAAGTACCTACAATATACCGTGCACTGAACTAAATGCTGGAAGTGCAAATAAGCAAAAGAAAGACAGTTCCTGACCCCAAGGAGCTTAAAATCTAATGGGGGATGGGGGTGGGGAGAGATAACATACATAAAGGAAGCTGAAAAGGGGATGTGGGAGAGTTACCAAGTGATACTTGGTGAAAGGTTATGATCTTTGAAGAGTCCAATCCAAGCTGATGGAAAATTCAGAATAACCTAGAAAGTTGAGGGGTTTTTTGTTTTTGTTTTTGGTTGTTTTTTTTTTCTTTCATTAAAAAAAAATTATTTCACTGGAGTGGAGCCAAGATGGCAGAGTAAAAATAAGAACTTGCTCCTGCTCCAACCACCTCTAAAACCTATAAAAAATGACTCGAAACAAATTTTAGAACTACAGAACCAACAAAGTGACAGAGAAAAACCAATCTCCCACTAAAGGCAGCCTGGCAGGCTGACAGGAAGAATCTATCACACTGAGCTCGGAGCCAAGCTGGCCTTGACTCCAGACCCAGACCGACCAGAGCAGATTTAAGGAGAGTGAATCACTGGCAGCTGTGGTGGTTTCTAGACTTCTCAACCCATAAACACCAAAGAGAAAGTAAAAAGTCAGTAGGGACCTCTGTTGGAACTAGGTAACAGAAGAGCGTGGTACAGCCCCTGCCCCCAGGGTGGCAGAGGTGGTGGTAGTGCTGGTGGCTGCAGCTGCTGCCACATGACAGCATCTGGAGCTCCTGGCCTGCAGATCGTAGGGGCACCAAGCTCAGTTTTGCTTTGACCTGCTTGGATTTGGGTTGCAGTCTTGGACATTGGTTCTGGGGTGAGGAACACTAATATGTCAGAGCTTCTGGTGGCTGTAGAGAGGGTACCTTCCTCATACTTCTGACAACCTCTCTGACAACAGCCGCAAAAACCTCAGAAATTTAGAACACAAGCTCTCTTTACTCTGGAAACAAGAGTTCTACTATGGCAAAGAGCTCAAAAGTCAAATAATTGATTGACAAGATGAGCAAACACAGGAAGTGCAATCAGATCATAGAATCTTTTTTGGGGGGCAAAGAGGATCCAAACATGAGTCAAAACTCCTGCATCAAAAACCTCCAAGAAAACTATGAATTGATCACAGACCACGGAGGAGTTCAAGAAGGATTTTGCAAATCAAGTAAGAGAAGTGGAGGAAAAATTGGGAAGAGAAATAAGAATGATGCAAGAAAATCATGAAAAGTGAGTCAACAGTCTGCTAAAGGAGACCCCCAAAATACTGAAGAAAATGAAATTATTTCATTAAATATTTCCCAGTCGCATGTAAATCATTAAAAAAATTTTGAATTCCAAATTCTCTTGCTTCTTCCTGCCCCTCCCCTTCTTTGAGAAGGCAAGTAATTTTGTAGCGATTATATAGTTGGTCATGCAAATGTATTTCTATATTAGCCATGTTGCAAAAGAAAATACAAAATAAAACAATTTAAAAAAAAGAAAGTTAAAAAATAGTATGCTTTGCTCTGTATTCAGAATTCATCAGTTATCTTTCTGGAGGTGGATAGCATCTTAAAATGTGGATCTTTTAGAATTATCTTGGATTACTGTCTTGATCAGAATACCTAAGTCTTTCACAGTTGATCATCCTTACAATGTTACTGTTATTGTGTACGAAGTTCTTCTGGTTCTGCTCACTTTACTTTGCATGACTTAATTTAAATCTTCTCAGGTTTTTCTGAAACCATTTTGTTGGTCATTTTTTAATAGAACAATACTATTCTATCACAATAATTTCCCAAATGATAGGCATCCTTTTAATTTCCAGTACTTTGCCACTACAAAAAAAACTTCTATAAATATTTTGGTGCAAATAGGTTTTTTCCCTATTTTTCTGATCTCATTGTAATATAAACCTAGTAATAGTACTTCTGATCAAAAAGTAAGGTTTTATAGCCTTTGGGCATGGTTCTAAATTGTTCTCCAAAGTACATTAGTGTCTCCATTTTTCCATATCCCCTCCAACATTTTCCATTTTTCTGACATATTGGCCAATCTAATAAGTGGGAGCTAGTATTTCAGAACTGTTTTCGTGTGCATTTCTCTAATCAGTAGTTATTTAGAGATTTTTTCTATGTGACTATTGATAGCTCTGATTTCTCCTTCTGAAAACTGTTTGTTTATATGCTTCAATCATTTATCAACTGAGGAATGGCTTTTATTTTTATAAATTTGGCTCAGTTTCCTATATTTTTGAGAAATGACACTTTTATCAGAGAAACTTGCTGTAATATTCCCCCCCCCCAGTTTCCAGTTTTTCTTCTAATTTTGGCTTAATTAGTTTTATTTAGGTAAAAACCTTTTAATTTCATGTAATCAAAATTATGTCTTTTACTTCCCATAATCCTCTCTATTTCTTATTTGGTCATAAACTCTTCCCTTATCCATAGATCCGGTACATTTTTCTATGCTCCCTAATGCTCCCTATAATATCACCTTTTGTGTCTAAATAATTTGTCCACTTTGACTTAACTTGGTATATGGTGTGAGATGTTGTTCTATATATTGCTTCTGCCAAGCTGCTTTCCAGTTTTCTCAGAAATTTTTGTCAAAAGTTGAGTTCTTACCCCAAAGTTAGGATATCTGGGTTTATCAAACACTAGATTGATGTCATCATTTATTATTATATATTAAATTTATTCCACTGATCCACCATTCTATTTCTTTTTTTTCTTTAAATTGATTTAATTTTAGTTTTCAGCATTCACTTCCATAAACTTTTGAGTTAAAAATTTTCTCTACTTCCTGCCTCTCCCCTCTCCACAAGACAGCATATGATCTGATAAAGATTCTATATATACATTCTTATAAAACATATTTTCACATTAGTCATATTATAAAGAAGTACTAGAATGAATGGGAGGAACCACAAGAAAGAAAAAAAAACACCAAAACGAAACAAAAAAGAGAGAGCAATTAGTATGCTTCGATCTGCATTCAAACTCCATAGTTCTTTCTCTGGATGTAGATGGCATTTTCCATCATGCATCTTTAGAAAGTGTCTTAGATCCTTGCACTGCTGAGAAGAGCTAAGTTTATCAAAGTTAGTCATTGCACAATGTGGCTGTTACTGTGTACAGTGTTCTCTTGTTTCTGCTCATTTCATTCAGCATCAGTTCATATAAGTCTTCCCAGATTTTTCTGAAATCCACCTACTCATCGTTTCCTATAGCACATATATATTCCATTACATTCATATACCACAACTTGTTCAGCCATTTCCCAATTGATGGACATCCCCTCAGTTTCCAATTCTTGGCCACCACAAAAGAGGTGCTATAAATATTTTTTTTACATATGTGTAAATCATCTTTATGATCTCTTTGGGATATAGCCCTAGTATTGCTGGGGGAAAGCCATGCATATTTTTTATAGCCCTTTGGGCATAGTTCCAAATTGCTCTCCAGAAGGGTTGGATCAGTTTACAACTCAACCAACAATGCATTCATGTTCCAGTTTTCCCACATCTTCACCAGCGTTTATAATTTTCCTGTCTTGTCATGTTAGCCCATCTGATAGAGATGATGCGGTACTTAAGAGTTGTTTTGATTTTATTTCTCTAATTAATAGAGATTTAGAGCATTTTTTCATATGATTATAGATAGCTTTAATTTCTTCCTCTGAACACGTCCTGTTCATATCCTTTGACCATTTATCAATTGGGGAATGACTTTGGTTCTTATCTTCTGATAAACTTTAACTCTAGCATTTGGCTCCATTTCATTTTCTAGGTTCAGTACTGGTTTGCAGCAGTCCCATATGCCATTGTCATCTGGCTACAATGATGAGTTATGAAAACTTCTAATCAGGTGCTATCCAGGAAGTAAGTAACCTCAAAGGAAGAAAATTCGGGTCCAGATTTGGGAGACTGGCTGAGCTTTATTGAGCCTTTGCCTTTTTACATCTCCCACAGGCCATATTTTTTAGTTTATTCTCTTTCTTCCATTACAGGCTGGTGGGATAAGACCACGTGTTACTGAAATTTCTTTTTGTTCACAAGATTTTTCTTAATTTCTCCCTGATGATATTCAGCATTCTCCAGTCTCCTCTGCTGGAAGTCTTCTGTATAATATGAACATCACCAAAACCCACACACTGTTAACTCTCTCCCATCATCATTATCTCTACCATTTTGGGGTTCTTAGATTAATTCCTCAGGGAATTTGCCAGAAGATGGCATGGTATAGTGCAATCCCAAGGCTTCTTTCCAGTCTTTTTACACCTTACTTCATTGCAGGAACTCTATAATACAGTCACATTGGCTCCCTGCTATTCTCAGATCTCCTGACTCCAGGAATTTTCACTGGCTATCTCCCATATCTGGATTTCTCTCTCATCAATCTATTTCTCAGATTGTTTTCATGATTACTGCATATATTTTAAAATCTGGAATGCTAGACTACCTTCTTTAATATTTTTTCATTGATTCCCTTGATATTCTTGTCATTTTGTTCTTCCAGATGAATTCTGCTACTATTCTTTCTAGCTATGTAATTTAATTCTTAGGTAGTTTGATTGGTATGGCACTGAATAGGTAAATTAATATAGGTAGAATTATCCTTTTTACTATATTGACTTAGCCTACCCATAAGCAATTAATATTTCTCTAATTGTTTAGATCTCTTTGTAGTTGTGTGATAAGTGTTTTATAATTATGTTCATATAATCCCTGGGTTTGTTGTGGCAGGTAGACTCCCAAGTATTTTATATTGTCTGCAGTTATTTTAAATGGAATTTCTCTTTCTATCTCTTGTTGCTAGGTTTTGTTGGTAATATATAGAAATGTTGATGATTCATGTGAGTTTATTTTATATCTTGAAACTTTGCTGAAGTTGTTAATTGTTTCAACTAACTTTTTAGTTGATTCTCTAGAATTTTCTAAATATACCATCTTCAGAGAGATTGCTTAGTTTCTTCATTGCTTATTTTTATTCCTTCAATTTCTTTTTCTTGTCTTATTGTTATAGGTAGCATTTTGGCTACAGTACTGAATAATGGTGGTAGTAATGGAGATACTTATTTCACTCCTGATCTTAATTGGGAAGGCTTCAAGTTTATCCATATTAAAGATAATGCTTGCTCTTGGTTTTAGATAGATAGCACTTATCATTTTAATAAAGTCTCCATTGATTCCTATGCTTTCTAGTGTTTTTAATAAGAATGATTGTATTTTGTCAAAGGCTTTTTCTGCATCTATTTATGTAATTATATGATTTTTATTGTTTTTATTCTCGATATAATCAATTATGCTGATAGTTTTACCAATATTGGACCACCCCCTGAATTCCTCGTGTAATTTTACCTGGTTATAGTGTATAATCTTTGTGATATATTGCTGTAATCTCCTTGTTAGCATTTTATTTAAATATTTTGCATCAATATTCATTAAGAAAATCAGTCTACAGTGTTCTTTGTCAAAATCATATTTGTGCCATAAAAGGAATTTGGTAGGACTCCTTTACTTGTTTTTTTTTTCAAATAATTTATATAGTATTGGGATTAATTGTTCCTTAAATGTTTGGTAGAATTCACTTGTGAATCCATATGGTTCTGGGTTGTTGTTTTTTTCTTTAGAGAGCTCATTAATACCTTGTTCAATTTCTTTTCCTAAGATAGAGTTATTTATTGTTCCATTTCCTCTTCTGTTAATGTGGGCAATTCATATTTTTGAAAATACTCATCTATTTCAATAGATTACCAGTTTAACTGGCACATCACTGGGCAAAATGACTCCTATAATTTTAACTTCATGTTCATCACTGGTACATTCACTCTTTTCATTTTTGATACTGGTAATTTGATTTTCTTGCTTTTTTGTTAATCAAATTAACCAATGGTTTATCTATTGTGTTATTTGTTTTTTTTTTTGTAAAACCAGCTCTTTGTTTTAGTTATTATTTCAATGATTTTCTTACTTTCCATTTTATTAATCTCTCCTTTGATTTTTAGGATTTCTGCTTTGGTGTTTAATTGGAGATTTTAAATTATTTTCTTTATCTAATTTTTTGTTGTTGTTGCATGCCCAATTCATTTATCTGCTCTCTCTCTCTCTCTCTCTCTCTCTCTCTCTCTCTCTCTCTCTCTCTCTCTCTCTCTCTTTTACTGATGTAAGCCTTAAGGGATATAAAATTTCACCTAAATACTATCACACAAATTTTAGAATGTTTTCTAATTGTTGTCATTCTCTTTAATGAATAATTGTTTCTGTGATTTGTTCTTTGACCTTATCATTCTTTTGCCTGGAAAATTCTGAGTCCTCTATAAAGGAAGACTTTGTTTGGAGTTCATTGCTCTGCCCTCCAACCCTCCAATCAGAGGGGAAAGGAAACTGAGGGAGTGGAAATTGAGGATAAAAAGCTAAGTCAATCAGCACAGTGATGAGATTTTGGGTGATCATCTTATCCTGAGGAAGACATGGTGTTCCCTGGAGTCAAAATCAAATATTGTTGCTGATAGAAGAATGATTTAAAAAATCAAGCTTATAATTATAAGATGTGGAAGCTGTGGCTAGGACACACTTTGGGTGGAAAAAAAATCAGGGGGTTTTAATGGACTTTAAACTCAGAATGAATTGAAGGTGTGATATAGAAACCAAAAAAAGCTAATTCAATATTAGGCTACATTAAGATAGCCATGTTATCTAGAACCAGGATGGAGACAGTCCTAGTGTACTTTGTTCTGGTCAGACTCCACCTGTAGAGCTATGTTTAACTCTGATCCCTACAGTTTAAAGGGGGCAGCTTGGTGGTGCAATAGACAGAGTGCTGTTTCTGGAGTCAGGAAGAACTGAGTTCACACCTGGCCTGAGATACTTACCAGCTGTGGGTAAATCTTTTAACCCGGTTTGCCTTAATTTCCTCATCTGTAAAATGAGCTGGAGGAGGAAATGGCAAATTACTCCAGTATCTTTGCCAAGAAAACCTCAAATGGGGTTATGAAGACTTGGATGCTACTGAAACGACTAAACAATGATTACTAAGATGACATTACAAAACATTTCCCTTACAACTTCTCTGGGAGTTATTAGCATTTCCCTTCCCCCTCCCCGGCTCCATTCCATAGATTACAAAACTGAGATTCATGGGGATGAAATGGCTAGTTTCTAACTAGTTTATGTTAAATATAAAAATTTTCTTTTGGCAGATTCTTGTCTGGAACTTATTAGTTCCTTGGGGAGAGGATAATTTTCTGTTTTTGGACTGGTACCAACTCTTAGTTTCCTGTGTCTTGAAGAGGAACACTGGTTGACCTGGATAATTGAAAACTACCCATAATCTTCCTAACTTGTCTGTTTGTGCTCTGTCCCATACTGTGAGACTATAGGGGAGTCAGAGTCAGAGACTGTAAGATTGGCAGGACTTAGAGGTCATCCAATTCAACTTCTTAATTTTATAGATAAGGATACTTCCTACATTGGGTAGGAAACGGTCAATCAGTTATCAAGACTTTACTGAGTACTTAGTATGTGCTATCGAAAGTGGCCGGGGGAGAAAAGGGGTAGGGATTAAGGAGAGGAGATAGAAGGGAGAGGGGGAAGAAAAGGGGTAAGAGGAAAGAAAAAAGGAGGGGGGGAGACGAGCAGGGAAAGGGAACAGAGAAGTGACAGAGGACATGTGTGTGTGAGTTTAAGGTATTTTTTGGTTCATAGGGAACTCTCTGTTAATGAAACTCTCTCAACCAAAGCAGATTAGTTCCTGTTCTACAATTTATAGTGTTGATGATTTGCCTGAGGCATTGAGTGATTACATGACTTCCCAGAAGTTCCACATCCAGTATGTGTCAGAGGCCAGACTTGAATCCAAGTGATCCTCACTCTCAGACTAGGTCTTTGTCCACTATAGGTTGCCAAGATATTTATGCATGGGTTAACCTCTCTGGGCCTCAGTTTCTCCTTTTGTAAAATAGGTGTGGGGGAAGGGGCTATGTATACCACATGGCCTTTAAGGTACTTTCCAGTGATGCCATTCTATGGTCCACTGGCACTTTCATGAAGATCCACACCATGTTTGTCTCATGGTGTGGTAGAAAGAATGCTAGAATTAGGGTCAGGAGACTAAGGTTTGGAGTTGGACTCTGACACTTCCTAGCTGTGAAAACTCTCTGACCTTCTGTTTCTTCATCTGTAAAACAGAGATGAGTACTTGTACTTCCTACCATTGCTCAGCAATGTGAATGCCATTCCTTAAGTCTTTTGTTTTTTAACATTTTATGGGTATCAGATTAACCCTTGGAAGACTGAACCCAATGGGTAGATATTATGGGAGACTGTAGATAAGAATGGTGGGATGAGAAAGTATGATCAGGTTGTGGTCTGTGCCATTAATAACAGTGACTACATCAGCATCATCATGGATCCATTGAAATACTATTCATCTTACCCAGCTCTGAAACATTAAGAGTTACATAGAAATGTGAGTTTCTTATTAGGATCCTAGGCCTCCCATGTTACATCCCCTGCTCTTCCTGGCCCTTTCAGGAATCATGCCAGCACTTTTGCCCTTTCCCACACTCCCAGTGAGCTGGCTAAAGACAGTAATTGTCTTGGTCTGTTAGCCCTTTCAGAAGCCCCTGCACATGTTTGTCCTTGGTCTATGACAGTCTGCTATTTTTGACTCAGCTTGTTGGAGCAGGGCATGGTGATACACACTCCGAAGGCCTCGGCTTTCTAACCCAGCTCAGCATATTGGCACGCCAGCCTCTCATTAGCAGTCCTTGGTGCCCTCCGATCTCTTTGCAGCGGCAGGACAGTTAATGTCAATAAATAATGTTTTGTTTTCTAGAATCCATCTTCACCAGAGGGATGGGGCCATGACTAGGAGGCTGCTGCTTTGTGGTTAGAGGTCTTGAAATTCAGCCAAACTTCCATTTTCTATAGATGGCTTGACCCTACTGAACAATGGGGAAGACAGTCTCAGCAGAGGGAAAGGATTGCTATGGATTAAAGAACATCCAAAATACACAGACAAGTTTCACTCTAAAGCCAAAGGAATTATCAGAAGAAGTGGCTGTTTCCATTTCCACTTTGTTTGAAAAGGTTGGGTTTACCCAGTTTGAGCCCAAGTTACATAGCTGTGACTAGGGAAGGAATCCAATATTTTAGCTCTTTACCCAACCCACAGAATTGTAGACTAGTGGTGTCAAACTGAAATAGAAATGGGGGCCACTAAATTGTACATGAGGATCTCTTCGAGTCTCATATTGACTTAGAAAATCATATTAGCTAATATTATATGTAACATTAATCAGTAACATATCAATAATAATATTATCTATAATATATTGGATAATTAACAATACTATTATCTACATTTCATTGTATTTTTGTTTATTTTGTTGAACATTTCCCAATTTCATTTTCATCTGGTTCAGGCCACAGTGGGAGTGAAGCTGCATGTTTGACACCTCTATTGTAGACCATCAGCAAAAATTAATCAAGGATAAAGATATAGCTCAAGGACCACCTTAACCTTATTCATTATAAAGTAGCTGGATATCAAAGTGACATGGAGTGGGGTGGGTTGTGTGTGTGTGTGTGTGTGTGTGTGTTTGTGTGTGTGTGTGTGTGTATACTAGACTTGGAGTCAGGAAGACTTGAGTTCAAATTTGTTTCTAAAACGGGGATCACAATAGCGCCTACTATCTAGGGTTGTCATGACAATCAAATGAAATAATATTTGTAAAGTGCTTTGCAAACTCTTAATTGCTATAGAAATTCAAGTTACTATGGTACTTTCTTTCATAATGACACAGTGCCTTCTAAGCTATAAACTCCCATCATTACTTTTGTCACAACTTTGTCGTTCGTCAGACCGGTCAATTTCATTAGTGTTTGACTAATGACTAATATTTGTCTTGCACGGCGTTGGGCGCCATGTTTTGTACTCAGAAGTCTGACTGCCCTGAAAGAGCTCACAACCACAGGAGGGAGAGTGACATATTTGTATAAAACAATGAATTTCATCATCTTCCATACTATCATTATTCAAGGGAGGAAGTGAGCGGGTAGCTGGGAGCTGCAGGAGATCTGACCAGGGAGACTTGGGGCTCCTGATATGGGTGGAATAGTGGGGGGAAGATTTCTGAAGGAAATGACCTTTTAAAGCAGGATCTCCAACCTCAAGTGCTATATATGCTGAGGCTCAACTATAGTCTAGGTGCTGCAAGTAGGTTCAATGTAGGGGTCTTGCCAGGGAAGGGCTAACAGAATCAGATGCATACTTTTGTCAGATAAAAATTTACATTATGTAAAGATACATAGGCAATATGGTACAATGGATAGAGACAGCTGGCATCAGGGGGACCTTTGTTCAGGTTCTATATTAGATGGATGCTGGCTGAGTGACCATGGGCAACCTGCTTAACCTGTCATGGCTCTTAGGCATGTCTCTGGCACTGTTGTGGACAGAGGAGTTGGAGTCATGCCTTGAATATTATATGCATGGATGAACACACACTAAGAGCTTCCTGTGCAGATGAAATCAGCCATGGTGATGGAAGGAAAAGGGAGGAGGAGAAGAAGGGGAGGAGAAGAGAGGGCAAGAGAGAGAAAAAAGAGAAAAGGAGAGGGAAAATGAAGAGATGAAAAGAGAGAGAGGAGTAGAGGAGGAGAGAGGGAGAAGAAGAATGAGGGAAAGAGAAGGAGAGAAAAGAGGCAGAGAAAGGAAGAGAGAGGAAAAGAGGGGGAGAAGGGAGGAGAGGGGAGGAAAGAAGAGAAAGGGAGAGAGAAAGAGATAGAGAGCAGAGGGGAGAGAAGGGAAAGAGAAGGAGAGGGAAGAGAGGAAAAAGAGAAGAGAGAGGAAGAGAGAGGGAAGAGGGAAAGAGGAGGAAAAAGGGAGAGAGGGAAAAGGGGGAAAGGAGGAGATGGCGAGAAAGGGAAAGAGGAGGAAATATAGTGGATTTAGGTATTAAAAATCAAAGATAATAGAAAAATAGAGATCCATACTTATCTTTACCTTTGGGTAAGGGGAATGATGATTGCTGGAACCTGAAAATCTATTGGATTGGGGCCTGATTATTTGAATAATGTAATTTTTCCTTTCAAAAATTTTCATAATTGGGAGTGGCTAGGGGGCACAGTGAATAGAGCACCAGCCCTGAAGTCAGGAGGACCTGAGTTCAAATCTGATCTCAGACACTTAACACTTACTAGCCATGTGACCTTGGGCAAGTCACTTAACCCCAATTGCCCTGCCTTCCCCCTCCAAAAAGCAAAAAAAACCCAAAACACCAAACCATAATTTCCAATAGCATATTTGCCTTTTCTTACTTACAACAATGCTTTAACTCCTTTTTTTTTAAGCAGATATTACAGAAGAGTTTCTTGGCGAGTATCTCTGGGGTCAAACCATCCCAGAATGTCATAAAAGTCTATTTTTCTTCCACCCACAGATTCACTGAACACACTGTACAAACATATTCTGCCTGTCCCTAAGTGGTTCTATAAAAAACACATTAGTAGAAAAAAGCATCAGAGGGGGCAGTTAGTTTTATAGGTACAATGTTCTAATGAGCAATCAACCTGTCAACTGCGTGTTTTTTGACTCTCCTGTGGGGTTTGACTCTCACGCTTTATGATGTTTAATACCAAAGGATATTTGCCAGAGTACCCTCGTTTAGGGCACAAGTACCTGTGAGTGGAAGTGAGTACCCATGCTTCCAGGCTCACATTCTGACCCTTAATCTTATCTTGGTATCTGAATGTCTAAGTGAGCAAGCATAACTGATCTCCCCAATCTGATTTTAAGTTCTGTGAGGGTGGAGAAGGTGCTTTACCTGCAGTTTAAAAAGCACATTAATGCATAGACAGACTCCCTGCTGTTCTATGAGCTCTTGATGCTAGCCTAAGTGGACATCCTCTGGCACACTTACTGGGCTCTTATTCTTTGCCTAGAATGACCTCTCTCCTTTTCACTTATATGTCTATACATCCTTCCAGGCTCAACTGAAATTCTGCCATTTACTACCTATGTTATCCTGGCCAAGTCATTTAACACCTAGTTTACTCAGCTGTACAATGAGGCAGTTGGACTAGATAATGTACAAAATCCTTTCCAGCTCTATAGGACCCTCACTGACTACCACAGCCTCTCCCACATTACTTTGATGTGGGATTTTCTAATTCATAGACCTGGTAATATCTTGTATCATGGCCACCTGTGTCACTGTCTGATGGTTTCCCACCCCATCAATGGGGAGCTCACCGATGGGAGGGACTACGTCTTAGCTAAATTTTATGTCTCCCTGGCATTTAGCACAGTATTTGTGGACATTTGTTGTATTCTATACTGACCTAGAAGTTAACGAGGCCTGGGTTCTATGCAGACTCTGGTCCCAGTCATGGTTCTGACATGAACAAATGATGCAGCCTTGGACAAATCATCTCATTTCCTCTTCTGTAAACCAACTGAGTTTGATTAGATCAGGAATTCCTAACCACTTTTGAGTCATGAGCCTCTTTGGTAGGCTGGTAGTGCCTCTATATAAAGCTCTATTCAGAATATTTTTAAGTACCTAAAATAAAACATATAAGATTGCAAACAAACCAAAGGTTAGTGAAAATAAAGATGCAATTTTTGTCATCATCCAGGTTCATTAACCCCTCTGCAATCTCCTCAGTTCTTCAGGTTAGGTAACCCTGGATGAAATGTTCTCCCAGATTCCTTCCAGCTCTATCCAGCATAGGACGCTAGCCACCAGGTACTGAACAATTTAGGTACTGAATAACTGCTTATACCTTCCCCCCTCCCTCCCGCTGCCCCAAATACTATCTTCCAGGTTGCCTGATTCCTGCTGGTGACCAACCTTGTCGATTTCTTTTTATTCTAATTAACTCCTAATCTAGATGAACCCCTTTCTGACTTTGTCTCCAGATTTTGAGGGAGCTCCCAGATAAATGACTATATACGACCTCCTGTTTGCAATGTCAACCAGAGAAGCTTCAGATGAGTCAGAATTACATCTTGCCTTGTGACATTTACTTGCTCTTAGCCTGCCAGGTTGATGTTCTCTACTGTGGGAAGGACTCGTCCAAAGACAAATAACCCTGCGTTGGCATTTGGACTGGTCATTAATATTCCATCTCTGCCAGTAGCAAAAGGCTACTTCTAGAGGGAAAATAAACGGATCACAGCCATAGTTTTCTTTCCATTGTTATGTGTCTGGACTGAGCAGCAAAGGTGTATTTGAGACAAGTGTGATTCTGAAAATCAGAAGCTTCTCAACTAACAGGAAATTCTGTAGGCAATGATAAAGGGCACATTTCTTGGCAGGGGGATGTTCCTGCCCTCCCCCCCCAGTCCCACCTTCCTTTGTGTTGCTCTTCCCAGGGGACTCCCTCCCTTCACACTGAGTTGATGAGCTGAGTCAGCCTGGCTAGAGGGAACACAGTGACTGGGCTTGGCTTGCAGGCTCTCAGCAGTCATCCTCGGTGCCCAGAGAGGACTGGCTGGCTCAGAGGAAGATTGAGCAGAGAACAAAGGACAAGGAAGGAAAAGAGAAAACTGCTGACGAGAAGGTGCAAACAGCCTGTCTCTGGTGGGAAAACCTGAAGAGAAAATTGTCCATTTTTCTTGTCAAGAGGTGTCACTGAGGTTCTCCCTGGTTATTTCTTCTTTTTGCTGGCCTTTTCTGTGGGATATGGCTTGTCCAACAGCTTTGCCTTAAAGTGGTTGAGGCCATTTTGTTCTTTGTTCTTTTTCATGGCTTCTGGGTAACTATAGGTGGTGACATAAATCACAGGATGTTGGGATGGAGAGTTCTAAGGGGCCTTAGAGATAATGTAGCCCAAACCTCTCTTTTCAAAGATAAGGAAACTGAGTCTGGAGAGAGGGAATGAGTTGTCAGAGACCACAAGGCAAGAATATTGTTTCTTGGCACTTAGGAAAACAGAAGCTGCCTTTAGTGTCTCTTAGCCCCCCCTTTCATGCCTCCTGTGCCCTTCTGGCTTCTCTTTGTACCTTGCCTCTCTACCCAGGGCTTTAATGTTATCCCTTGTTTCCCTTAATATGACAGTAAGAGAGAGGAAAGGGAGAATTTCAGGGACCTGGACTGGCTGGGGAGGCAGGCCCAGTGGGGATATAGGACCACAGTCTCCAATCCCAGGTGGCTCAAGCTTTGGAAATTTTCTCTCCCTCTTGCTGCCCAAGGGTAGGGGTAGGGGTAGGGGTAGTGAGGGGTTTGTTCCTTCTCTATGCCCTTTCCCCTTCTGTTTTCATGGAAACAGCCCTGACTTAAGATGACTCCTACTGCCATCAATTTCCTTGTCTGGAAGGTGAAGAGCTTTGTTGAATACACAGACTCCAAGACCCCATCCAGTTCTGACATTGTATGGATGGTCCTATGAAACTTTGTTCTCTGATAGGCCTAATCTATTACACTGCCTAGTCATACCAAATACCATGGTGTTCATGGTGAGCAACGCCTCCCAGAAACTGTGTTGGCATTTTAATGGAGGTCTTCAATGCCTTAACCCATTGGCAGAACTGGGATAGCCATCTAGAGCTAAGAGGGTGCTTTGTGGCAGGGGAAGCCTTGATCCCTCTCAAAACATTTCCAAACAGCAGTTCATTCCATTTAAAAGTAGGGCTGGCCCTGGTCTCTCCAATAGGAATTCAGGAAACTCAGCCATCTGGATTCAGTGCAAAGGGCAGTGCCAGTCCAGACTGAGGCCTTTTTTTCTGGCTGAGAAAGTTTGTCGCATCTTTGTTCTTTTAAAACTGGTTTGGTGTTTGGATCTCATGATTCAGGTAGGTCCTGTATACTCTTGGCCAACGGTAATCATCGTGGCACATTTACATTGTATTTTAAAGTTTGTAAATCGATTTCACATTCCCACTGGGGCTCTTGGGCTTGATGTCCCTATTTGGCACTGCCCAAAGGTCACCTGGAAGTCCACTCACACTTACCCTCCAATAACATACCAGGGGGTGAGTATTAATTTTTTTTCTTTTTGGAGGGGGGATGGCAGGGCAATTGGGGTCAAGTGACTTGCCCAAGGTCACACGGCTAGTACATGTTAAGTGTCTGAAGCTGAATTTGGACTCAGGTCCTCCTGACTCCAGGGCCAGTACTGTCTATTTGCTGTACCACCTAGCTGCCCTAGGGGTGAGTATTAGTAAGAGGAAGATTTAGAACAGTTTCATGTCCTTGGTTAGCCATCCCTAAGTAGCATAGAACCCTCAGGCTGCTGCCCAGAGCCCTCTTTTAATGCTGAATCAGTGGAGGCGAGAGAGGAGGAAGAGACATATAATGTCCTTCAGCTCTCCTGAGTCTGCTATTGCTGGTTCGAGATTTAACAACTATTTTTTTTTTTTAAAGAAAGGTCTGGTATTAATTGACAGCTCAGCCAGTCAATGATATTAGGATAAAAGGGTGAGAAGGCATGTCCTCTCTTGTTTTCTTGGGTTCCATAACTCCCATTAGTACAAAATACCTCCATGGGATCCTATGTTTGTTGTTCAGTTGTGTCTGCCTCTTTGTGACCCCATGGACCGTAGCATGCCAATACTGTCTGTGGGGTTTTCTTGGTAAAGATCCTGGGCTATTCCCTTTTCTAGTAGAATAAGCCAATAGAAGTTAAGAGACTTGTCCAGGGTTACTTAGCTAGTAAGCATCTGAAGTTGCATTTGAATTCAGATCTTCCTGACTCCAGGCCCAGACAAGATAAATATTACTGTCCCCATTTTGTAGATGGGGTGCAAACTCAGAGGGTTTAAATGATTAATCATAATAAGCATCAGAATAATGACTTGAATTCTTACCTTCAGACTCATAATCTTCACCACTATTTCATATAAAATTTCCTATTTTCTGCATTACATGGAGCAGTAACAGGAGCAACTGACAGATTACAGTTACTCTTCACAGTATTTACTAAAATGTAGGCTAAAAGAGTTTGCTAAAGTCACTCTCAAGTCACTTTCAGTTACGTATTATCCAGTAAGAGGTGGTAAAGTAAGAGCTTTCATTTCCCAACTCCTCTCAGCATGGGAGGCTTTGGCAAAACAGAGAAGCCAGTGTTAATTGTATTCCAGGGTTAGGAACATGGTTTTGAGACAAGTTCTTGTTGAATAAAAAGATACCCATCTTGGATCAAGGGTGCTTGACTCAGGTCCTGGAACTGGAGAGAAAGAATAATGCATCTCTGCAACCCCAAATTATATTTTCAAGAGTATACCTGTAGGGACAGTACTGTTTAAATAGGAAGATACTTGGAGCCAGAAGATCTGGGTTCAAATTTTGACTCTGTCCCATATTTTTTTGTGTCAATTTGGCCAACTGACACCAGCAGAGCAGAGACCCCAAAATACCAGAAGAGTGATCCTATGTATGTTCCCGTTTGTCCACACAACTGTGACTGTGAGAATTTCTGCAGTTTCTGTAATGTCCTAGGTTAATGGTTTCCAGATCCCCTTTCATAGAGAGTAAAGAAGTCCAAAATGGCATCCTCTGAACTTCTTGGTTAGCTGTCTCCACCACTCCCAGACTGTGACTCGGTGAATAAAAAGACGGTAAAGAGACTCTATCCTCAGACATTTCTGTCTTGGGAGAGACTGTATCTGGGGATCAAATGGAATATTCAGTCTATTCTATGTGAAATTAATGCTCCTGCTTTTACTGTGCATTTGCTAATTTAATTAAATTATGTCTCTTAGTTATGACCTTGAGTAAAGGTAGATCAAGGAAGCAGCCAGAAAATGTGTCAGCCAGTTTTGTTCAATTGTTGTTTATTCTTTGTGTAAGGGAAGTCTCCTTGGAGTAGGGAGGTTCTGGGGGAGGGGAAAATCAAGAAATGATTATGATGCAAAAACAAAAGGCATCAATGCAACAACAACCACAACAACAGAAACTCAACTCAACACGGTGCCTAAAACTGGGGAAAAAAAATGGAAGCAACAGAATGTGAAAGCTGAGGAAGAGGTGTGGCCAAGTAGCTAGAGTCAAGCCCGAGCCTGGAATAAAGTATACTCCAATGAGTCAGCACACATACATTTAATGAAGAACCTGCTTTGTTCCAGGCACTGTTTAAGGTTATTGTTCATCCTTTGTTTTTTTTTTAATTTTATTTATTTATTTTAAAAATTAATTACTTAATTTATTTTTAGTTTTCAACATTAATTTCCATAAGTTTTAAATTTTCTCCCCACCCTCTTCCAAAGACAGCATACAATATGACATGACTCTACACATACATTCCTATTAAACACATTTTCACATTAGTAGTGTTACCTAGAAGATTATCCTTTGTTTTCAAAGAAGACTAATGACATCACGGGGTGATATCTTGACTCAGGTGTGAATTGGACTTAAGTTAGAGTCACATAAAGTCATCAGCTTCACTCTCTCTTCCAGAGTCATCAAAGTCCAGTGGCAAGACAAAAATCAAGATGACTGGCGATGGCCTGGAATGCAGACCCTGGCATCTTTGATCCCCTACCAAACTCTAAGAGCTCCATAACTCCTGCTTTAGGCATCTTCATGGCTGTGGGAACAAATTGTTCTCATCAACCCATTCCACTGGGGAAGGTCTTCACACACTTGGGGTAGACATTCCCTTAACTCACTGAAAGTCTGAGACCTATCAGTTTCCCTCCATCTGGCTTAGCCCATCTGCCAAGACAATACTGGGATGTGGCCTCTGTGCATGCTAGAGTTTCTTGGAGCCACTGGTGAGAGTTGGGTGCTTGGTGGATGAGCAGCCCTGAAAAGCGCTTGGCTAGTCCTTAAACCAGGAGTACTAGTTAGTCTTCCTTGAACACACTCCATTGTGTAAGGTATTGGGGGTATGAAGAGAAATCAAATGATATCTGTTCTCAAAGCCCTACATTCTATCAGGGAAGATATGCATGCATACATATAATATATGTGAATATATTATAATATTGTGTGTATTTAATTATACATATATATGGTTATATAAATTATGTGAACAAGGTATACATGCATATAACATATGTGCAAATACACACATACACAATTTCTATATACATAAATAGGTATATCTATATGTCTCTGGAGGATCAGGAAAGACTTTATGTAGAAGGCAGCCCTTGAACTAAATGCTGAAGGAAACTAGGGATTTTAAGAAGCAGTGGTGAGAAGGAAGTCCATTCTAGTCATGGAGGATGGACCACCCATGCAAAGATACAGAAATGGGAGACAGGGCATTGTGGAAGAGGAATAGAAGAGAGCCAGTGTAGCTACATGTAATGTTAATAGAATTTAAGATCTTCCCTGCCCATTAATAGACCTCACAGTGAAACCCATTAAGGGAAGCTTGCTTAGGGGAGGCTTGCTTGAGGAAGGCTTTCACATCTTTTGCTCATTTCTAATTAGGCACTGAATCATGAGGGTTGTGATGCCTTCTGGCTCTGAGAAGTGTATATGTACTTTTGGTGGGGGGGCTTGCTTATGAGAAGGCTCTTGTGATTCCCTGGTTGAGATTCTGAGTGGCCATATGTTCAGAGCCCCTTAACTGCTCAGATGTAAAGACTCTCTTGACTCAGGGATGTAGGTAAAGTATATAGCAATATTGCTTTGATTCAGGCAGTCAGGGCCCTGTCTGTTCATCTTTATTTCTCTTCTTGTATTTTCTCTGCAGCTCAGAGTGCTGACACTTCTCCTGAACTAGTGAATATCATTTAAAGAGATTGTTGACTCCTTAAATAGCTTTCTTTCCTAACAAAGAAGATCTAAGTACCTGTGCTAGTAGCCATCTTGGGTATGCCAGTGTGGTTGCTGCTCTACTGAATTGTCAAGTTTGTGAAGGGGAATAGTATGTAATAAGGCTGAAAAGGTAGGTCAGAGCTCACCTAGATGGTGCTTTGAAAATGCTTTCTTCATTACTAGGATGTGACATTGATACATTTTTACAGATTTTAAAAAAATAGAATTTACAGAAAAAACAGGTTTTTACAGAAGAGGAAACCAAGGCTCATCAATACAGTATATTTTAGTTCTATCTATAAGGTGAATTACATCTCTTTTCTATATCTGGAAAACAAATGTAGTGGAGTATTTGTACCATGAGGAATGAGATAAAGAATCGAGAAAAACATGTGAGGACTTGTCCGAAATGATGCAAAGTGAAGAAAGGAGAGACAAACAAACTTTTCTTATCCTAGAGAGTATGGTTGGAACCTAGAGACTTTTTCCAAATCAATCAAAATCAACATTTAGAATTCAAAAGTTTCTTTCCAAAATGCTCTCTTGCAACAAGATAGGGACCAGATTTCTTCCCCTCCTCCCTTCCATGTGCCTAGCAATGTGTCTCCCTGTGTGGTAGACACTTGATAAACATGGGATGAACGAAGAGGTAGATGAATGATGAAAGTTGGAAAGGGGTATTAGAGACTATTTAGTAGTCCAAACTCCTCCTTTTACTGTTGAGGAAACTAAGTCTTAGAGGGCTTAGCTGAGCTTTCCAAATGCATATAGTCACTCAGTGGCAGAGACCAGAGGCCCATCCAGGTTTACTGACTCCTTGCCCAGGGCTCTTGAATTTATTCCTGGAGATTTTCCTCCACTTCCTTGTAAATCTTTTCTCATTTCCTCTAATTTGATAAAGGGTTACCATCCAGCTCCTCTGCTTGCCTAAGCTTCATGTTGATAAAGGCACTTTGCAGGTGAGGTAAGCTCAGACTGACTCCTGGAAGCTGAATTGGTAAATTTTCAGTAGGAGTATTTCCATCTTGGAAATAAGCAAATACTGCAAATCAAGGCTTAATTGATTGTTTCTTTGATTGTCTAGGCTTCAGAAAGAAAACAAAGAGGATGTTACTAATTGAGATTATGCTTAAAAGCGTGTCCTGTGGATTTCCAGAGATGGTTAAACCTTTACCAGAGTACTCCTGGATAAGAGAGTAACAGCAGAGAGAGGGTGGTTAAAGACTTCACTGGGCTTCGTGCCTGGATTGCTTCTCATGAGGAACTTCCAGATCCCAAAGGAGATTATTGGAGAAGAATCCCAAAGGTGGGAAAGCAATAACCATTTAGCGACGATGGCTGGAAGTAATCTGGTAAAGCAAAACAAAACGAAAACGAAAAAGCCCGGGAATTTAGAGTCAGAAGATCCAAGTTCTACCACTTATTAACTGTGGTCTTATGCAAATCATTCGCTGGTCTCAGTTTCCTTATGTGTAAAATGAAGTGCGTGTGTGTGTGTGTGTGTGTGTGTGTGTGTGGGTGTGCGCGTGCGTGCGCGCACGCGTGCGCTCGCGGGGGATATTTGACTGTATTATTTCTTTGTAGCCTGAGGTTTCTTCCTACACAAGATAAGGGGGGTTAGACCGGATGATTTCGGAGGTCTCTTCAAATCCCAATGTCCTGCTAGTTCCTGTGAAACTCTTGACCCTGTCTCCCCAGCTATTTCTCACTGAGGCATGAAGCTATATATACTACAGAATTCAAGAAGCAGGCCAGCATTGGGCCCAAACATGAATTACAGGCATCATATGTCTTACAAGGTTCTGGGGTCATTTCTTCTGGCACGGTGTATAGGTTTTACAAACATGATTTCAGCCAAATTTATGGGGTTTGGGCCCCAGCTGGCCAACTGAAGCTCATGAAAGCAAACAGGAGGGCATTTTCTCCTTCTTTTTCTCTTCCTTCTCCCCCCTCCCACAAACTAAGTCTTCTTTGAGTGTATAATTTATAGAACTCCCACAAGCTTCAGTTTGGCCATCTTCCCGAGAAAGAAAATATTTTCTTAGACTTTCCAATTCAGCCTTCCCCCAACCCCTACCCCACCCACTGCTCTGAAAATCTAATTGAGTGAGCCCCCGCAGGGCTGGAAGAGCTGCTGACAGGGCAGATTTCTCCCCACATACTAGGGGCTGTGTGTGCAGTGCTTTCTTGGGGACATGGTCAGTCTCTTTTACATTATAGAATTTTAGGTCTCGACGATCCCTGAAAATCATGTAGGTAAACCACTCTCCTTCTACAAGAAGGGTGAGAGAAGAAAAGTGACTTGGTTTAGGTCACACAGCAAGTCAGTGGCAGAATTGGGAATAATATTATCATTGTCAATTTCCAAATAGTCAATGGAACAGTGGAAAGAGTATTGGCTTTGCAGTCGGAAGATCTGGATTCAAGTCCAGCTTTTGACACAGTCATTTACCCTCCTGGGACCTCAGATTTCTCATAGATAAAATGAGGATCATCAGATCCTAGACTTAGTTCTGAAAGTGATTGTGGAGTCCATCTAGTCCAGTCACCCCATATTGTAGAGGCAGAATGACTCATTCAAAATCTTACAGTGTGATCAGTACTGTCCCCAATGTGGGTGTGCTCTCTAAGGACACACATCACAGCCTCCCTAGGCTTTAGGTTTGCCTATTCTGTGGGGTTCTTGTCTCCACCTCTCCCATAAATGTGTTTTGGAGTCTTCCTTCATTGCTCCTGATACCACAAGGAGGGCAATCTGTGAAATAAAAAATACAACTGACTATGTGAAAATGACTCCAAATTACAGGGCATTATAATGTAGTGGATAGAAAGGTATTCTCAAGTCCTTTCTCTGCCACATATGGACTGTGTGACCCTGGGCAAGTCATTTAATAACCTCTGAGTGCCTGTGAATTCAATAAGAAGGTATGCATTTGTTGAAGAAATTCCTCACCATGAGCTCCTTATATCAATGCAATCTCAAACCCCCATTAAATAAAAAAAGAACCAGGCCATTTACATGTTAAGGTTTACAAAATGCTTTCCTCCTAACAACCCTATGAAGAAAGTAGTTAAGTGTTGTTACACCCATTTTAAAGACAGAACAATGGAGACCCAGAGAGTTGAGTCTATAGTTTGGTGGAAGGGGGTTGGTAGGATGTTCATAGGATCATAGATCAAGGTTGGAGATCAACTGGTCTAACTTTCTCATTATATAGACTGGGAAACCAAAGTCTAGAGGAATGAAATATTTTGCCTAAAGTTGTAAAGATGGTAGGGTTGGAATTCAAGGTCTATGACCCTAAGCTTAGTGCTCCAAGTTGAGCCTTCTTTCTATTGTGTTACATAGGATACTGATTCAGGTATCTTGATAAACCCTTCACCACACTGACTTCCATGATCCACAAAGGCTTTTATATACATCATTGCAGTAAGTTTCCTCTTGTGTGTAAAACAAGATGATTAATATTGGCACTGAGGCTCAAAGAGGCAATTGATTTGCCCAAGGTCACACAACTTGCTGGTGGTGAGGTCAGGATTCAAAACCTCTACTTCCTGAATTGGGTCCAGCGCTCTTTCTGCTCTAACATTCCGCTTATCATGGATTGCAAGTCTTTTGACCTTTGCTCTATACCATGGCTGCCTACACAGTAGGGACCTTGGGGTGAGTGCAGTGTTCAAACCACACAGCCACATACTATTTTTACCACCTTGAAAGGATGCCATGCTTGCTGTCCATTTGGCACTGGGGTAGTACCAATCCTCCCCCCGCCCCAACCTGGTAGTTGTGCAAGAACTCTAAGTGACAGGTTGCTTCATTCTTCCTATCTTTAGAATCCAGGCTAATGGGTGTGTGGGGTAAGGGAATGGTTTGAACCACAAGCTCAAGTTGTTGAGTGACTATCTTGTGTTGAGTGTTGAGGCAGGCGGCTGGGAGGCCCACTTAGCCTGGGTCATATTTGATACAGGGAAATGGACTGCTGCTCACAAGCAAGCTGTTTCTACTAATAGTCAATGGAGAGAGTCCAGATACTTGGTTCATTTTTCACTGTCACCACCCGGCGAGGTCCAAGCCAATCTGATTGGAAAGGTCAGAACACATTCCTTTGGGTGCTTACATGTGCTCAACTTCCAGAAGAGTTTTAGGCTGAAGACCGCTGATATTGTACCATTGGCTGGTGGTTGGAAAGTTCCATTTTAGGATAGAATAGAGACAGCAGGTCTACGGCTCAATTTCTTCCTGCACACTCTGCCAGAATAATATTCCTAATGCACACCTCTGAATATATCACCCCCTGGCTTAAATCCTTCAATGGCTCCCCATTGCCTATAGAACGGGGTCCAAATTCCTTAACCTAGCATTACATAGTTCTTACAATCTAGGCCCATCATCTCTAAGGTTGCTTCCCTTTCTAAATCTACAATCTTGCCTTTCTTGTCTTACTTCACACTACTCTATCTCACATGTTACTGCAACAACAATAACAACTACTACTACTACCATTATTAATACTGCTGCTACTATTACTGGTATTAATACTGCTGCTACTACTGCTACTGTTATTACCAATACTACTACTACTACTACTACTGCTACTACTGCTACTACTACTATCACTACTACTACTACTACTACTGCTACTGTTATTACCACTGCTACTGCTGCTGCTACTACTACTACTACTACTACTACTACTACTACCACCACTACTACTACTACCACTACTACTACTACTACCACTACTACTACTACTACTACTACCACTACTACTACTACCACCACTACTACTACTACCACCACTACTACTACTACTACTACTACTACCACTACTACTACTACCACCAC
>CM053598.1:67587199-67608936 GCA_028646575.1 Pseudocheirus occidentalis | reverse complement strand
TCAATTTATAACATTTTATTATTTGTTTGTTTTGTTTTATTTATTTTTTGAAAGAGAGAAGGCAGAGCAATTGGGGTTAAGTGACTTGTCCAAGGTCACATGGCTGGTAAGTGTTAAGTGCCTGAGACTGTATTTGAACTCAGGTCCTCTTGACTCCAGGGCCAGTGATCTATTCACAATGTCACCTAGCTATCCCTCATAACATTTTATTGAAGCATATTTTCTCTAAGTAATATCCCCAAGCTAAGCAGTTTCAAGGTTACTTGTGGAAGTAATATTGTCTGATTTTTTTTTCCTTTAAGAGTGCAAAGATGGACAGACGTGCAGTGAAGCAACAAGACAAGGAGTGTTTGCTGTGGCTGACGCTAGGGGTCGTGAATCGATTTACTGAAAATGTCTAAATTCTATATAGTCAAAAGCAGAGAGGAGTTCACAGCCCTTACTAACAATATAGGGCTTGGTGTATGAGATGAATTCAGTAGCCTCCCTGCTTCCTTGTTGGGTTCTGGTACAATTCTTCCTTGGTCACGTAGTACTTTCCCTCAGAACTGAGGGCGTGGAAGGCACTCTGAATCTCCTTGCTAGACTGAATATTTTCACTCTCTCAGCTGATCATAAAAGTCATCTTGCAGTGATATATGGCCATCCATGTTTATCTCCAGTGTTGAGGATGGCTTCAAACTCAGGAACTGGTTTTTCTTCTTTCACCATAGGTAGGTCATAAGCCAGAGAACACAAGCAAGATTTAAAGTCTTGTCGATGACTATTATTAGTAATGCTAGTAGTAGTAGTGTTGCTGCTGCTGCTGCTACTACTACTACTACTACTACTACTACTACTACTACTGCAGCTGCTGCTGCTGCTCTTGCTGCTGCTACTACTACTACTACTACTACTACTACTACCACTACTACTACCACTATTACTACTGCTACTACCATACTACTACCATTACTGCTACTACCACTATTACTACTACTACCATACTACTACCACTACTACTACTACTACTAGTACTACTAGTACTACCTAGCATTTATACATTGCTGTAAGGTTTGCAGAGAACTTTGCCGATGTTATCTTATATGATCCTCAGAACAAATCTGTGAAATAGGTACTATTATTATCCCCAAGTTATAGAAAGGAAACTGAGGCTGAGAAAGATTAAATGACTTTGCTCAGGCAGAATTTGAACTCGGGTCTCTACTGCTTCTATCTCCAAGGCTCCATGCACTGTTTTACTTGACTGCCTAAGACAAAGCATGCTATGTTTCAGCCCAGGTGTATTATCCAATGATTCCTTCATCTTGTCCCACCTATGGAATTATGATTTTCATAATAATTGATATGATATGTATCTTGAGTCAGATTCACAATGCAGCTTGAAATGATCAGTTAACCCTTTGACAATGCCCATAATCCCTGGCTCTGTACCTTAAGTGAAGTAAAGCAAAGACTCTAGAACTCTGGTCCTGTGACCCCCCAACAACATTGCTCTCTTGGACTCCAGAATTGTTGTATTGTCTTCCATTTGTGAGTTTGTCTTGGGAAACCACTCTGACCCTGGAAACCACCTTCCCCCTTCCCTCCCATTGTGATTTATGTATATAATCTCTGTCTTCCCTCCTGCAAGGTGGAATTCTGATTAGGAGAATTCCCAATTTGCAAATCTGTTCCTCATGATGAAACTAATTAATTAAAGGCCAGCCTGATTACTGGCACTTTGTCTCTGACCTGCTGTTTCCTCATTTTCAGGTTAGAGACTGGCTCAGTGAAAAACTGTTAACACCCCTTCTTTTCTCTACATTTTTGCATTCCCCATGCCTGGAACAGGCTCCCCCTTGTTATTTTGAAATTGTCTTTATTTCAGACCTGGGTTAGTTTCTACCTCCTTCCTGAAACTCTCGGATCCTTCCCCTTGCCTTTTCTTAAACATCTTATAACATTTGTTATGCATTTTTATATTCTAATTTTTATAAGCTCTGCAACTCCCTTCTGAGCCAGTTCCTTCTCACTTTCTCCTAACCTTAGCTATTTCTTCTCAAACATTGCAGTTTCTACAATTGGATAAAGTGTCTATGTAAGTGCATATAGCCTGGAAGGGGGCTAGAATGCCCTTTTTGGTTTTGTAGTTGTTTGAGGGGGAGGATTAGGGGAAGCAATTGGGGTTAAGTGACTTGCCCAGGGTCACACAGCTAGTAAATGTCTTCGTCCAAATTTGAATTCAGGTTCTCCTGACTCTAGGGCTGGTGCTCTATCCATTGTGTCACCTGACTGCTCCCCCCCCACTTTTGCTTTTAAAGCCAGATCTGTGATTTCATTGGTGTAGGGGATTACTTGTGAGAAAGGCCTCAATCATTGCGTGTCTACAATGATCTCTGATTTGTAATCTTAATGAGTTTCCTGGAACATTGAAAGGTTAGGTGATAAATGATTTACCCAAGAGCACCCAGTCAGTACATGATGGAGTTAGGATTTAAACCCAGGTCCTCCTGAATTCAAGGTGGAATCTATCTAAAGGCCACTTACATTATAATTATTCATGTATATCCCTTTCTATTGCTACTAGATTACAAATTCTTTGAGGAGAGAGACTATGTCTTTAACTCTTCATCTTCCCAGTATACCATATAGAAAATGCTTTATAAATGTTTGTCAAATAAATAATTGAATAAATAAGTGAATGATGGATTGAAATTGGAACTTTTCATTCTGGGTAGATGTATCCTATGGTTCCTAAACGTCAATGCTAAAGAGTATTGGGGACCAGCACATGGTAATGATCCCTTCCTCCATGAAAGCATACTAATTTGCCATATAAGAAGGGGGAAAAGCCATGAAAACTCCCCCATAGACTTTTTTTTAAAGGAATGAAAACAGGCAAACTCTTAAGATGTGGATGATAATCATATTTTAGTTTAGACAGACCAGAGTTTGAGTTTTGCTTCAGATACCAACTAGCTGTGTGACCCTGGGCAAGTCACTTGTGCCTCAGTTTTCCCACCAGCAAAACAGAGATAATAATATTTGTACTACAAACCCCATAAAGTAGTTGTGAGTGAACTATAAATAAAACTATACAAAAACTTTGGAAATAATGAAGGGCAGCATAAATATGGATGGTTCTTTTTATTTTTTATGCCAAACATTTTTTCTTATCCACCACCATATATACAAGAACAGCTGCTCTACTCATCCTTCATGGCTCGGGTATTTTCACCTCCTCCATGAAGCCTTCCTTGATCTCCCACTCCAGACCAATCTCTCTCTCCACTGACCTCTTTCAAGTATTTTGTTCATATTTTTCCTATGGCACTTAGCATATCTTAACTTATTTAATAATGATTTGTGTTCATGTTTTATCCGTAGGATCAGAGACTGGGGGGACGTGTAGGGGGAAGTCTTGTTTATGAGTTTAGAGATTTAGAGCTGAAGAAGACCTTTGAGGTTCTTTGTATATCCTCCAGGGACCAGTATAATGCATATAATAAGTACTCAGTAAATAACTACGTGGCTGGCTCTGCTTCAGCGACAGCCTGTCTTTTAGGTTTGGGGTTTGGGGGAGAGGACAAAAAGGAAAAAGGCAACCCCAAAGGAATGTGGCCATTTGTTGAACTGAAAGAAAGTGCTTTTATTACATTCTTGTCATAGACTTTTCAAGGAGACACTTAGGAAGGAGAATGAATCAACTCTGAATTATGTAAAAGTCTGTTGACTGTAGATTCTCCAGGCTCTTTGTCTTTTGCCTCCTTCGTGGGCCCCTTAATACTCTGGGGGGTATTTTTCTCTGCTATCAACACCTCCCTGCACCTGGGAGATAACAGAAGGTAAAAGTCAAAAAGAAGAAAAAAAAACAAATTTAGAAAGATATAAAAATGATGATGTTTAAGAAAGACCTTTGTGATTAATAGCTAAAATCAGTGGGAGGCTACAGATTTTTCATGAATTTCAGGTGAATTGCTCATTTTGTCTCAAGCCTTTCAGGGATAATAGAGGGGTGGCTATGGTCAGCAGGTATTATTTGAGAATCCACAGGGTCACCAGGGAGTGTTTGGGAGGCTTGGACCTGGCAGAACAAGAAGCAGGCAGAACATCTGACCCCCAAAAATCAGGACTCAAAGGTGTAATTATGATAATTATTACAACATTAGCAAAAATGTAGTTAGGTCAAAGATTAGTCAGAGGCAACACTGGCAGCGGAAAATTGGTCATAATAATATGGAGAATTGAAAATTTAGAATATTTTATATGTTGAAATTCATTATCTCCATGTGAATAGTTGCTAAAAAAGTTTAATTGACTATAACACCTGGGAACTGCCTCCTGCCCATACCTATGGCTCCCAGAAAAGCTATCTCAGGTTCAAGGTATTCTGTAGACCAATATTCCCTCAAAACCTTTCTCTTAAGACCCTGCTAATTTGTTTACTTTTATTAGTTGGAGAATACAATTAGTGTAAAGCCAAGTATGAGCAGCTTTCCAGAGGACTGCTGCTGTGAACAGCTTCAAGGTTCTGATTACACAGAATAGTGAACTCTATTTATTCAGTAACAAACTAAGACAAAACATTCACAGAAATCAAAACACAGCATTCACAATGTTATGACATAACAGCTTATCACTAAAATGGCCACATAGTTTTCACCCAAGTGGCCACATAGTTTTAAACAAAATACATTCATTTAGTAACTCAATCATTTAGCCAGTCTTTAATTCAATCATCCTTAAGGAGGCTTGTCTCCTTAATGGACACAAAGTACAAAGGTCAAAGTTCTCCACTCCTAGGTCACATTGTCTTAATCTTTTCAAGTCTTCTTTCTTCTTAATTGGAGAAGTCCTTAACTCAATATTTAAATGTAAAGGTCAAAGTTCTCCACTCCTAGGCCACAGTAAATCATGATCTTTTCAGTTTGCATTAAATACCCAAGGAAAGGTCTTTTCATCTTGACTTGAGGCAGGGTCTCAGCTTCCATGGTTCCTCTTCCATGGTCCCCGCTCCTGTCCAAATCTATCCAACTATCACCTGAGTTCAAAGGCAGACAGCTCTCAGTTCCTTGTCTAGCTCCTTGTGCAGTTTCATACTGAAGCTCACAGTGTCTAGGCCACCTCAAGTCCTTTACAGTTTCTGTTCCTGGGAAGACAAAGCTTAACAAAGCCATAGTAACATTCATATACATTGCTGGCATCCTCATCAATTCACTTTCTGCCTGTGAAATCAACATAGACCCAACAACAAGGTCTGAGGACTCAACACAAATCATCTATATCTATATCTCTATCTTTATCTCTATCTCGATCTATGATATGTAATATATCAATATAGTCCCAGGACCTCTGAAAACGTCAGTAAGACCCTCCTGCAGGATTTCTGTAAACATACAACAAGAAAATCCTCTTTCAGGGCTTCTGAACCAGCAGTAACAACAGCAACATCCTCTATCAACAGATCAATCTGACAAAGTAACATCAACCTCCCAGTTCTTTGTTCTCATTTCTCAGTTCTTCTCAATTCTCTTCTCAATTCTCAGCTCTCTGTTCTGCCACCACAAGTTCTATTCTTCATTCTGCTCTCAATTTGTTGCAGTTCTCAGAAGTTCTCAGGATCCTAGCAGTTCTCTTTCTCTCTCTCAGCAATGCTGACTCTCTAGCTTGGGCTTTTCCTTCTATATGGTATTTTCCTTATATATGGTATTCCTCCCTGTTCCACCCCTTCCTGTTATATCAGCAACTTCCTCCCACTGTGGAATTCACAAGTTCTGGATCTTAATACTTGATACAATCATGAACTGAAACAAGGTGCTAAATACCTGTTTGATTGCCAATACAAGGGGCAGGGAAGATCTTCAAATCCCCATTACCATTACAATAAGTTCAAAGCAAAGGCATTTCATGAAATAGCATAGAAAATTCACCAATAGGCTTGGAGTACACTGTCCTACAGATACATATCCGATCAGTGGAAAGAGTGAACAACCTTAGTAATGCATGAAACACATGGATGAAGGAGCAATTTGTACTTCTGATACTGCTGGGTAAACAATGTCTTTTGGTGATGCCATGAGACCTGAATCCTAGTCTTGGTTTTATCATGGAATAATCATATGTATTTAAGGTTCTGGTTTTAATTTCATCACCTATAAAATAAGGATAATACTATCTGAACTACCTACCTTACAGTCTCCTGAAGTTTCAAATCAGATAATGTGTGGAAATGCATTTTGGAAACTATAAACTGCTCATGGGTCCAATATAATTATGATTAGGACTATTTAAAAACAGAAGATAACACAGGGAGGCTTCTTAAAGATGCTTGATCTTGAGCTGTGAGTTGAATAAGAAGGATGTGGGCAGGAGGAGTTGTTCAACCAAATGGTTGCCTGGTTCCATTATCTTCTCCCTGGATATGAAAGAGGAAACAGGGGGAGGGCAGAGGCTGCTCCTAAGAACACCAGTATTCATTTCGAACACCAGTATCCTTCCTGGAGAGTTCTATGATTCAAATAAGAAGACATAAGTACCTTGTAGTAGGCAGGCTTTCTAGAAGAGGCTAGGTGGGTCTTTTGCCTCTGACAGCGATTGTGGCCATTTTCAATGGCTCCATAACTGAGGGGGTGGAAGGACTTTTGCCTAAGCTCATAGACTCCTTAAATGCCTATCTGTGGGATCATAAGTGAGAGATAGGACTACAGACTTCTTTTGGATGCATCAGGGAGGGGTGGTAAAGTGTGGGAGAAGTCCCACTCTTGGCCTCCAAGTACAGATTTGGAGGCCATTTCTTGGGACAGACATTGAGTTTGACACTATAGTGTTAGAGCAAATCTCCAGTGTAGTCCACTTTCTTAGCATTTTGGGGAAGGTGTATGATGTGGTGTGGAAGAACATAAACTAGACTTAGAATGAAAAGAACAGGCTGTATTACTATTTCACTAGCCATACTGCCTTGGCAAGTTCCTAAACATCATAGAACCTCGATTTCCTTAAGTATGAAGAAGGAATGAAAATTCTTCATCCTTCTTGCCTCACATAGTTATGAGGTTCCCAATGAGATAAGAGATTTTTCCTATGTTATTATTTTAGAGCAGGAGAAGTCTTTTTTAGACTGCCATCCAAGGAGGCTGCATGAATTAAGCCTTTCTTATAGTTTCTCTTGGACATCTGGGGCTCCTACTATGGCTGACACATTCTCATTTGCGCTGGGTTCTCCTCCATCACATTGTAGCATTTCCGTGATGGAAGCTGCCCTGGGCTTTCTCAGATATCACAAGCCTACGACCATTGCTCTCTCTGTCTACAGCTTGAAAGAGGTCACATTGGATATGCACATCTTATCCTCTCTTGCATCAGAAAGATAACTGATTGCTTGCTGAGCTTGTAAAAAAAATAAACAGGATTAGATTTGAGGCCAGTGTCCTAAAGCTACAGCACTAAGTGGGAGAGGCAGGGGGCTGGAACAGAAGGCATGTTATAAGGGCTACCACCAGAATGTTTGCATTCAAACCCTTTTCTTCCACTAACTAGAGAAATGGCTTTGTGGCAAGTCCCTTCCCTTCTCCAGGCCTCATTTTTCTGAGATAGGACAAGAGCCCTTCTAGCTCCAGTTCCTATAAAATTTAAAAGCATTAGCACCTTTTGAAGCCTTTACTTCTTTATCTCAATGCAGGGCAGCTCAAAGGTTCCCCTGCCAGCAACAGGAAGGAAATAAAATGTCTGACACTAATTTTGTTCCCTGCTCACTGGGAGAGAGAAAATCCCTCTGTTCTTTTCCTCATATTCTATTCTTGAATCCAGCTCATGCCCAGGCTGAGAATAGTCCCTGAGTTCTAGCTCACTTCTCCATGGCTCTGATTGGTGGCGAACCATGGGAGGAAGTATGTAGACCCTCTGGGAATAGCTTGGCATAGGGAATTGAGCTAGACTTGGACTTAGAAAGGCGTTCATTCTCATCCTTCCTTAGACACTAGCATTATACTCCTGGGCAAGTCATTTTAACTTCCCAGTCTCAGTTTCCTAATCTGTAAATATGGGGATAGTACTAACTCCCAAGGTTGTGAGTATCCTGTAAGATAATCTATATAAAGGGCTTTGCAGACTTTAAAGTGCTGCAGAAATGTTAGGTACTATTATTATTGTTAATAATAATAATGATAGTAGCAACTCTCAGGAGGATTCATAGGGGTGTTTGGAAGCCATCTCTATATACTTTCATTTCAATACAAGAAACATGAAGATGGGAAAGACATGGAGATTTTCTCCAGATCTGGAAGGGAAGGGAGGGCCATATGCTTCCTCTCTCTCTCTCTCTCTCTCTCTCTCTCTCTCTCTCTCTCTCTCTCTCTTTCTTTCTCTCTCTCTTTCTCTCTCTTACTCTCTCTCTTTCTCTCTCTCTCCCTTCCCCCCCTCTCTCCATCAGCAGATATAAGGGTTGCCATTCATGGCTTTATGGTAGTCTGTCCAGTAATCTCAGGGCTGGTTAAGTTAGGCTCATGGTTTTCTTGAGTTGATTGGTGTTTATTAATAATCTCAAATATTTAATTTCTTAAAGCATCATTAGTCTAAAAGCATCATGTTGGGCACTGTGGTTTTTTTCTAGGAAGAGTTTCCCATCCAGCTGGGACTACAATGCACCCACCCTGGAAAAAACGTATATATGTAGTGAAATTTAGAACCATTCAAGTGCAGAAAATTAGAGGAGACTGTAGTGTAATATAGCATCTCAATCTGTGAGCAAATCATGTGTTTTGGTTTGATCAGGGCCCAATGGCAGAAGATTAGGGTTAATTCAGAGAAAATATATTATTTGTAAAGCTGTAATATTTTACTCCAATTCTATCAAAGACTACTGCTCATCCAAATGTAATGAGCTTCCTTCCTTATTCTTCTCGCAAAGTCTTCTTTGGATAATACCAGAAGTTTCCATCATAAGTAGTAGAAGTAGAAAACTATCCCAAGTTTGAGGTACTTTATAGATAAGCATTCTCTCAGTACTATATATAGCTAAGGAGTTTCTCCTGGTGTATTTACTTTTACAAGGCCGAAGGATAGACCGGTTCAAAGCAAATGACATTTAACCAAACAATATGCAAATTATAGGATGTGAAAAGATCTGTCCCTCTGTACACACTGTTCCTCCACTGATTGTCAGCAGTGGGGAGGGTGTATAGGTGAGTGATCAGAGATGATTTGTGGATGATACACACGGAGAGAACATATTTGGGAAGAGAGACCTTTGGGACAAGTTGCTGAGGAGGTAGCCAGAGAGTAGATAAGATAATTCTAGGATGATTGTTGTAGCCTTGTAAGAAGCCTTAGGCATCATTTAATCCAGTGGTTCTCAACCTTCCTAATGTTGCAGTCCTTTAATAGTCGTATGTGGGCGTGTCTGCATGTGAGCGGACCCACCTGGGGATGAATAGAGGAGGTTCCTAAGACTTTCGGAAATATGTGTTTTCTGATGGTCTTAGGTGACTCCTGTGACCCTTGTGAAAGGGTCGTTCAACTCCAAAGGGGTTGCAACCCACAGGTTGAGAACTACTGATTTAATCTATCTCATTTTATTTTATTTTATTTTATTTTATTTTATTTTATCTAATCTTATTTTATTTTATGTTACTTTATTTTATTTTTTGCTTTTTGGAGGAGGAGGAAGGGCAGTTGGGATTAAATCACTTACCCAAGGTCACATGGCTTGTAAGTGTGTCAAGTGTCTGAGGCTGAATTTGAATTCAGTTCCTCCTGACTCCAGGGCCAGTACTCTGTTCACTGCACTACCTAGCTGCCCATAATGATCTCATTTTATAGATACTAAGGCCCAGGTAGGTTGACTGACTTGCTAAAGGTCATAGTGATAGTAAAACATCAGGGAACAGGATTTGAACTCAGATACTCTTACTCCAAAGGCGATGTCCTTTCAAACCCATAAAAATTGGAAGAAAAAAGAATGAAATTTGTTTCAATTGTGGAAAGGAAGAAAGTTTTCAAAGGAATAACTGGAAAAATTATTTAAGAAAAAGTAAATGAATTACATTATATAAAAACAGCTTTTGCATAAAAATGCCTAAAATACATTAGCAAAAATATTCATTGTAAATAGCTGAAGTATCAGATCCATAAAACCTATAAGGACTCAGCACAAATTTATGAGAGAGAATGACCATTCCCCAAGAGGTAAATAGCAAAAGAATTTCAACTGGCATTTCTCAAAGAAACACATACTGTTAATCATTTGAATAGTTAGCTCTTGGGTTAGATAAGTGATGATTTAAAATGTATTTGTGGTACTACCTTGCTCCTTTCAAGTTGACAAAAATGATTAAAAATGATAAAAATCCACTATTGGTAAGGCTTGGGGGGAAGCTAATGTGCTCTTCCAGACTTAGTAGAGCTATCAATTGGTTAGAACCTTTTTGGAAAGCAATCCAATAGTAATACACACTAAAAGTTACCAAAATTATTGCATCCTTTGATCAGTAATCACAGCAGTAGGACAATGTTCAATGGCAAGTAGTATCTGGGATATAGTAGGAGCTTAATTTTTTGTTAGTAAGTGATCCTAAGGTTGTTTGTATTCTTATTAAATATTTTATCAGAAGTTTAACATCAATGGAACATCAATACAAACAACTAGAATGGCTTAGAAATTATTTATATTTCAATTAATAAATTTCAGCAGTACTATAGCATTTTTTCAGGTACTCTTTCATTAATGCACTATTTTTCTGATACTATAATGTCTTATTTTTCTGGGCTGCTGATAATAATAATTAGCATTTACATAGCACTTTAAGGATTGTGAAGTATTTTACAAATATTACCATATTTTATACTCAGAATAACCCTGAGAAGTAGGTACTGTTATCTCCATTTTACAGATGGAGAAACGGAGGCAAATAGCAGTTAAGTGACTTATCCAGGATTACACAGCTATGAAGTATCTGAGGCTGGATTCAAACTCAGGTCTTCCTCATTTTGAGTGCAGAACTCTATCCATTGCAGTAGTTAGCTGCTTCAGTTAGGGCACTGATTCAAACTTAGGGATGGATTTGGAGATTATTTGAGGTGGAGAGACTTTCTATTTTTTAGTCTAACTCACTCATTTTACAGCCAATAGGTCAGTTAAACATTTTTAAAGCGTCTACTATGTGCTGAACACTGCTCTAGGAGTTAGGGATACAAAGAAATGTTGAAGACGGTTTCTGCCCTTGAGGAGCTCACGCTCTAATAGGGGAGAGAACATGCAAACAACTGTGTACTTACAAGCTATTTAGGATAAATTGGAAATAATCAGCCAAGGGAAAGCATTAGAATTAAGGGGGATCAGGAAAGTTCTACTTCTTGGAGAAGGTGAGATTTTAGCCAGGACTTGAAGGAAGCCAGAGATGAGATAAGGAGAATGTTTCAGGTTTGGGGGACAGCCAGTGACTGAGATCCACGGAGGGGAAGTGACCTTCCCAAGGTCATGGGGCAAATAAATGTCAGAACTTGGCATTTACCCTAACTCATCTGACTCAAGTCCATCGCTGGCTTTTCACTGTAGCCCACAAACTAACAGGCTCATGTTTGTTGTAGAGAAAGGCAAAGATGAAGAAAAAAAAAAGAATGACCTGAATTCTCTTCTGCACACGGACAAACAACACTGTGTTTATGCTGCTGCTTTTTGGAAATGGTGCGTTTGGTTGCTTTGACAAACACTTCAAGTTGACCTAGCATATTCCTCCTTGTGACTAGAAGAGAGGCCCAGGGGGAGAGATTCAGCTCCTGGTAACTAAGGGAAGTTCTGATAACCTTGAGGACAGTGCAGTTACCTCTTGAACCGAGTTCTGTGAGGGATGGGCTTCAGCTAGTAGTGAAATAAATACCACTTTGTTCCGTGTGCAGAGACTCCCAGAGTTCTAGGGTCCTATTTCATTACCTGGGAAATTCCACGGGGAGGGTCTCTCTTATTCCCTCTTCTTAGTTCAGCTCCTCCTGCCTGACCTCCTCTTCCCCCCAAGATTCTATAACCTGAAATCTAATGCTGGGAGAGGAAGAGAAATGAAACCCAGGGGAGACTGAAATCTTGGGCCTGTGTCCAAGACCCTTTCATAGCTCACTCTCTTCTATGCAGAGGGGAGAGATGTGAATGTTGTCCTGGATTCTGAGCGTGGAATTTTAGAATTATAATAATTACTTGTGGTTTCAGGGATTAAGCGTAAATAAGAGTGGGGCATCTGGAGTCCAGACCCCCCATCCTGGGACCTTCAGAGTGCTGAGTTGGCAGAACCACATATGGGGGCCAGGGAGGGAGGAGTTCTGAGCCTTTCCATGGGGGCTTTTGACTGAGAATCAGGAAATGCTGACATAAGCATTGGAATTTGGCCTCCCTTGGGTGGAGTGTGCAGAGGATTATGAAGGCTTCACTGTGTCACTTTTCAGAGGGTAAACCCTTACTTCTCACTTTCTCATCCTCTCTCACCTTTGGTAATTTAACAAAAAATGTTTTGAAGTGCTGTGGAAGTGGTGAGGAAGAACAGTTTTCCTCCATTTTCTCCTCTTGTTTCCTTCCCAAATGCCTGCAGCTATCAAAAAAATTCAAACTGTGGACTTCCGGCTCCCCGCTCATGGGTGATGAAGAGGCAACTTCTTCTGATCCTCCTGGATCTGGATTCATCTGTTACTGGCTGCCACCCCATGGCATCCAGGGGGAGTCTCCACCTTTGTCACCACCATGCTGCCCAAGTTTGATCCTAAAATTAAGGTTATGTTTTAGGTTGCTCCAGTGGTGAAGCTGGTGCCCCATATGCTCTAGCCCCTAAAATTGGTCCCTTGGGGTTTATCTCCCAAAAAGGTTGGAGATGACATCACCAAGGCAACTAGTGACTGAAAAGGGTGAAGGATCACAGTGAAATTTGGGTCCAGATTGAGGTTGTTCCTCCTGTCTCAGTCTTGATCGTCAAGATTCTAAAAGAACTTCTTTGGGAAAGAAAGAGACAGAAAAATATTACACGCAGTAGAAACATCAGTTTGGATGGTATTATCAACATTGCTTGATAGATGAGGAACCGATCCCTGGAAAGAGACCTCTCTGGAACCACCAAAGAGATACTTGAAAAGAGATACTCAATCTGTGGGTGGCAACCTTATTGGCAGACATCCTCTTGATGTCACTGATGACATGAATGGTAGTGCTGTGGAATGCCCAGCCAGTTAGAAGCTACAAAAGAAGACTACTTCGATCAATTAACATTTGACAACAACAACAAAATCCACACTGGTTCTGTGACATACTGGTAATAATAATGTCATGATACCACCATCCTTCCAGTCATTCAGGCTTGAAACTGATATGTCATCCTTGACTCCTTACTCCCTCTCACCTTCCATACCTAATTGCCAAATCTTAGCAATTCTGCCTTTGAGACGTTCCTCCTACACACCCCCGTTTCCCACCAGCTGCCCTGCTTTTTGACTTCTCCAGAGTATCAAAGGAACCTCATCACTGAGAAATCTCATGATCGTAGACTAGATCAGTCTTGGTACTCATTCTCATCACTCTGCCCCTGTGATTGGTAGATGCAGCAATGGGTTCCAAACTTACATTTAAGGAGGGGGCCCAGGAAAGCCATCTCACCATTTCCCATCAGCTGCCCTGCTTTCTGGACTTCTTCGGATTTCACCATCATGCCCCCATGTAGAGTGCCTACCTCTTCCCCCATTTTAGTTTCCTTTTCTGTCAACTTCCCCTCATTTGATTGTAAGCTTGATGGCAGGGACTGTTTTTATTTGTTTAATTTTTAATTTTCTTTTTGGAGGGGAGAAGGAAAGGCAATTGGAGGTAAGTGACTTGCCCAAGGTCACACAACTAGTAAGTGTATCAAGTATCTGAGGCTGAATTTGAACTCAGGTCCTCCTGACTCCAGGGCCAATGCTCTATTCACTGTCCCGCCTAGCTGCCCTGACTGTTTTAATTTTTAATATTTGTATCCCAAGCATTTGGCATAGTGCCTGAATTAATAAATGTTTATAAATGACACCCCTGTCTCTCCTCTGACACCATCATCCTGGTGTAGGCCCCCATTGCAATAGCCTATTGGTCAGTTTCCTTGTCTCAAGTCTCTCCCCATTTATATCCATTCTCCTCTCAGATGTCAAAATGATCTTTAAGTGCAATCATGACTGTGTCAACCCTATTTCCCCCAGTGACTCCTTTTAATCTCCAGGGTAGAATATAAAATCTTTTTTTAAGAAAGTCTTTTGTAACCTAGCCCTTTCCTACCTTTCCAGTTTTCTTATACCTTGCCCTACCCTGCAAAATCCAATCATCTTGGCTAACTTGCTGATTCTTGCTAAAGATATTCCATTTCCAGATTCTGGGCATTTTCACTGGTTATCCCCCAAGACTAGAATGCTCTCCTTCTTCACCTCTACCTTCTGATTTCCTTGGCTTATTTCAAGTTTCAGCTTAAATTCCACTTTCTGTAAGAAGCCTTTCCTGATCCCCATTAAAGCGAGTACCTTCCTCCTCCTCCTCCTCCTCTCTCTCTCTGTGTCTCTCTGTCTCTGTCTCTGTCTCCGTCTGTCTGTCTCTGTCTCTGTCTCTCTGTCTCTGTCTCTCTCTGTCTCTCTCTCTCGCTCTCTCTCTCTGTGTCTTTCTCTCCCATCTCTCCTCTCTCTCTGTTTCTGTTTCTGTCTCTGTCTGTGTCTCTCTGCCTCTGTCTCTGTCTCTCTCATCTATCCCAAAGCTATTTAAAATTTCTTGCATTGGCCCTATATTTAGATTCATGCGTGGGCGAATAGACTTCTTTATAAGTAGAACAAGGTGCTGCCAATGTGATGGAAATTGAGGGATCACTAACCTATTTGTACTATCTCCCCTTCTACCTGAAAGTCCCACTGTAAGAGACATTGATAGTTTTCATGCCAATGAGGAACATTAGCTCTGAAGGGATCTAGTTGTTGCTTGGGAGGAGATGAAAATGAGGCCCGTCAGCACTCTGACTTGGATTACTCTTATTTCATAAACAAGTCCTATCGCATGGGATGAGATACAAGACAGATGGTTTAGAAATACAAAAGAGAATCTGGCAGAAGAAGAAATACTAGACTGCACCACAGGGCAGGGCACTGGGATGAGTGGTGCAATCTTAGCCTACTTTGTGGAGCTATCCTGGTTGGAGAATCAGTATAATAACATATACTCACAAAAAACAGTACTTTAGGTCTAATGGTTCACTAAAGTCTTACTCTTACTTAACACTGCGGTGTTAAGGTGACCCTGGTTCTCAGAAATTATTCCTTGCCACTCCCACCCCTACCCCAACCTTTTCCTTCCACTCCTAAGTTCAAGCTTTAGTCAACTTGACCATTCCAATCCACCTGGAAAGGCTTCAAGTTCAAGGCCACCGCCAGACTCTGTGTCTGTGCACAGCACCAGCCTAGCTGAGTTTGGAGATGGTTTGCACCAGAAGTTTCATTGCTGAGTGATGCATTTATTAGAATTATAGCAAGTCTCAAGGGCCAAATACTAAGACGTAGTTAGACCAACTGTACCTGAAGGTGTAAGAGGAACCCAGAGAGAGGAGGTGTCCATCAAGTACTGGAATCTTTATATACATTTTCTTATCTTTGCAACAACCCGTTGAGAGTCATGTTTTTCTATAGATGAGGAAATTGAGGCTCAGAGACGTTAAGTTAATCAACAAGCATTTATTAAACACTTAGTATGTTTCAGGCACTTTCTTAGCTCTGGGGGTAGAAAGGATGGTGGTAACACTGTCTCTGCCCTCATGGTGCTTACATTCAGATGGGGGAGATGACACATCCACAGAAGGATGCCTACAACTCCACACATGTATATGGAAGACCCGATCCTCTGACTCCTTCTGTGGATGCCTGGCCTCTTAGCGTGGAAAGAGTCCCACTATTGTCAATGGAAAGCATGAGGTGTAGTAAGACATAATGGATATATTTTTGGGCCTGGATTTTAAGTAGATTGTGTCACCTTAGAATGAGCAGAGGAGCAGAGGAAGGCCTGGAGCTTGTGGAGACAACCATACAAATACTCTGCCCAGCTCTTGCTTATGGATGGAACAGGATTAAGGACAAGAAAAACACAAGTAATATCGGACATTTATAGAGAACTTTAGGGCGCTCCTCACAATGATCCTGCAAGGTAGGGGGCAAACTGTACACAGAGCTGGGCCTGGAGTCAGGAAGACTCGTCCTCACCATTTCAATAACCACGGGACTCTGGGCAAGTCGCTAAACCCCATTTGCCTCAGTTTCCTCATCTGTAAAATGAACTGAGAAAGGCATGACAAACCACTACACTATCTTTGCCAAATGGGGTTATGAAGAGTTGAACAAAAGGACTGAACAACAAAATGTCCATTTTGCATGTGAAGAGGTTAAGTAACTTGCATAGGGTTATACAGCTAGTAAGTGATGGGGGTGGGTCAGAATTTGAACTCATGTCCGTCCACAGCAAGAGATGGGGCACTGGGACACTCGGGTTCATCATCCTGTCCTTAAGCACTTGCTAAATGTGTTCCTCAATGTCCTCATCAGGGACAGGAGGGATCTGGACTCAAGGTCCCTTTCAGTCTTAGATCTGGGATCCCACAGGCTAGTGCTTTTCCTCTTGCCCAATGTTGCCTCTCTGCTGACGATCATAATTATAATAATTATATTAATTATAACTTGCATTTATATAGTTCTTTGATGTTTGCAAAGCACTTTACTTTTGTTATCTCATTTGACCCTCACAACAACACTGTGACATGGATAGTTATTATTATCACCCCAGTTTGACAGATGAAGGTTGAATGATGTTAAGTGACTTCTCCAAGGTCATACTGCTAGTAAATGCCTGGAGTGAGATTCAGACTCAGTCTTCCTGACCTCAAGCCCTGCTTTATCCATGATGGCACTTTGCTAAGGTTTTTAGAGGTAAGGAGTCACTAGACTATCTTGGGAGTCAAGAGTGATTACATTTTCTGAGATATTTTCAGTTAATTTTTTTTATTCTCATATTTCCTGTATCTTACGGAGTACATTGTTCTCTGTCAAGTCCAATCTAATTTTCAAGGAGTCTGCTAATTAACCCATGTTTTATATTTCTTTAATGGTTTATTCTTCTTTCTACTCTTTCCTAAAGGGGAGAGGGAAGGAAGAAAATGGAATGAGCATTTATATCACGCCTATACAGTGTGCCTTTCTAAATATTTTCTCACTTGATCTCACAACAATCCTGGGAGGAAGGTGCTGTTATTATCCCATTTTACAGTTGAGGAAACTGAGGTAAATAAAGATTAAGTAAATCGTCCAGGCTCACACAGCTAGTAACTATCTGAGGTCATATTTGGATTCAGGTCTTTCTCATTTCAGCCTAGCTCTCTGTCCACTGCGTTACCAGCTACTCCTAAAGGCATCACAACATCTCTATAGAGTTCTCGTTTCTTTTCCGATTAATTCTTTCATTTAGAGTAGTAGTGATGTCCAAGTCAAATAGAAAGCAATTCCTGCAGATCGTATATTGACTTAGATATACACAAATTAACATTACCTATGCTGTATTATATTTTTATTTATTTTGTTAAACATTTCCAAATTACTTTTCTCTTCCTTCCTTCCTTCCTTCCTTCTTTCCTTCCTTCCTTCCTTCCTTCCTTTCTTTCTTTCTTTCTTTCTTTCTTTCTTTCTTTCTTTCTTTCTTTCTTTCTTTCTTTCTTTCTTTCTTTCTTTCTTTCTTTGTTTTATTTGCAAGGCAATTGGGGTTAAATGACTTGCCCAGGGTTACAGAAGCAGTAAGTGTCAAGTGTCTGAGGCCAGTATATTAGTCATTTTAAAATTTAATTCTAGTCTCATTCAGGCTGCCCTTGCTTATGGCCTATGGTTTATGAGTTTGACACCACTGCTCTAGAGCCATAAATTTTAGTAGAGATTATGACAAATACATGATTTTCTTTGTGACCTCACTTGTAGGAATAAGTGGCCTTCTGTCTTGACCATCTCTGGTTCTGTAATATTTCTTTATCATTACTGTTATCTTACATTGGTTCATTTTCAAAGCTTTACATCCTGAATTGAGGCTATGTGTTGGGTCTGGACTCTGTACCCTTCTGGAAGTCAGTTATAGATGAGGAGTACACTCATATGTACGGGACCCTGTGCTAAGTGCTCAGAATACAAAGAAAAGAAGAATATAGTCCCTGCCTTCAAAAAGCTAACATTTCATTGGGGGCAATGGGAGGTAAAGGTGAGAAGGAAGAGATTTTCAGATGTGGGGAATGACCAGTGAAAATGCATGGAGCTGAGAGGTCAAGTGTTCTTTGAGAGGAATGGCAGGAACAGTGTTGTTAGATCACAGAGTAAGTGAAGGGGAGTGAAGCATGCAAAGACCAGAAATATAAGAAAGATCCAGAGAATAAAGCGCTTTCAAAGACAACGAGGCTGCATTTTTCTGGCTAGTCCCCATCCTTAGCACACATGTGAGAAGATGGGCTGAAAAGGTGCACTTAACATAGTTTTTCCTTGGATTTCTTGATCATTTCTTCATCTGGTGCTCTTGTTAAAGAAAATCCTTTTGGAGGAGTTATAAGTGAAGTGGACAGTTGTGTTTCCAATTCTCTGCCATCTGGAGGAGTACTCCCAATCCCTTCATTTTACACATGAGAAATCTGAGGTTCAGAGAGGTTAAATGCCATGGCTTTTGTTGTTGTTGAGTCTTTTTAGACTCTCCATAAGCCCATTTGGGGTTTTCTTGGAAATGATATTGGAGTGATTTAACATTCCCTTCTCCAGCTCATTTTACAGATGAGGCACTGAGGCAAACAAGATAAAGGGGCTTGCCCAGCATCACATACCTACTGAGTGTCTGATGCCAGATTTGAACTCAGGGTTCTCCTGATTCCAGGATTGGTGCTTGCAACCCTAGCTGTCCATAGCATGACTTAAGTGACAGAAAAACTTAATGAGAAAACTAGGTCTAGGACCTCAATCATTCAGTACATATTGGACTCCCTTCTCTCAGTAGCTCAGCTAAGTCCAGAGACATTAGGCTCACAGAATAAGCCTGTCCTCTTCCTTCCACATACACAGACTCCAGTCTACTTTGCCCCAGAAATACCTATACCAACCATCAGGGAAGTATTTTATTTCATATTCCATTCAGTATTTCTATTTAATGTTACACCATAAGTTTGTGAAGATAGCTTTTAGCACCTTTGGAGCTGTGGGTGACAACAGTTTTATCCTGATTTACCCAAATCCCTGTAGGCACACCCAATCACTTCTCCCATTAACTATGACAGAGCATTGGTTTGGGAATCAGAGTAACTAGGTTGAAGCCTAGCTCTGCCTCTCTGTGAAATGGGAAAACACAGAAACAGCCACACCACCACCAATAACCACTATCATCAACCAAAAGAACAACACCACTGCCCATGGGTTTACCTTTACTCTACTGCTTGCTACCTATGTGACTTTGAGTGATTCATGAACCTGTCTGAACCTTTAAATCTACAATCCTGAATAGTCTGGTCATCATCTCTGATCCAATTACTCATAAAGCCTCAGTTCCCTTATCAAAATAAAGTGAATGTACTAGTAGACTTAGAAAATCCCTTCCAACTCTAAAAATCTACCACCCTAGAATCCATACCAGCTATGTTCCACTGCATTTTGAGAAATGAATGTCAGCTTAATGTGACCTTGGACAAATCTGTCAGAGATAGAAATGTCTGCTCCAATCCATCTTCATGAGGATCACATTAATGGCAAGTTACTGTTTTGGTCCTGTCCATTTCAGCAAGGGTTAGACAGATGAGGTCTAAATGTGAAGTTGCTGGAGCCAGCAGCCCCATGATCACGAGGCAGTCTCTGGGTGCTGTCACTCAGAGGGAAAGCCAAGCTGCAGAACACTCTGCCAATTTGGGAGGCAGCCAAAGTATGTACTGTGAATAAGTATGCCTTGCAAACTAACCCCTTAAAAGGAAGCATGGCTTTCCTTGGTGGCAGGAAAATGATTTTTTTCCCCTCTCTTTGCTGATTTCTTCTGGGATGAAAGTTCTAGGGGCTCCTACAAGTAGAAGGTTCTCTATTTTATTGCTTACCCATCCCCTGCCTACTCAAATAATTAAAGGGGGTTTTCCCTCTTTAATTAGGTTCTGGCCTATTTGTCTTTTCCCATACCCTTCCTCCACTACATGTCATCTAAGTCAGAATATTCAATTAATTCATTTCAACAAGTCTTCATTAAGTCTTTACCAGTGTGTCAAACATTGCATTCAGAGAACAAAATATGTTTTACTACACTGATGAACTGATTCAATTCAATTTAATAAGTATTTACTAAATGCCTCTAGTAGTTTGCAAATCACTTAGAACAAGCAATGATTTTGATATGGTTTTATTTTGTGACAATAGAGGTTATATGTCTATATTTTTGCTAACACTATATTTCTGATTCAGAGCATTTGATCTTCAATAGGTGACATTGTATTGAACTGGCTTACTTACATTTAGCTAGTTCTGCCAGTTGAGCTTTGGATTTTGTGCCATACACACATTTCATTGTTTTATTTTATGTTTTTAATTCTGTGGTTTTAAAGGAAAGCTATTACTCCAGGAAAATGTGCTACAGTTGTAGCTCTTAAAGAGCACCCTTCAATGCAAGTTAGAGATATTGCAGTGGCTCTTGGAATGGGGAAATCAGGTGTTTCAATTATTATTCAAATCCATGATGAGATTGAATCAATCACGATAAAGAACCATAGAAAGTGCAGCTATAAAAAAGAAAAAAACTCACCTAGAAATGATAAACTATTGTTTGCAAAACAAACCAACTAATTCTTAGGAAAATAAGAAATACTCTCCAGAGGGAACTGGAAGTTGTAAGAATTATTACTGGTTCCTTTACACTGTGGCATAGGCTTCTTAAAGTTAGTAAAATAACAAAAGACAAGTTTTTTTTTAAAAAAAAATCTACTAACTATTGCTATAAAGAAAGAAAGAAAAGCTTGCTCCAGGCAAGACAATATGAAGACTGGAGTATGGATGACTATATAAAAGTAATTTTTACTGATAAAACTCACTTTTTCACTTAAGGCTATACTAAAACAATTGTGGGGAAAAGTTCTGGTAAGCCTATTAGTTTTGGGCATTTTCATCAGACCAAATAATCTAACCAAATAACCAAATAATTTACATTACTTCCATTGAGCCTAGAAGTATTGCCCCGGTTAAATAAATGATGAACTTCAATAAATGTACTGTTTTACCAGAAACATAAATGTTTAAGGATTATAGAAATTCCCAGATGGGTATGGAGTATTTCAACATATCCTTGAACTGTATGACCTGTCATGGAAACTTAAGAAATTTATCCAGGAGATGAAGCTAATCATGATTTAATGCCATGGGAACTGGACTGATCTGAATACCATTGAAAATCTATGGGTTATTATTGAAGTTAGACTTGGACAAATGGGACATTCATCAAAGGTTTGCTTAATATTCAATATGATAAGTATGGTGTCACAATGAATTAAAGAATAAAGGAGCTGGACTAGATGGCCTTGAGGTCCTTTCCAGCTCCACATCTGGAATACTATGATGTTAGGTGTTGGGGGCCAAGACCTTCAGAGGTCCTGGCACACTAGCACCCCAATTCTACAAGGGCACTGGGCAGATAGGCAAGGATAGTATAATCTTGTTGGGTGGATGCTCTCATTGGCCTCTTGAATATCTAAAGTATGTACATT
>CM053598.1:67555346-67586699 GCA_028646575.1 Pseudocheirus occidentalis | reverse complement strand
AGAAAGAGACAGAGAGAAAGAGACAGAGAGAGAAAGAGACAGAGAGAGAGACAGACAAAGACAGACAGGAGAGAGAAAGAGACAGAGAAAGAGAAAGAGAGAGAGACAGAGAGAGAGAGAGAGAGAGAGAGAGAGAGAGAGAGAGAGAGAGAGAGAGAGAGAGTTTCTCTCTCAGCATCTGGAAGCTGACTGAGAACTGAGTTGGAGTTTTGCTTGAGACCAGAATCTGGTGAAGGCTGCCTCCTGAAAGCTGAGATTCCTTTTGGGTCCTAGAGCCAGCTGAACTGCTGGAGGACTGAAGAAGCATGACCAGGATAAGCCTTTGTTTGTTTGTGGCTTGGTTGATCCTTGAGTTCCTGGCAACAGAAGTGGTGAAGGGTTTGAGATGTGCTGGACTCTGTGAGCTTCAGTGTGTAACAAGAACTGCTCAGAGGACTGGATGAGAACCTGGGAGCTGTCTGCCTCTGATGACTGTTTGGCGGATTCAGGTCGGAGCTGGGACCATGGAAGGGGATCCAGGGCATCTGAGAGACCACCCTCAGTGAAGATGAAGAAAAGGCCTCCCCTTGGAGACGTGATGAAATTGAAGTGTACTAGACACAGAGGGGTGGAGGGTTTGGGTAATTTTCTAAAGATTGTATTTAGTGATACTTAAAAGATACTTAGTGACTGGTTGTTAGATAAATGACTGATTAAGTTAATCTATGATTGCCCCATGCACACTCACATTTGTAATCATATGCATATGTACCCTCCTATATAGACATATGTGTATGTATACATATATCTACATTTATATTCCCTTCAACTGTCCTCAAATTGAGAAAGTTTTCATAAGTTATAATTAGCATTTTTCCATGTTGACATGTAAATAGTTCAACTTTGATAAGTTCCTTATGAATTTTTTTCAATGTTTACCTTCTCATGCTTCTTGTATTTGAATGTCAAATTTTCTATTCAGTTCTAGTGTTTTCAGCAAGAATGCTTTTCAGCAAGAAGTCCTCCACCTCATTGAATGACCATATTTTCCCCTGCAACAATACACTCAGTTTGGCTGGGTAGGTGATTCTTGGTTTTAATCCTAGCTCCCTTGATATCATATTCCAGGCCCTTTTATCTCTTAATGTAGAAGCTGCTAGATCCTGGGTTATCCTAATTCTGTTTCCACAGTATTCAAATTGTTTCTTCTTGGCAGCTTGTAATATTTTCTCCTTAATCTGGGGACTCTGGAACCTGGCTATAACATTCCTCGGAGTTTTCTTTTGGGGATCTTTTTCAAGAAGTGATTGGTGAATTCTTTCAAGTTCTATTTTGCCCTCTGGTTCTAAAATATGAGGGCAATTGTCCTTGAGAATTTCTTGAAGGATACTTTCTAGGTTCTTTTTTTGATCTTGGCTTTCAGGTATTCCAATAATTTTTAAATTGTCTCTCCTGGATCTATTTTCTAGGTCAGTGTCTTTTTCAAGGAGATGTTTCATACTGTTTTCTATTTTTTTCATTTGTTTGGATCTGTTTAATAGTATCTTAATTTCTCATAAAGTCATTTGCTTCCATTTGCTCCACTCTAATTCTGAGGGTATTATTTTCTTCAGGAAGCTTTTGAGATTCTTTTTCCATCTGACAAATTCGACTTTTTAAGGCATTCTTCTCCTCATTGGCTTTTGGGCCTCTTTTGCCATTTGAATTAATCTATTTTTTAAGGTGTTATTTTCTTCAGTCGGGTTTTTGAATCTATTTTCATTATTTTCTTGCATCATTTTCATTTCTCTTTCAATTTTTTCCTCCACTTCTCTTATGTAACCAGTCTACATTTTTCTTGGAAGCTTTTGTTGTGGGAGTTCTGACTGTGTTGTCTTCCTCCTGTTCCATGCTTTGATCCTTTTTATCCACAAAAAAGGAATCTAAAGTTGGATTGCTGGGCTTGCTTTGCTTCTTTTTCCTACTCATATTTCCAGTCAATTACTTGATTTTTAGGTTCAGTAGAACTCTGCTTTCAGAGGAGAGCTCTATCCCAAATTGCTGGGGTATTTGCAGCTGCCGGAGCTTTTAGGAGGCCACCATTTCTGCAGCTCCCACCAGCTTTGGATCACTGAAAATGCACCTCAGGACCACCACCCAAGACCACAATGCTGATCCAGGCAGCTCAAGGGAAGAGCACTTAGCCTCTGAATGATCGCTTGACCCCCCTGCAATCTGCAGACCTTGAGCAGACCCTAAAGTAGGCACGTGGAGGTGGTGGCAGGGCTGCCACTTCAGCAGCTTTTAAGCCCTGGGGCAATTGGCCAGATCCTCTGCCCCAAATTTATCAGAGTTCCACTTAGTCCTTGTTTCTTATGGGATGGTAAATCTGTAAAACGCCACAGCTGCCAGTGATTCCTGCTGCAGCCATGGCTTGTTCTGGCAGCCCAAGGGCTCCAGCCATGGGTTCATGCTGTGATGGTCTATGCTCCCAGCACACTGCAATGATCCCCTTCTCATCTGCCTGCCAGACTGCCTTCAGTGGGAGCTTTGCCACTCTGCCACTTTGTGAATTCTGGAGCTTTAAAATTTGTTTGGAGTCATATTTTATAGGTATTTGAGGTGGTTATGGTGAGAGCTGTGGAGTTTTGCTGCTTCTATGCCACCATCTTGACTCTGCCCCCCCAAAGAAGGAAGAAATAGAAGAAAGGACAGAAGGGAAGGATGGAGGAAAGAAAAAGGAAGGAATAGAGAAAGAAGGGAAAGGAAGGAGTAAAGAAGGAAGAAGAAAGGAAGGAAGCAAGAAAAAAAGGAGGAAAGAAGGGAGGAAGGAAGGAAGAGAGGGAAGAGAAAGGAAAGGAAAGGAGGAGGGGAGGGAGGGAGGAGGAAAGGGAGGGAAGGAGGGAAGAAAATAAAAGATGAAAGAAGAAAGAAAGGAAAGGAAAGAAAGAAGGACAGAAGAGAAGGAAGAAGAAAGGAAAGAAAAAGAGAAGGAAGGGAGGAAGGAGTGAAGGAAGGAAAGGAAAAAGAAGGGAAGGAGGGAAAGGAAGAAAGAAAGAAAAAGAAAGGAAGAAAAGAAGGAAGGAGGCTAAGTGCTCTTGCCTTGAGCTGCCTGAATCGGCATCGTGGTCTTGGGTGGTGGTCCTGAGGTGCGTATTCAGTGAGCCAAAGCTGGTGGGGGCTGCAGAAATGGTGACCTCCTAAAAGAAAGAAGGGAGAAAGGAAGGAAAGAAAGAAGGTAGGGAGGAATGAGGGAAGGAAGAAGGAAAGAAAAGAAGAAGGAAGGGAGGAAGGAGGAAAAAAAGAAGGTAACATTTATTAACTATCTACTTTGTGCTAGATCCTGTGCTAAGTGCTCTGCAAATATCTCATTTGAACATCACAAAAACTCTGAGAGGTAGGTTTTATTATTATTATTGTACCCATTTTGCAGATGATGACACTGAAGAAAACAGCGGTTGTAATTTGCTGAGATCACAACTGCTTGTAAGTGTCTGAGGCACTATGCTAGTCACTGAGAGTGCTACAAATGTAGAGAGGATTCCTGCCCATGTGGAACTTGCAGTAAAATAGGTGAGATAATACACTTAGACAACTAATTGAAACATGCAATTGAACACTGTAAGTACACACAAGAGCTATGAACAGAGTGACATTCAAGGAAAGAGAATTTCCAACTGGGAGATTAGGGAGAGCTTCCCAGAGGGGGTGACATTTGAGCTGAGTTTGGCTAGGATTTGGAGGATGGGTAGAGATATTCAATGAACCTAAATGCCACCACTGGGATGTTGCAGCTGTTGGCATATGAAAGCACTGGGCACTGCTGTGATATTTTACACAAACTGGGGCAATTGCAACGTTTCCAAGGCTACTGTTTATTTACAACACAACACACAATTCAGTGCTGTCCTACAAATGCTATAGGAATTCAAAGTCCCCAAGACTAGGTAGTCACAGGTTTCATGAAAAAGATGATCTTGATGGGTGGCACAATTTAGACAGATGGTGAAGAGCCAGAATTCAATGAAATTAAATGGAATGAGCACTAAGCGCCTACTAGATGCCAGGAGCAGTAGTGTAAGGCATTCCAAGTGAAAGAGACAGCATGAGCAAAGACATGGAGGATGGAATAGATATAACTTTTTTTTTAATCACAACAAAGAAATTGATCTGGCTATAATAGAGGGTTAATACTGGGAGTAAATAGGTTAGTGTTAGAGAGTTATGTAAATAGGTCTAGATAGTAGAGAGTTTCAAATGCTAGTTGGAGGCTAGAGTCAAGGCAATACGGAAGATTTTTTTGCAGGGAAGGGACATGATAAAAGTGATAGTTTAGGAAGATCAGTATGTTAACCTGTACAGGACAGATTAAAGTAGGGAAAGATCAGAGCCCAGTGAGGAAGAACAATTTAGAAAGTTAGTGTGAGAATATTGTTACACAAAACAAGAGTTGACAAGGTGACATGGCGAAAAGAGGACTGCAGATTAGAGATAGTGAGGTGACTCAGTGGATAGAGTGCTGGGTCTGGAGTCATGGAGGCCTGAGTGCTAATCCAGCCTCAAGAGATTTACTAGTTGTGTGACCCTGGGCAAGTCACTTAACCCTGATTGCCTCAGTTTCCTCATCTGTAAAGTGGGGATAATAATAGCAACTACTTCTCAAGGTTGTGAAGATCAAAAGAGATGACTGTAAAATGCTTAGCACAATGCCTGCCATGTAGCAAGTGCTGTGTAAATGTTAGTTATCATAAAGAAGCCAAAGATCCTGGACTCTGGCTCTGTTGTCATGTAGTTGGATGACTTTGATCATGTCACAGCTTCTCTTGGCCTCAGTTTCCCCAACTGTAAAAATGAAGAGGTTGGACTAAGTGAGGGTTTCTCAACAGTTGTGTTTTGTTCCGATAGATCATTTACTTGGCCTTGCGATTGTCCTCACTAGCTCTGGAGGGATTGCCGTCAGGAAGGGGATCAGTTGTTTTCATCACAATGTTCAGTTCTAGAAGAATGAGTTCATTGAGGCTAGAGGAGTGTGGTTTGGTGGAAAGAGGGTGGGTCCCAGAGACAGGAGATCTGGGTCCTATTCTTTCTTTGGTCTTTATGTTCCTAGCACCTTTATTATTTATTAATTAATTATTTGTTTGTTTGTTTGCTTTTTTTTGGAGGGGGAAGGCAGGGCAATCAGGGTTAAGTGACTTGCCCAAGGTCATGCAGCTAGTTTTGTGTTTAAGTGTTTGAGGCTGGATTTGAACTCAGATACTCCTGACTCCAGGGCTGGTGCTCTATTCACTGTACCACCTAGCCACTCCTAGAATAGACACTTAAAAATGATTGTTGAATGAATAAGTACATTATTCCACTGTTTCATGGTAATTTCCACCAGAAATGGGATTGTGTCTGTGACCCCACAACTCCTGGCCATCATAAGATATTGGAGAAAATCCAAAAGACCTTCTTCTCTATTATTTAGAAATATTATAATATTTCTAAAGTGCTTGGCTTCGTTTCTGGCACCATAGAAGGTGCTTAATAAATGCACATTCCTTTCTTCTTCCTTTCTCCTCAGGAAAAATGTGAAAATTGGAGGCAAATGCTGTTGTCTTAGATGACGTTCAGCCCTTGAATCATGGACTTTTAGGGCTATGATGAACCTTAAAGATCATCTTGCTCAATTCCCCCATTTTACAGATATGGAGCCTGAGGCCCCAGAAGAAGAGTGGCTTATCCCGGTCACAGAATAAGTGAATGGCAGAGATCAGTCTAGAGTTCAGATCTGCTTCTCAATACCAGCCTCTTTCCACCATACCACACTCTCATTCTAGCTGAAAGCTTCAATAGTACTCGTGTGCCCCAATTTTTGTTCTTTGATCAAGGTGTAATGTTTGTAAATCTTTCTTAGGGACTAAGTGACACCTCTATGCACTATCAGTCATATTTGACCACTAAAGGCCACCTCTGGCATCCCATCGTGGTGTGTGGCTGACCTTGGATCACTGGAGGCTGTAACAGCTGAGAAGATTCTGCCATGTTAGAAAGGTTTCAAGTCTGGTCCTGATGATGGATTTCTCTGTTTCTGAACTGAGAACCATTTTAGTTAAGCATGAAGAGCCTCATCTCTAGAAGGCTGACCACAGGAGAACGATGGTAAATACTTAACAACTAACTTTCCAAAAAAGAAATGTACACATCGACACACTTTTAAGTTTAATCTACATTTAAAATTTTGTTCTATCACTTTCTTAAGCCTCAACTATCAACAAAACAATAAATCACATCCAGATTTATGTTGTTTGCTCATCTCTGAGACATAAACGCTCACAATAAAAATGTAATAATCTGCTGCTGTGAACCAGTATGAGCTGGCTCCAGCATACCACTGGTTGGTCACTATATTATGAATTTTCTTTTGGCTCTGCAGCTCATGGAGACAGGCTACCAAGATGTGGAAAAGTTGGGATCTTTGACTCTTCAGGGAATGCCTGAGCTGATGAAACCAGGAACGGATGGAAAAAAAAAGACACATTGTTAACATGTTTAGATTACTAGGTAGTGTACTCATAGTTTCTGCAATGTAAAGCTGTCAGCATTTTTGTTCATGCATCTAAAATGAAAACTGGGCAGTGTGGCATATAGCCAGAGGGCTGGCTTTGGACCCAGGAGGACCTGGGTTCTAGTCTTGGCTTCTGGCACATGGGAGTTATGTGAACAGGGGCAAATCATTCAGTCTCTCAGTAACCCTATGCAACTCTCTAGAACTATAAATTAGAGATGAGATACTGATCTGCACTGGAGGAGGAAGCTTCCATACCAGGAGTCCCTCACACCAACGAAACCATGGATTTGGACCTCCCAAAAAAGTCTAAGATCAATTCTAGAAGTAAGGGGTGGTCTCACAGAAAGAGCCTGGGAGTTCTTGTTTCCACTGAGAGGTGAGTCATTCTTTCCCTCTGAATCTTAGCTCTCTCACCTGCAAAATGAGGAAATTGAATTTGAAGATCTCCATCTCAAATGTCCCCTCCAGCTCTGTGTGTACATCTACTGAAGCTTGCTTCAGCTGACTGGCTTCTCCCCGTGCACAGACACAGCCAGCCTTTCCCCTGAGTGCATTCCATACTTAGTTAAAGCAGTTAATGAAATCAGGGCCCTGCTCATTGGCTCTCAAACTTGCCCTCGAATTAAACATGTTTTCTCTCTTTCCGGTATGTAGTCCAACAGCCCCAGAGATGCCTTCAGCCCCACAGGGTATTTTTAGAAGATGAGCTGTATAGTCACTGATCGATTGGACAAATGGTATGTGGCAGAGCAATGCATTACATACCAAAATGTGGTGCCCAGCACTTGCAGACCCAGAGACTTGGGAATTGTCATCCATTTTTGAAGATGGCATAAATTTTACATCACCGTGAGTGGCCACTGGCAGGTGATAAGAGCCATGTAAAATTCATGGCATTTTCAAAACAGAAGGTGAACCACAAACTACTCCATCCCCCAATTCTGAGCATGACATTTTAGGAAGCTGAAGAGCATCCAGAGGAGGTTTTCGGGGGGGGAGGTAAAGGGTCTCGAATTCATGTCCTGTGAAAATCAGTCAAAAGCAGCTAAGGAAGACACATTTAACTCGGAGAAAAGAAGAATGGGGGGTGTGTGTGTGTGAGGAAGTGTGCAAGCTGTTTTCTTTAAGGATTAATGGACCGGCAAAAGGAAGAAGGATTAGGTTTGTTCTGTTTGACCCTAGAGGACAGACCTAGAAATAATGGGAGGAAATTGCAAAGAGCTCAAATTAAGCTTCATGCCAGGAAAGACCTCCTAAATGACCTAGAGTGGGATGGGCTGTCTTGGGAGCAGGGAAGGTAGTGATTTCCTCTTTCATTGGAGGTCTTCAAGAAAAGTCTGGTTGACCACTTGTGAAGTGTGTGTTTTTCAGGAATAGATCAGACAAGAAGTCCAATCAGAGGCCATTGAGGCCTCTTCCAAGTTGGAAATTCTATGATGGAAAGAATGAAAGGAAAGAGAAATAAAAACCATCCTTGGAATTAAACTGTTCTGAAGAGGTGGAAAGTAGAGTTAATGTCTTAGAAGGCAAAATAGAGGATATCAGCTAGAATAAAATGTGTCTTGGGGAGAAGTTGAGATAATTCTCTAATCTTCTGGCTTGGCATGGGTGATGTGTTTCCCCCTAAACCCTCACCTCCCTTGTGCAGGTCCCTCCTTCACCTTGATTTTCATAGAGACCAACTCCCTGGATGATTTTGTCTCTTTGGATTAGCCAGTCATGTCCTATAGCAAAAATCAGCAACATGGCTAGGAGAGTCATAGCATGTCTGGGCTGGAATGGACCTGTAAGATCAGTCAGTCCACCCTCTTTATTTTACACATGAGAAGACTGAGGCCTAGAGAGGGGAAGCAGCTTGGTCAGAGTCCACAAGCTAGTCAGCAGCAAAGCTGGACTAGGAGCCGGGAGCCCTGCCTTCTGGCCCAGTAGTCTTGCCATTACTGATGAATGACTGGTTTATGTTTAGAGATGAAACACTCATCAACAAATGTAGAGGAAAACACTCAGGGCCTTCTTTGGACAGACCAATGACGTTAAACAGCAACTATCAGCTTCAGGGGGACAATATAGCCATGGGACTAGGAAGCGGTCAGCCCAAGAGATAGTTCTCCTTAGCATTGAGCTCCCCTAGGGTGCCATTGGGGGCATAAGGTTTAGGGGAAAGGGGAGAGGTGTTCTCAGAAGCTCATTTCTCCAAAGTCCTCAACTCCCCTGGGTTTCTTACACTGAGAGTCAGGAGCCCTAGCTTCTAATTCTATCCCATACCACATAGTAGTATGTGACTTTGGGTGAGGCATCTCTCTGTAGCACTCGTCCTTGCTTTCTGCCTTTGTCCTGAGAGCCCCAGGACCTAGCCAAGGAGTGATGACTTATCACAAATTGTGATCAGACCAAACAGAATGCTTTAACCATCCATATCTACCTGCCACTCCATCACAATGCTTTGTGACTTCTAGCTTACCACTGGTTCTGACCATCAGAGAAGGCTGAAGTTGTAACAGAAAAACACTAGATTTGGACTCCAAATATCTGGGCTTGAGTCCCAGTTCTTCTGCTTAATAACTGTGTGAAGGAAGTCATCTCATTTTGGGGAGCTACATTTTCATTATCTATAAAATTAACATAACAGTGCTGGGAAGAACTATCTCATAGAGCTATTAAGAAGGTATAGAGCCAGAGGGCACCTCTGGGGTCATCTATTCCATCCCTTCTATCAATAGGTCAACAATTATTAAGTACCTACTATGTGCATTGTCTGAGCTCCGGGGATACAAAAAGAGACCTGCCTTCAAGAAGCTTATAATCTAATGGTGAGAGCCAACATGCCAACAAATAAATACAAAACAAGTATAGGATAAATAGGAAATAAAAGAGAGAAAGCAAGGAAATGAAGGCCCAGTTTCAGCTTACAGGAAAGGAAACTGAGGCCCAATGCTTGCCTAGGGTAGTAAATGGCAGGGCCAGGTTTGTCACCCAAGTTTTCTAACTCCAGATTCTAGGCATTTTTTCATTAGGCTACGATGTCATAAATGGATGTAGAAGTCCTTTATAAATAGTAAATCTCTGTCCATATGAAAGATGACACTGAAAAATACACTAAATTAACTGTTTAGGATTTACCTGGATGTCTAGATTCAGAACATATGAAAATCTTTTCCAAAACAGAAAAAAGAATTAGGAAGGGCAGAGGCATAGAGTGATAAGTTCAAGGTGAAAATTGTCAGTGGCTTATGATCAGATAACTTCAGTTTGTCGGACAGTGGAAAAAACAGAAAATCAACAAAGTTGAATTAAAAATTAACGTGGGTCTGTTTGGACAACTGCAATCTTTGAATCGATCGGGACCAAGAGTAAGTAGGAGGTAGCCGTGCCACTAACCTGATTTGAGAAACTCTGTTAGCCCCACACTCCAGATGCTGCCCAGATAAACAATCAGAAGCAAGAGAAATTGGTCAGGCACAGGGGTAAAGGGGTTGGTGGGCTCTTACTCAGAAAATGTTTGCATATCTCAGGGTCTGGGAAATATTGCTTATGCTCAAACTGGTGTTTGGGGGAGGTGGCTGGGAGGAAAGAGGGTGAAAGACAGATAGCTAGATAGAGAGTACATAGACAGGGATAGATAGAGAAAGCCAGGGTCAAGTTTTGGAAACAACTTTCATTCTACCCCTCTGCTCGAGGCAGGCCAAACTGCTACAGAAACAGCTTCCCTACTTCTCTCCTTTTCCCCATTCTTTTGTCTCTTCACCCTCCCCCCCCACCCCAATTCTACCAAACCCAGTATAATGGGCTGATGGCACAGATGACTAGTCAAAGAGGAGAGGATCATTGTTGGGAAATACTGGGTTGTGGAGGTCAGTACTCAAATGCTGCCGTGATTGTCCTCACCTCCTTCTTTGGGGTGAAAATAGCAGTCAAGAAAGTGTAAAATTCATTACTGCTACATTTATTCTTGTGCGTGTTTCTTATATACACAATATGGTAGAGACAGTGCCAGAAGAGGTGATATGGTCATAGACAGAGATATAAGGAACCGTAGAGGTCATCTGTACCCCAACTTCCCATTTTACAGATAAGAAAACTGATAGAGATGGTGAGTTAATACAAGTCATAATGGTAGAAAGTGCCAGAGTCAGAGAGCTGAAGGTTTTCCAACTTTAAGTTAGAGAACTCAAGGTTTTCTAGCTCCTTTACATTTATTTCTAACTCTTTTACATTCCACCATGGAGACCACAGTTCCTTCTCTGACTTGATAAATGTGAAAATGTTTAGAATCAGTCATAGAGAGAGGTGCAGCAAAAAGAAGGGGCAGCTAGGTGGGGCAGTGGATAGGAGTGCCAGGCCTGGAGTCAGGAAGACTCATCCTTGTGGGTTAATCTGGCCTCAGACACTTAGTTGCTGTGTGACCCTGGTCGAATCACTTAACTTTGCCTCAATTTCCTCATCTGTAAAATGAGATGGAGAAGGAATTGGCAAACTACCCTAGTATGTCTGCCAAGCAAACCCCAAATGGGGCCACGAAGAGCTGAACATCACTGAAAATGACTGAACCACACAGTAGAAAGAGCATTGAGTTTGACTCTTGGAAAGTGGATTTAGAATCTTGATTCTGCTAGCCACTACCTGTGCAGCCCTGAGCAATTCACTTCTCACTTTCCTCATCTGTCAAGTAAAGGAGTTAGCCTAGATGAGTGTCTATTACAGACTTCATCTCAACAACTCTCCAAAGGGTTGAATGTAAGCTTGTCTTCCCTTTATTTCACACATCTTCCAACCAAATCTATGCCTCTAACTCAGATGGCAAGACTAGTAGAAACTAAAGAATAACTCACAAAAAGTTAACTTAGATTTCTGCAGTGCTGTAAGATTATAATCATACTTTTCCTTACAACAATCCTGAGAAGTAGCATGTACATGTATTAAAATACCCATTTTTTCAGAAAAGGAAATTGAATCTTTAAAAGTGACTACGTGGAAAGCTATTTCTTCAGTGTAATAATAGCTGTAGGTATCTTCTGCCTGAGACCTTCACTCTGGCTCATTCCGGCCCCTGGAGGCACCCAACCACACAGTCAAAATGTCAAACATCAAGTTCCTTTGATGGCTACATTCAGTACGTGGAGAACAGGCTGCCAACACAAATGTTTCCACTACCAGCAGAATTGAAGGCCTTTTTCAATGCCAGCTGAAGCTTTACAAATGTTTACTGTTACAATGTGGAAGAAAGGCAAGATTATAATTTAACTAAATACTTCAAGAATATAAAAGGGTTCTAATAATCCTTGACTTTTCTACTCTGCTTTATAGTTTCCAAAGAGTTTTCACATAAGTCATCTTACTTTGGTTTCACACCCTGAGAGACTGAATTGATGCCTCTTTTACAGATGAGACAACTGAGGTCCAGAGTCCAATCAGTCAATAGGGAAATATTTCAACGAGGTCCTTCTGTCTTCCAGACTAGTCCATGCTCTTAGGGATTTTATTTTTTAGCGGGTCGTACATGTCCATATATAAACACATACAAAATAAATTCAAGATAGTTTAGGAAGGGAGAGCACTAGCAGATGGAAGGGTAAGGAAAGGCTTCCCGAAGAAGCTGGCATTTGAGTTGAACCTAGAAAGTAAGTAATGTGTTTTCTGAGGTGGAAGTAAGGTATTGTACAGAGAGGAGGAGGGAGTACATTTCAGGTGTGGTGGACCTTCAACACAAACACAGTGGAGATCAACATTAGAGTGTTGTGTTTCAGGAAAAGGGAGATGTGTGAAGGGAAGTGACTCCCTAGGAAGGGAGGCCAGAGAAAAGATGTGAAGGATTGTAAAGACCAAATGAGACAGCTAGTGTTGCCATGGGATAGAGCACTGGACCGAGAGTCAGGAAGACCTAAGTTCAAATATGGCCTCAGACACATACTAGCTGTGTGACCCTGGGCAAGTCACTTAATTTCTGTTTGTCTCAGTTTCCTCAACTATAAATTGGGGATAATGATAGTGCCTATCTCACAGGGTTGTCATAAGGCTGAAATGGGCTAGTGTTTGTAAAAAGGCATAGCACAGTGCCTGGCTTATAGTAGATGCTATAAAGATTCCCTCCTATCCCTCCCCTTCCTTCCGTTTTCTTCTCCCCATGAATGGAGAAGTTTCTATTTTATGGCAAGGGCTATAGGAAGCCACTGGAGTTCACCAAGTAGGGGAGTAACATAGGTCTACACTTGGGTGCTTGTATAGAGAATGGATTTGAATGGAAAGGTAGTTGAGGCAGAGAATTCAACTGCATTGTGATAGTTCAAGCAAAAGGTGACAGAGGGTTAAGTGAAGGTGGTGGCTTTGTGAAGATAGAAATGTCAGGATTTAGGTACTAACTATATATATGGGGTGTGGAGGAGAGAGGAATGAAGGATAATACTGAAGGTGCTGCCCTGGGAGACTGGGTGGATGCTAGCACCCTAGACAGAAACAGGAAAGTTCAGGAGAGGTACAGGCTTCAGGGAAAAGGTAATGAGCTTTGTATTGGACATGATGAATTTGAGACAATTCCAGGAATCTACATTTTGGAATGTCTAATAGGTGATGTGGGACTGGAGCTCGGGAGAGACACTAGGATTGACTGTCTGGATCTGAGAATCATTAGCATAGAGATGATAATTAAACCTGTTTTTATAAGGGAGGGTTTTGAGAGAGAAGAAAAGAGCTTTTAGGACACAACCTTGCAGTACATTCAAAATGATGGGGCATGATATGGATGTCAAAGGAGACTGAGAGGGACAATCAGTCACAAGGAGAACCAAAAACCCAGAGAAGAGAGAGTATCCTGGAGGAGAGAGCTGGTAAAGTGGCTAATGCTGTGGGGTGATCCAGAGGAATGGGAGCTGAATAAAGACCTGTAGATTTGACAAGTGATCACTGATAACTTTGGAGAGAGCAGTTTCAGTTGAGTAATGACATCGGAGACCAGATTGTCAAGGGTTGAAAAGTGAGAGAGGAGTGGAAGTTGAGGCAAGTGCAGGCAGCTTTTTTCTAGGAATTTGTTTGAGAAAGGGAAGAGGGATAGGGGACAATGAGCTTAAGCTCCTTGTGAGCCCGGACTGCCGTTTGCCTTTCTTTGCATCCGCACACATTGCCTTGCACAGAATAGATACTGAATAAATGCTTGACATTGATAATAGCTTGATGAGATATTAAAGTCTAGGGAGACTTTTTTAAGGATGAAGGACGTGGATATGTTTTTTATATATCAAAGAAGAAACTTAGAGATTGGGAGAGATTAACAGAGAAAGAGGAGGGGAGGGAAAGAGAGGAAGAGACAGAGAGACAGAGACAGAGAAAGAGAAATGAAGAGAGAGAGGGAGGCAGAAAAAGAGAGAGAGAGAGAGAGAGAGAGAGAGAGAGAGAGAGAGAGAGAGAAGGAAACAGAGAGAGAGAGAGAGAGAGAGAGAGAGAGAAAGAGAGAGGAGAGACAGAGACAGAGACAAAGAGAGAATTATCAGGCATGAGAGGATTCCTTTGCAAAATAGGTTAGACTAGATGGTGACTGAGGTCCTTTGAAGACGGTGCCTGCCATAGATGTCTGTTCACCAGACACTTTGGACCTTTCCTGTATCATGTGCAAATGGTATGTCAGGCACCTGGTGGTACAGTGAATAGAGCAATGGACCTGGAATCAGAAAATCTGAGTTTAAATCTAGTCTCAGATACTAGCTATGTGACCTCTGGCAAGTTACTTAACCTTTTTTTGCTTCAGTTTTCTCATCTGTAAAATGGTCTTAATATGAGCATCTGCCTCCCAGGGTCATTGTAAGGACTAAATGAGAAATATTTGTCAAATGCTTTACAAACCTTACAGATGTATACAAATGCTAGTTGTTACTCTTGCTACCATCACCACCTTGTCACCACCACCACCACCACCACCACCACCACTGTTACTATACAATTACGGCTCCTCCTTCTCTTTCTCCTGCTGTTGCTGCTGCTACTACACTATTACTACAAAAATGACCGTGTGACAGTGGGATGAAATATCCTGACATTAAAATATGTACATTTATATTTTAAGTTGTTTTAGTAAGTGGCAGAGCTAGAATTTAATCCCTCGTCTTCTTCCCCTTAGTTCAGGGAGTTGTTACTCTATTCTGCCACCTCTGCCTCAGACAGAATCAGAGCCTCCAGGTTGGAAGGGACCTCAGCAGGTGTCTAGGCTTTCACAAGCTGCAGAGAAACACCCTTTAGAACACATCTGACAAGGAACCACTCTGCCTCTTCCTAAGGTCCAGAGATGGAGACCCCTGCCGAAGAAACCTTACTTTCCTTGTGGATAGTTTTAAGTCTTCAAAGGATTTTCCTGTCTCTTTGCAGCTTCTACTGCTCCTGCTTCTGCCTCCCGTGGCCAGTCATCTATAGGAATAGGGACTTGATTTGTGATTTCATTGGTATGGGGAGCTTTCAGATAAGGGAATTGCCTCTACTAACAAATGTTGACACTTTCTTTGCTGTAAGTACTAAGAAATTAAATGACTTGTCCAGGGTCAGTCAGTCAACCAACATCCATTTGGGGACACAAGGAAAGGCAAAACAAAACATTTTGGAATGTTTAATTTGGAAAGTGTAATGCATCACACAACTGGTGCATGCCAGAGACATGAAACCCAGGGTTTCCAGGCCTTAAGGCCAGCTCCTTAGCCAAACAAGATAATATTTGAAAAACTCACAGCACAATGTCTGGCACAGAGAAGGTACTACAGAAATGCCTCTTCCTTTCCCTTCCCCCATTACATCAAATTGCCTCTCATAGCCACAGAAGTTTCTCTGCTCCACATGTCATCTCTTCAAATGCTTGAATCCAGCCATCACATCCCCCACCCCTAGTTTTTTTTTCCTTCTCCAGGCTAATTATCCTCAGTTCCAGAGCTCAGAGGCTCCCTACCAACTGCCGCGGTATGAGTGTGTGTGTGTGTGTGTGTGTGTCTGTGTGTGTGTGTCTGTGTGTGTGTGCACGCGTGTGTGTTTTTCCCTGGAGGGTAAAGGGAACACAGCTTTCTTCAGGAAATTGGAAATTCCTGTTCTGCATTTGATCTCCAGCTAACAATTTTGGCTAGCTCCTCCCAAGGCTTAACTGGATCCCATTCTTAACAACAAGCCAGGACAAGGTATTCGGTGCCCTAAGCAATGTTTGAAAATAGTGCCTGCTATGCATATAGATATCTTAGCAAGAAGCTTTGAGACTTCACTGATTCACTTAGGGATGGGGACAGGGACTGTGACTTCACTGATCTAGGGAACTTCCAGGTAAGGAATCTCCCTCCACAAATGCAGGCTGGCACCTTTTCTTCAAGTTAATAGTCTCTATTATAGAGTTTCCTAGAGCACTAAGAGAAGGTAAATGACTTGTTTGGGGTCACACAAAAATTGTATGTCAGAAATGGAACTTGAACTCAGCTCATGCTGGCTTTGAGCATGGCTCTCTATACACTAAGTCACACTTTCTCACATAAAAACTCACAAAACACATTCTAACACTAAAATCTCAACATTTATTTTTTAAAAAGTCATTTTAAAGAACTAACTCTTGTTGTGCCCAACCCTCTGGGTGATGCCCTCACCAGCTTCCTACTCTCACTACTGACTAAACCATTTTGTGGGAAAAGGAATGACGTGTAACCTTTTTTTTTCAACTGTCACAAGGATCAGAGATATGACAGGAAATACCTGTAAAGGTCATCTGGTCTACCCCTTTCATTTCACATATGAGAAAACTGATGTACAGAAAAGTTAAGTTATTGGCCCAAAGTCACATAGTAAGTGGCATTTGAACTCAGCAAACCTAACTTCAGATCCAGTCTTTATGGGGAGAAGGGGGGGTGTCTCACTCCTCTTGGTTCAAACTTCCACCCAGAAACCTGGAAAAAACAGTTAGGAATCTCACACCATCTCTTCCACTTTCAAGTCCACTGGCCTCAATGTATAAAAAAAGAAATTACAGTAAAATAATTGGAAAGAAATCAATAAACATTGTGTTATTCTGTAGCAAGCAAATAAATCCCAGTAGGTAATCAAATGTTCTACAGCAAGTGTTCCCCAATGTCACTTACAGTCCCCAGGAGGAAGAAACTTTGCATACCAATGAGTTGTTATTCCCTGGGAGTCTGAAGAACCTTCCTCCACTGGCTCTGTCTCCCCCATCCTGCCTTGGCCTGGACTAGAATTAGCACTTAGCTATGTGATATCCTCTCTCAGCCATCCAGGGCACCCCAAATATTAGTAAGAGGAGCCAGAGAGTTCCCCTTCCCTATCAGGCACATGGCTCACTTGCATGAGAAATTATCTCCTGGGATCTCAACTGCCTCCAAGTGCCCTGGCTCCTGCAGGAGCAAAGTCATAGTATCAACTCTCAGAGAAAACCATCCTTTCCCAAGTTCCAGGTGATGGGAGAGCCAGTAGTACTAGCCCTGTTGGTCAAGAGGAAGAAACAAGTTGTTCCTCCACGCTAGGGTCCTTCCTGGCTCTTGGCAATAAGGTGTCGATGTCCTTTCCCGAAAGCTCTTCTCTGCTCTTCTCCAGGAATTGGCAAAAAACCCAAATCATCTCCCAATTGACTTGCATTAGGCAATCACCCAAGGTTCTCAGAGACAAATATAGGTCACCATCCCCCATACCAGAGGAAACTGTGGCACAAAGGAGAGAACCTGGAATCCATGTTCTGCCGTTGTGATATCTGATAAGGTGTTTTAGTTCTCCCTGCCTCAAGTTACTCTTCTGTAAAAGGAGGGAATTAGACCCAATGATTGCTAAGTCAGTGGAAGCTTCCTAGCCAAATGAACCAAGTAGTGTCCCTTAAAGCACCTCCTCACTCGCAAAGTTGGAGATGTTCTAGAACTTTGAGAATTCAAATCAGACTGGCTCAAGTTCCTTGTTTTACAGTTGGAGAAACTGAGACTCACAGAGGGAAAGGAAACTGCCCAAAGTCAGAAAGAATCAGAACTAGAGCCTGGGATTCTTAAGTCATTTCAGGTCTCTACCCTCAGTGTTCTCATCTGCTAAACAGAGATCACTATTGTGTCAGGATCTGCTATCCAGTATAGTTGGGAGAACAACTGAGAAAGTCCATGGAGTGATTTTTTCAGACCTTAAAGTGCTCTACTACTACTACTACTACTACTACTACTACTACTGCTACTACTACTACTACTACTACTACTACTACTACTACTATTACTACTACTACTACTACCACCACCACCACCACCACTACTACCACTACTACTACTATTACTACTACTACTACTTCCACCACCACCACCACCACCACCACCACCACTACTACTACTACTACTACTACCACCACTACTACTAACATCACTACCACTACTACTGCTATTACTACTACTACTATAACTTTTACTATTATTACTGCTGCTATTATACTATTACTACCACTATTTATTACTGCTATTACTATTACTATCCCACTACTATTGATGCTATTACTACTACTACTACCACTATTCTACCATCACCATCACCACTACCACCACTACTACAACCACCACTACTATTGCTACTACTACCACTACCACTACTACTATAATTATGACAGCTACTACTTTCACCTACACCCTGCTACAAAGTATGGCTTTCTTCAGAAAATTGGCGATCACTATGCCAAATGTTGATGAACAGTTAGTAATATTGCCTGATTCCTCCCAAGACTTCTTTGGATTTTATTCTTACTGACCCAAGTATTTCTTTGCAAAAAAGAGTAAAACTTGTTTGGTAAAAATGTAAAAATGCCCCACTTTTACCCAATGACCTCCCATCCTAGGGGATACTAAAGCTCAGTAAGAATCTCAGGAAGACAGAGTGTGAGCTTTGGCCTTTTGTGTGTTTGTGTGTGTTTGTGTGTGTGTGTGTGTGTGTGTGTGGCCAAGAGAACAGCTGTCTCTGTCATTAAAAGAAGATGGAATTCAATCTATAAAGGATTTCCAGCAAGTCACTTTGGCAGACATCCAGGCCAGGAAATGAGACAAACTGAGATCTAGTTTTGGTACTTAGGGTTTCAGTGACAAGGGTCTGTAGATGTCCCTTGTCTAGTTTACAAGGATACATCTAAAATAGACTCAGCTAAATAACCTCTCTCTCTGTCTCTCTGTCTCTGTCTCTGCCTCTCTCTCCCTGTCTCTCTCCTCCTTCTCCTCTCCCACCTCTCCTTCCCCACCCCCGTCTCTCTGTGTGTCTGTCTTTCTCTGTGTCTCTGTCTCTCCCCCCATCTCTCTGTCACTGTCTCTCCATTTGTCTGTCTCTTTCTCTCTCCATCTCTGTGTGTCTATCTCATTTATCTGTCTCCCCTTCCTCCTCCTCCTCCTCCTCCTCCTTCTCTCTCTCTCTCTCTCTTTCTCTCTCTCTCTCTCTCTCTCTCTCTCTCTCTCTCTCTCTCTCTCTCTCTGTCTCTGTCTCTGTCTCTGTCTCTCTCTCTCTCTCTCTCTCTCTCTCTCTCTCTCTCTCTCTCTCTCTCTCTCTCTCTCTCTCTCACTGTTTCTCTCTCCCCCTTCCCCCCACCCCGAGTCTCTTGAGCTGATTCATGCAGTTTGGACAGGCTTATGCCTAGGCATCTTAACAGGACCTTCCTGCCCAGAGAAACAGAATCTTTGAAAATGAAGCTGCAACAAGCAAAGAAAGATTTCAGAATTCATAAGATCACAGATTCAAGTTGGAAGGAGCCTTGGAAGTTATCCAGTCCAACCCTTTTCCTCTTTTACAGATGAAGAAACAAGTCAATGAGGTACAGAGACATGTCAAAGGTCACACAGGGAGTAAAGAGCATAGCCAAGGTTCCTTTGGAGCAGCAGATCTCAACTGCAAGCTTCCTAATTCTGCAACCCTTTAATACTTGTATGTGGGCGAATCTGCATGTGGGCAGAAACGCCTGGAGACAGATAGAGGAGTGGTGTCTCGGTTCCTAAGACCATGGGAAAACACATATTTCCGATGGTCTTAGGTGATGCCTGTGAAAGGGTCATTAGACCTCCAAAGGGGTCGCGACCCACAGGTTGAGAACCACTGCTTTGGAGAGCACTCCAGCTTTCCTGGAGGTGCAACCCAGCCAGGCTAAAAAAATTTTGATTTATTTTTATCCTTCTGTCAGGCACCTAAAAAATACAGAATTGGTCCTGCACCACTGTTTAGAAGCTGTTCATTGAGCTGTATAAGTCTATAAAACATCCTTGATGAATGTCAATAAGAGCGTGCCTCATATACACTCTCCAGTCCCCAGGAAGCCTAGAGAGCAAAGTGTCTCTTATGTACAATGGTCTTCCTGGGGTGGACTATAGTGTAAATTAAATAACATATACAAACAGCCCATCAATTACTTAGCATTATTAAGTGCCTACCATGTGCCAGACAATATTTCAGAAGGCAGTCTGGTATAGTGGAAAGAGCCCTGGAGGTTCAGTGTCATAAATAATATTCTAGGGTTCATCTTTGTGTGTAGAAATGTTCAGGTTTGTTAATAGCTAAGTTCATCATCAAAAGCAATTTTTTTAAAGAAAAGAAAGAGCCCTGGATCCTCAAATTCAGAGGGCACAAATTTGAATCCAGGCTCTGCCACTTTTAAGACCTTAGGCAAGTAACTACCTCTCTGAGCCTCAGTTTCCCCATTTGTAAAGTAGCAGCAAAAATATCTACCCTATAAGTCTCATGGGGTTGTTGTGGGGATTAAATGCTGTTTGCAGGGTGCTAGAAGCAGCATACATGTGTAGTAAGGATTTTTTTTTCTTTTTGTTCCACTTTCCTAATAGGTATGTGACCCAGGGAGTGCTTAACTATTTCATCTTCTTCCTGGGAGAAACTCTGGCTATGTAGTATAATTTAATTACCCCACCCATTTGTCTCCCAGAGAAATTCAAGGGAACCCGTGAGATGGCTAAGGGGAATCTGGGGTCCTTTGCTATATTCCTTAGATTAGTGGGGACTGACCATTCTAGCAGAATTCTTATGGGAGCTTTGGAGTCACCATGTATGAGGCAGGTATTGTGACTAGGAGCCACCTGGAGACATGAGAGTGATAATCACAATGTTTTCCTGATTCCTGGCTTTAATGCTGGGAGGTTAGAGTCTAGTAGGGGCTTTAGTACAAGGAAGAAACTCCAGAGTGGAGAACCCTTGTCTAGCATTGTATTAGATCTATGATGAAGTAAAAATTCTCTCTCTTTCCAAGACAATAAAACTCTGGAGTATTTCCTTCTATAGCAATATTATGGAAAGGGATTTTTTTCTCCACAGAACAGATGGAGAAACCTCAGTGAGGAGCCATAGGCTGATGACATTCAAGAGATAATGCCTGCTGCGAGCCCTTCTATGACCTGACTTCCAAAGAACTGAGGCTCCATCAAGTCTTTGGAGAAGAGACTATTCATTGTCAGATGTCTTCCTTTTCCAAGAGTTCTACTGGGAGTTCTATTTTAGGTTCTGCAACCTGGCTGTAAAACTTTGCCTTGTCCTTTTTGGATTTTGTGAACTGTGATTTTTTGGAGGAGTGGGGGCTTAGGGCTAATCATGCTGAGTGGAATCATATAGTGGATATTCTCCTAAAGTGTATTCAGACAGTTCTCATTATTTTGTTAATGGGTGGGTCACATACCTATTAGGAAAGTGGAACAAAAAGAAAAAAAATCCTTACTACACATGTATGCTGTTTCTAGCACCCTGCAAACACCATTTAATCCCCACAACAACCCCATGAGACTTAGAGAGTAGATATTTTTACTGCCATTTTACAAATGGGGAAACTGAGGCTCAGAGAGGTAGTTACTTGCCCAAGGTCTTGAAAGTGGCAGAGCCTGGACTCAAATTTGTGCCCTCTGAATTTGAGGGTCCAGGGTTCTTTCTTTTCTTTAAAAAAATCTCTTTTTAATGACGAACTTAGCCATTAACAAAATAATTAACACACCAGATATTATTGTCCACACAAATTCTGCAGAGTTTTCTCTGGTCCATCCTCACTACCCTCCCTCACCTTTTCTTCTGTCTCTTTACTCCAGCTCCCTTTTATTCCATCATCTTTTCCATGTCAAATTGTGGGCCAGAAGAAACAGAGAAAAGGAAGAAAACAGAGAAATGACAATATCCTGAAACTCCAACTTGAAAAAAAAATGCCAAAAATGGCCTATACAACTTAAAAATGCATGAAGAAGTCACAGACAAATTATAAAGAGAGCACATACAATTTTAATGGAAATACATAGTACTTGGAGTCATACATTCATTGGTGCAACCAACTAAGAGTTTCAGAGTACTGGCCTTCAAGTCAGATGATCTGGAGTCAGCATTTATTAGCTATGTGACCTTGGGCCCTGTCACTTATCTCTCTGACCTTCAATTTCCTCATTCTCAAAATTAGGATAAAGATTTTTGTGCTACCTATTTCATAGGGATTTTTTGAGAAAAGCTTTCTGTTAACTTTAAAGTATTTTTATTTTTATTCTACTGTGGTATAATTTAGCATGGTTTAGTAAGCAAGATGTTGGATTTGGAATCAGGAAGTCTTGGGTTTAAATCTCTCTTATGACATTGACTAGCTTTGTGATTGTTGGAAAATCACTTAACCTCTCTGAGACATCTCTCTAAGAGGGCAGATTATAAACTGGTTGCCATCTGCATTGGTGCTGGGAGTTACCACCTGCCAAAATCATGGGGTCTCTATTTATTAACAGGTTATATGGTATAGTGGAAAGAGTGTTGCATTGAACATCAAAAGACCTTGACCTCTGTGTGCCTCAGTTTCCTTATCTGCAAAATGAGCCCATTGGACTGAATGATCTTCCAGGCCTCTTCTCCATCTAAAGCCAACACTTCTGTGAAAAGACCCTTTGCTTATTGGCAGTGGGTGGAGCCTTACTATTGTGGAGAGCTCTAAGAATTGAAAAGGGAGTCGTTAGAGGCAATGACTGATGGAAACTATGGAAGTGACATATAGAAGAATTGGTACTCCTGAGCCAGGTGCTTTCAGGGGTGGCATGGTAGCTGCCATATGGTGGGGCCAGCTCCAGAGGCTCCTTAAATAGGAAGATGGCTAATCAAGGCTCTAAGTGGGAGTTTTTTCACCTGGGTAAACATCTCTAGGGAGGATTCACAAGACCATACTGTACTGAGGGCTGGGGGAGGAGAGACATAGAACAGAAGGTAGTCCAACTATAGACGAAATATTTCAGGGAGAGAGGACAACCTACACTCACAGGTATGAGTTCTTAACTTTTCTTTGGTGGTGGACCCCTGTGCAGCAGCCTGGTGACGTTTATAGATTCCTTCTTCAATTAATGATTTTAAATGCATAAAATAACACACATAAGAATGTATTGTTTATATGTGATTACATGTACTAATGTATATAGTTATGCATAGAAATGAATTCTAGTGAAATAGAGTTGTACATTTTTTAAATGTTCACAAACCTCAGGTTAAGAATTCCTGCCCCAGAGAGTCCATGGCAAAGAACTTTAAGACAAAGTAAAGAGACAGCAGTCACAATGGAGCTGAGCCCTATTTGCCCAATGCTAGCTATAACTCTGAAGTTAGCTGAGGAAGGAAGGATGGAAAGAAAGAAGGCCATTTTTGGTCTCTTTTAGGATAAGATTCCCGTGTCCATTCCATGCTGCATAAGCTGTTTTATCTTATGTTGTTTGCTTAAACTGGTAATAAAACGATTTTTTTCAATAATTCACAAAATGGCACCATGCCAAGACCAGGCCTGGAGTCTATTTGTTCACAGAATGTGTGTGTGGTGTGTCTATGGTGCGGACGTGTGGACATGATGGGGAGCAGATAAAGAGGAGAGAACAGTCTGGACCCTAACTGGAAGGGCTTGTCACATCTTTTCTGCAGGCCCATACCTTTGCATTTCTGAAACAAAACCCACAACTGCAGTTTTCCCAGGCTTATCACCCACTCTGGTGTGTGTTATAACATGCTTTCTGCTCTGCCTCAGGGTACTGGATAAATACTGAATTTACAAAGCTGGTTAATAGCATGCTGTTCTCACCTCACACCTATTAGATTGTCTAATATGACAGAAAAGGAAAATGACAAATGCTGGAGAAGATGTGGGAAAATTGGAACACCAATGTGTTGTTGATGGAGTTGTGAACTGACCCAGCCGTTCTGGAGAACAATTTGGAATTATGCCCAAAGAGCTATGAAACTGTGCATACCCTTTGATCCAGCAATACCACTTCTATGTTGGTGTCCCAAAGAGATCACGAAAGAGGGAAAAGGAACCACATGTTCAAAAATATTTATAACAGTTCTTTTTGTGGTGGACAAGAATTGGAAATTGAGAGGATGCCCATCATTTGGAGAATGGCTGAATAAATTGTGGTCTATGAATGTAATGGAATACTACTGTGCTATAAGAAATGAGGAGCAGGTGAGACTTCAGAAAAACCCAGAAGACTTACATGAACTGATGCTGAGTGAGGTGAGCAGAACCAGGAGAACATTGTACACAGTCACAGTAACAATATGTGATGATCAACTATGATTGATTTAGCAAGACAATGACCTAATCAATTCCAAAAGACTCAAGATGAAAAATGTTCTCCACATCCAGAGAAAGAACTGATGATGACACAGATGGAAATATACACTTTTCTCTTTTGTTTTTTCTTTCTTGTATTTTTTCCCTTTTGTTCTGATTCTTCTTTCACAACATGACTGATCTGGAAATATATTTAATATGATCATGCACGTATAGCTGTCATGGGGAAAAGGAGGCAGGGGGAATTTAGAACTCAAAATCTTATAAAAGTGAATGTTGAAAACTAATAATAAATAAATATAGAATATTTTTTAACAACTTAAAATCCTTGTAATAATATAAAAAAGGGAAAAAGATGGAAGTTGAAAATAATCTTTACATGTAATTAGAAAAAAATACTATTTACTAAAAAAAAAGTATGCTTCTCTCAGCCATTGCTCTTCAGAAGTCCTTGGAAAGAAAGGTTATGGCTCTGTAAAGGAGAATAGCTAAGTAGGAGAACATTTTTTTTTCTTTTAAAAACCACCTTTCCATCTTCCTCTTTACCAGCTGAACCGGTCTGGAGGCACACACTCACCTCCTTCAGTCAAAGGTGTATTTTCAGACAAGCTGAATTTCTTCCTCTTTTGAGTTCAGAAAAGAGGGGAAGAAGGAGACAATTAATGAATACTCACTTGCCTGGCCATAGGGCCTGCAGGTAACATTGAGCTCCTGTGAGTTTTTCAACTGTCCATTCTTTGGAGACCAGAGAGATGTCTCTCTTAGAGATTGTGGAGGGAGGGGGTGGGGTGGGGTGTGCATGTGTATATTAATCTGGTGATCCCAGAGGAGCTCCATCCTAGGGCAGGGGGCAGGGGGTGGCCTAGTCTAGAGGACTTGGAAGCTAACAGAATTTCACTTTGGCTCAGGAAATTTCCTCCTCCCCTTCCAATAGAAGCCAATTGTTCCAGTAGAGAGCAATATTTTTCTACTTAAATGTCACAGTGGGTGAATACACAACCAGGGACTTTAGCTGTGCTAGGGTCAGAAGTAGAAGCTTTTCAGAGCAATTGCAGCCCCTTGCATCAGCCTCTGGCACTTGCCAAAAGGGAAGCTACCAGCCGGGCATTTGTCTGGGGTGGGGACCGACAGAGCCTGCCCTGGAATTCCAGGGGTTAAGCAGCAGCTACTGCTCAGGAAGAATGTGGGAGAAAGGAAGACTAGCAGCACACAGCTATGACTGTTTGTCCAACAGCCAGGGGATAGGGGGGAGAGGAGGAGGAGCAGACAATGTTTCAGAGAAAGCCAGGAGGCTAGAGGACTAATTGACTTCCTAACTGTAACTTGGTGTCAGCATGGGGTTTTTAACAAGAACAGAGAACAGCTGTTCTATCAGGCCAAGGCCTGGAAAAGAAAAAAGTCCAAACTCCCGAGATAAATCCACTCCTTGGAGTCACTACTGACTGTTTCTGTGTCCTAGAAACCCTATATACAGTCCAATCCAATCCATTCCAATCCAATTCATTCCTATCCATTTCATTCCAATCTAATCCATTTCATTCCAATCCAATCCAATCCAGTCCCTTCCATTCCAATACAATCTATTCCATTCCATTCCAATACAATCTAATTTAATCCAATAAAATTCCATTCAATTTAATAAGCCAAGTCAATAAGTATTAAGTTGCTTGCTATGTGCCATACACTGTCAAACTCTTGAGACACAGAGGCAAAAACAGACCCCACTTTCAAGGACTTCACACTTTAGTGCAAGAGACAACATGCACACAATATAGAAATACAAAATATATGCAGTGTAAATGTGAGGTAATTTCAGAGGGAAGACACTAACATTAAGGGGATTGAGAAGGTTCTCTTGCAGAAGATAAGACAACCTGAGACTTTGAGGAATTCAGGAAGACAGGAGGCAGAGATGGAGAAGGCCAGCATGGAGGATTGCCACTGAAAATGTCCAGAGTCTGGGGATGGAGAATCTCGTTGAAGGAACAGCAGGGAAGTCACTGTTACAGAATTGTAGTAACCCTTCACCTCCACCCCTCAGTTCCCTTTCCTGTGAAGTTTTCAATTCCCATGCTCCCCACCTCCCATTGCCATTAGAATATAAGCACCTTGAGGGCAGAGACTTTCTTTTTGATTATTTTTGTCTTCCTAACACATAGAAAACACTTAAATAAATGCTTGTTTGTTGACTGACTGACTGGGGAGTAATGTGTAAGACTAGAAAGGTCATAAAAGAGTTTAAATCTAAACAGAGAATTTCATATTTGATCTCGGAGGTGATAGGAATTCCCTTAGAGTTTATTGTCAACAGAATTTGTTATTGTCATTTGTCAATAGATGTCCACTAACTCTTAAGGGCCTACCACACCAGATTATTGGTGTTGTTTGTCCTTCCTTCTCCAAGGGGATCAGGACATCAGGAAGTGATGCCGTGATTTGCAAGTAAATTGGATTTAAGTGAGGGTGGGTTATGCAAAGTTACCAGCCTCACTCTCTCATCCTGAGCCATCTAGGTCCCAGTGAGTAGATCTAGATCAGGAGATGGCTCCCACATGAAGGCCACGTAGGGCAGTGGAAAGAACACTGACTTTGGAGTTGGAGGACCTGGATTTCAAATGTCATCCCTAATATTTACTACTTGTGTGACCTTGAGCAAGTCACTCCTTTCCCTCTCTCATCTATAAAATGAAGAGGTTAGATTAGGTGGTCTCTGAGGGCCCTTCCAGGTCTAGATTTATTTATAGTAGGCAATGAGTCTTGCTAGGCTGCCTACAAGTCATTACCTTTTCTTGTGACATGTCTCTTGAATGTCCCTTTTCTTCTTTACCGTGTTGGCCCAGGCCAGCATCATCTCACACCCAGAGGATTACCCAAATGTGTCGGCAACCCCAAATCAAATTTACAGCTATTTGATAACCTCCAGATGTTTGGGTGAATTGTCGGGAGCTCAGCACAGTGCCCAGCATATAGTGGGAGCTTAAATGTTTGTTCTCTTGACTTTACTCTTTACCTTGAATGTTTTAGATTGTCTGGACACGGTGTGAATCCCCTAATATATCATAAAGCTAACGTTCCTCCACCTGTGTGATAGTTTTCCATAAATCCTTTCCATGAGATCTTACCTTTCTGTAGAAAAGAAGGCAAACAAGTCCTGCACAGGACTGGGGTTGGGCTAATTGGCTTACCTCCAAGGATTATATGTTCAAGTCAGCTACTCTTACTCAGGAGAGCTGACTGTTACATTTTTTGTGTGAACATTTACACCTTGGAAATCAGCAAATATTATAAATCAGGGTTTGATTGATTGTTTTACTGATTGTGTAGACTTAAGGAAATGATAGAGAAAATGTTAATATAGCAGGTAAAACTTAAAAGTGCATCCTGCATATATCTTTTGGAGAGTTGGTTGCAAAACACTTTTTAGCATATCTGCCTAACTCTGAAGTCCCAGCTAGACTTCTTTGAGGATCTAATCTTAGACTGAGAAGCTATCTGATATAGTCCCTTCATTTTACAGTGGCTGAAACTCAGGCTCCTATTTCTCTTGTAGAAAAATGCAGAGCCAGGATTCAAACCCAGATTCTGTTTCTAGATCCCTTGCGGTCTCTATTGTAGTCGGCCAAGACTTTCTGGGGTCTTGGCCCCCCAGTTCTATGAGGCCATTAGGCAGATATGCAAGGAGAGTATAATCTTGTTGGGTGGATGCTCTCATTGGTTTCATGAATATCTAAAGAAAGTACTGAGTTAATTTGCAAAGTCCTGATTGTAAGGCCCTGTTTGTTTGTGCCTCTGGATATGGTCTTAGGATAAAGAGCTTAAGGAGTGATTGGCTTTGGGCTGGGGTAGAGAAAGATCAAGACCAAGGTTGGTTCCTTGCATTCTGCAAAGGGTATATAAACCTTGTATTTTCCATGTATCTTGGGGTTAGTATGGAATGGCTCTGCAATAAATAGACTATGAAATACCTCCCCGTCTCTCTGTCTCTTTCCTGTATTCAGCTGAAAGCTTTTCCTCACTTTCTCTTTATTTCACTCAGCTGGTAGCTAGACCCAGACTGTGCTAGCCGTAGCAGTTGGCGCCCCAAAGTGTGGCCTCAAGACAGAAGTCTCTAGCATCCAGTCCCTCTGGAATTGCCGGCAGGTGGTGGACAAGAGATCGAGGAGCAGCGGATTTCATTCAAGGTAAAGGGGAAGGCTCTATGAAGGGTGATTGCTGGATTGCTCAGTTTTTCAGTTCTTAAAAAGAATTTGGAGCAAACAGAGATGTAAAATGGGGGGAGACTTGGTGAAGGGTTTAAAAGATGAAAGAAAAGATCTGAGAATATTACAACTTATAACAGGTAAGAAAGGGATTTCGGTTAAGAAACAAATTTTTAAAAAAATTCTTAGAAACAGTCTATAAAGCAGCTCCATGGTACCCAAACGGCTCTCAGATCCGAGGACCAGATTGGGAAGCAGTAGGAAAGGCCTTAACTAATTATTTCAAAGAGAATGGACAGGAGAGTGATTCTAGTTCCATATTTACAATTTATAATGTTATCAAAGTATGTTTAACAGATCATAGAGAAATATTAACTGTGATGGGTGAGAGTGAAGGCAGTGATCAAGAAGAGACCATACCTCCTGAATTTGTGGGGAAAAGGTCCTGGAAAGGAGAAAAATCTCTAAATAAACTTCTTAAACTCACTCAAGAGTCCACCTTATAATCTCACACATAGAACTGAACAACCTGGGAAGTCTAATGGCAGTGCCGCCACAGTTTCAGAATCATATACACCTTTTCAAAAAACTTATGAAAGAAGAAGGACGGGCATTACGAGAGATGGGGTTTAAAGGCTGCAATTTGTTAGCATACCCCATCATGACAGACACCAAGGGTAATAGGACATGGCAAAAATTAAATATAAAAGATCTTAAGGAGGTAAAAAAAAGGCTGTGCAAGAGTATGGGGCAACAGCTAATTATACAGTGTCATTACTGGAAAATTTAGCAGCCATAGTCTTGGCACCATATGATTGGAAGCAAGCAGCTAAAATATGCCTTGCCCCAGGTGATTACTTACAGTGGGAGGCCAATTATAAAGGAAAATGCCACAATAGACTATATGATCTCATGTTAGCAGAGGGACCCAATGCACCCAGCATTTTTATGCTTTTGGGTGAAGGGCCCAATGCATTACCTAACACACAAAAAAACTATTCAGTGGCAGTATATAACACTATTCAGGAGTGTGCAATGCAAGCATGGAAAGAGATAATCAGTCCAGGCCAAGAAGGGGAATCTTTTACAAATATTATGCAGGGGCCTGAGGAATCCTTTCCTGATTTTGTGGCCAAAATACAACAAGCAGCTGAGCGTACATTGGGTAACTTTGCAGGACTGGAAGAATTTGTAAGACAAGCAGCTAGAGGGAATTGCAACATAGATCATAAGAAGGCCTTCCTGGCCCTTCCTGCTGATGCCTCCTTAGATCAATTAAATTGAAAATCCATGGAGGTAAAAACCATGGTCTTTCAAACGCAAATTTTAGCAGAAGCCCAAGTAGCTGCTAATAGACAAAACAAGATCTGTTTTAAATGCGGTAAAGTGGGTCATTTCAAAAGAAAGCATAAAGGAGGTGGTAGTAAGGGTGAGCCACGACCAAAAACAAAATGCCACTTATGTCATAAGGGCTTTCACTGGACTTCAGAATGTAGATTTAAAAATCTGGGAAACAGCTTCAAGGGCCAAGTCCCAGGCCCACAAAAAACAGCAGGGAAAGGCCTGGCTGGTAACGGCCCTAAGCCCCTGCCACAGAAGGCCTAGAAATAGCTCCCACGAGGCAAGAAGCCAGCAGGTGTCTGCACTAGGTAAGACAGTCCATCCTTTTATCCATAATATAATCTGGGAATACAACTGATATCATCTGAAGCTTCTTGTTTGTGCCATAGCTAAAACAATTTGCCAATCGCTTATGAAAATTATAAGATTGTGGTTATGTTTTACTGTTAAAACCTAAAACTGTTAATTTTTTGATTCAGTGTGTGTGTGTGTGTGTGTGTGTGTGTGTGTGTGTGTGTGTGTGTGGTATGGAAAGGAGGATTCTTCTGCCATTCAGAGCAGTCCTCAGCGCTAGTCAAAAAACACAGCCCATGGCAGCTCTATTCAGTGGGGTGGAAAAGGCGGCTCCTTTTAGGGGTCTTTCTCCACCCTCCCTCCTTTCATAAGATCACCAAAGAGCTTGTTTGGGTCATAGAGTTCCTAACCAGGGAATATGGCATGCTGGGAATGCACAAATATCTAATAATCATCTCTAATGATTGGTTTTCACATGAGGACAAGTTCAAATTTGATATGTGTGTCTTTGTAAAATTCTTGATTAGTTAAATTTGCCATCTGAGGTAAAAGCTCTTGGGACTATAATGAATTCCATTTTGAGAGTTGTCTGATGGATCATTAAAATACATCAATAGTCAGCAGTCAATAATCCACCTTAGAAGAGAAATGCCACAAGGTAGTCAGGGAATGTGAATCTTACAGGTAACTGTGTCGGGAAAAACTGAGAGGACAATCCTAGCCTCAGGTTAGGATGGGACCTTGATTCAGTTTACCCATTGTGTTTCTTTGGAAAGAAATATTTCACACCTGACTATTCCTGAGTCTGGCTATGAGGTGAAACTGATAATGCATAGTTGGAAAACTGTTCTATCTAATCAAGTTCTTGCTTTCCTTTTATGGCAAAGGTCTGTAACCAAAATAAGGGAAAGTGGAAGATGTGAGCACAATGCACATGTAAAATTCTGCTATTGTCAATCTGAATGTCTAGTCATTCTACTCCCCAAATAACTGGGCAAATTGGTAAATCCCTGGAATGTAACATTCTTTTATGGGAATAATTAAATAAAGGAATAGAAAGTAAGGAATGGGATACTCTGCCCCACGTGCTGTAATATTTTTGAAATAACTGTAAATTGAAAAATCTGTAAAATTCATTTAATCTGATAAGAGAGAAAAGGCTTAGGAATGGTAGGGAATTACCCTCCCCCACTTGAGTAGAGAAAAGCCTCTACTCTTTTTGGAAATGCAATTAATGATATCTAAATTGTAAAAATCCTCATATGTTGTAAAAACTGACCATTGAAAGCCAGGAATGGTTTCAGTTTTAATCTAAATTGGGTTGAAGCTAAAAGATGGAGAAAAATTGTGTAAAATGTAATGTTATATATCAAGTTACTTCTGCTATTCAGAAAACCAGGTATATAAACCTTTACCTGTAGTTATGGATGATCCTCTGTGCAAGGTGAATTGGAAATGTGTTTTTGTAGAACTCTTATTGAGCAAAACAA
>CM053598.1:67529375-67554846 GCA_028646575.1 Pseudocheirus occidentalis | reverse complement strand
ATATATATATATATATATATATATATATATATATATATATATATATATATATATATATAAAGATATATTTATATAGAGGGATATGGCTCAATTTGAAAATACATCCAGCTGAACTAAGGTCACTGGATTGGTGATTAAATGGGTTTTTGATTTAAAAGTTTAAATGAGAGAACATAATTATTGTGTTATTGGTAAATAGTTGTGTTATCATATTTTAAAATATTGTAATTTAAGAAATCATAAATTTTCAAATTTTTCTTTGTTTAAAAGGAAGTTTCAGCTATTATTTAAGAAATATATTTGTGGGAAGTAATTATTGGTAATTATGTGAAGAAAAGGCCAGTGAAACCTAAGTTTTGTCAATTAGGTGGGAAAGATTTTTTTGACCAGAGAATTTAGAAACTGTGTATCAGTTAATGATACTAGGATAAATTGTTTTTGAAAAAAGGGAAATGTTCTTATTAAGAAATATTGTATAAGATCTTTTGTTATAAGATGATGGGGAATAAACAGATTAATAGATAAAGGGACCAGGAGAATCAGACCCCAGTATTTGGACCTCCTCAGGGAAGACATTTGCCTGAGGTCATGGGCCTTAAGTTGTGACTCTGCCCAAGTCTTTAGCCCTCCTTTGTTCCAATAGTTTCCCAGCCTTGATACTCCTGTTCCCACCCTTGAACAGGCCTGGCCTACCATTGTCTATGGTCTCCAGTAGCCTCCAGGAACTTCCCACCCTTAACAACTCACTACTGGAGTCTGACTTCATCTAGGTGACCCCCTAGAAACCTTATCGATTGTTAATCCCAGAAAAGGGGCAATAAGAAATTTAAAATTTGTAAAAGAATTCAACTTACTGTGAACTTTAATTTCAGGCAGATTGCCTAACGAGTCTTTATCTTGATTAAGTAAGGAATTTCTCTACCAGGAAGGAGGCAAGGAGGGGCAGAAAGTACTTGAGGCTATGAAGTCCCTCACCAACCAGCCTCACTTATCCTCATTGAGTCAGTCTTGAAACAGGCCCTTTAAAGTGATGTAATTTCTGGTAATTGATTTTTGGTTAGAATAATTGAGTACTGGTACAACTGATTGAGGGACCTAGCTGTTATTCTATTAATCACTGAAACTAGATCAGAAATGTCTTCTATGTAAGGAAAAGAGTTTCAGTGCAAATTTCTTAAAGGGAGGTAAATTGTGGAATAATTTTGTATTAATGAAAAAGTCAACTTCATTCAAAATTTGTTACTATTGTGAAAATAATAGACAGTGTTTTATGGTGAAAGCATGTTTTATTAGAAGCAACTTATTGGTTTGGAATTAATTACTTAAGGATCCTCCAAAAGCTTTTTCTTAATAACCAGAATCAGGAGGACTTGAGTTCAAATCTGACACTTGACACACCTACTAGCCTTGAAACTTTCAGCAAGGCATTTAATCCCAATTGTCCCCTGAATTATGTACATGTATATTCTGCCTTCAATGGGGTACTTACCATGTCTTATAACTCCACTAGTCAAGCTATTGTTGAAAGAAAAAACCGCACCCTTAAGACTACTCTTCAAAAACTAAAAGGAGGGACCTGGTACCTGGGAACTCTGAGATGAACTCTGGGGTTGTCATTACTGACCATACAATTGGCAATTCTAAAAGGTCACAGCCCCAGGCAACTGTAGCTACTGAATGGGTGATGTGGAAAAATGTTAAGGGACAATAGTAAGGTCTGCACTCTGTGCGTGGCCAAGGCTTTTTGTGGGCTTTTTGTGTGTTTCCACAGATGATAAGAAGGAAGTTTGGATACCAGAAAGGAGAACAAGGGCTGTGTCAACAAATGCAGAGACCACGAACTCTCTCCACCCCCAGGACCAGAACCCCAACGAGCCCTACAATGGAGGAGAAGAAGCCAAGGCCAAAATGAGGGCAAGTGGATCTTTTATTTTTGAACTGTAGGACTAATGTATCTGCTTGCTGTCAGGTGGATCAGCAAAACTACGTTTCCTGGCACAATGACATGAACTTTAAACAGAGACATGGAGGGTATCCTAAACAAATTGGTTTGGATACTTCCCCAATAACAACAGTCTTTTCTGCTTTTGCTCCTAATGGGACATACTTAAAGAAAAAATTGACCACACCATTGTATGGGCCTGTCTAGAGGGGAGATATGCATTCATGTGGGGAAACCATAGCAATGTAAAAATCACTAGAGTTGATAAGCATTATAATGTAACCTGTATTAATTGTAAGGTTTATGAATGTCATGATAATACTTCTTTGGGACAATTGCTCTTTGTTATAAGATGACCTGGTATGATTATGCTTCCTGTGGAGAGTGAATATTGGTTTTACTCTCCTGCTGATCATTCTATTACTCAAATCAATCACCAATTGTGTTTTAATCGAAAAAAGAGGTGTATTTCTTAGTATTGTTGGGATAATTGCTTTAATTTCTACTATTGTGAGCAGTGTTGCTATGTCTACTTCTGTTAGCACTGTACAAAATCAAATAGTGCAAGCTCAGTTTTTACATGAATTGTCTGCCAATGTTTCACGAGGATTTTTGTTACAATCAGAAATCAACAGGAATTTTTATAAAGCAATAACTCAGTTCAGAGATGATGTAATTGCCTTAGCTGAATAAATTGAGCTGATGCAAGTTAAGCAAAAGTTAATATGTGATTATAGATATATATATATATTTCTGTATGGTAAACAAAAAATATAATGAGTCAGAATATGGCATAGCCCAAATTAAAAATCATCTTAATGGGCTATGGGGGTGACCGTAACACATCTCTTGATATAAATGACTTGGAGAATCTGGTTCACCTCATGTATCAGGAAAGACAAAAATCCTTACTACCAAATCTTGGGGCACAAAATATTGTGGATTGGATTAAGAGAGCTCAGGGGATATTACCTGGGTAAACACAGCAAATCATAACCTATGTAGGAATAGGGGTGGTATTACTGGTTTTATGTACCTGTTTACCCATCCTTATTTCCTGTTTTTTCCTGCATCATTCAACAAGTTATATATAATGTCCAACTGCATGATTCTGCCCGTGGCCCTATACGCTATAGGGGGGATGAAGAGATCTCCCAGGAGTCTGCCAGGGCTTTGTTAATGGGATGTTCCCCCCTCCTATAGGCATATAGGGGAGAAGCCGAGAACTCCCAGGAGTCTATTAGGGCTTCGTTAATGGGATGTTCCCCTCTCTTATAAATAAATAAAACAGGGGAGATGTAGTAGTCCAAGACTTTCTGGGGTCTTGCCCCCCCCCCAGTTCTATGAGGCCATTAGGCAGATATGCAAGGAGAGTAAAATCTTGTTGGGTGGATGCTCTCATTGGTTTCATGAATATCTAAAGAAAGTACTGAGTTAATTTGCAAAGTCTTGATTGTAAGGCCCTGTTTGTGCCTCTGGATATGGTCTTAGGATAAAGAGCTTAACAAGTGATTGTTTTTGGGCTGGGATAGAGAAAGATCAAGACCAAGGGTGGTTCCTTGCATTCTACAAAGAGTATATAAACCTTGTATCTTCCATGTATCTTGAGGTTAGTATGGAATGGCTCTGCAATAAATAGACTATGTGTCTCTCTGTCTCTTTCCTGTATTCAGCTGAAAGCTTCTCCTCACTCTCTCTTTATTTCACTCAGCTGGTAGCTAGACTCAGCCTGCTAGCCGCAGTACTCTATGACACCAAGTGTGTGCTGAAATATAGCAAATCTTCTTTTTTCCTTTCTTCTTTTCCTTTCTATTTTGGTTTTATATACCTCCTGCCACACTCCCCAGATATATACACTCACACACACACATGTGCACACACACAGAGTCAACTCCTAGGTTTCCTCATAGATCTGGATAAGACTATTAGACCTAGGAAAAAACCTTACAATTTATCTAGTCCAATACCTTGATTTCACATGAGAAGAAACTGAGTTCAGAGAGATTATTTGCTAAGGGTAACATAGAATTTAGAACTAAAATTTGGTTTCCTTGCTCCTAAGGCTGTGATGACCTTAACATGCTTGAGACAACCCAACACTCTCTTTCCCTACCCCAACTAATAGACATAGAACAGTTTAAAAAAAATAACAGGTAAAGAAACAGAGATTTAGGGTGATACAGCGACTCTCAAGGTCACATGACCAATTGAGTGTCAGAGTAGAGATTCAAAGTGAGACCCATTAAGATTTTCTCTCCCTAAGCAACAGTCCACATTTAGACCTTTTCCCCATTCCCTCCTTCATCCTCTCTTCTCCCAATTTAAAGAATTTGTCTGTCTTATACACTTTTTCTTTAGGACCTCCATATCATGTAATGAATTTCCAAACACTGCCTTGTTGTCAGGGAAGCAGCAGAGCATGACAGAAAAGAGCATTAGATTTTTCAGTCAGAAGCCAGGGATGAAAATCCAATCTTGGCTACTCACCACCTATGGGACCTTGGACAGATCTCCTCCCTGCTTTGTAACTCAATGAAGGGTCAAGCTAGATGCCCATATGAGCATGGGCATTGGAATACAGAATTAAGGGTTAGAAAGAACATAGGTATAGTACAAGGTACACTTTTTATAAATGTAGTCCTGATTACTGTAAATACTGTATTCCCTCAAGTGATCACATGTATTAGAATTCATCGTATTCAAAGTTATAATTATATAAAATGTGGTCATTGGCTCAAGTGCAAGGGAAATATGTGGTGTGAATTCAAACAATGAAGCCAATTCAGGGGACTGATTATTAGCACTAATCAAAACCTGCTGTATATGTTTTTTTAAATCTCAATAAAAACTTCTCTATGCTTCATAGAGATTTATTTTTGTGATGTCAGATTGCATGTGTTAACAATAAAGGTTTCTTGTTCATTCTTCCTTTCATCCTCTGGACTTCTCTTCATCATCAACTGCATTTCTACTCTGGAAAAGACTCTGTTATGGGGGTATCCCTTCTTGATTGGTAACCATTTGGCCTGTGCCACTATTTTGGGAAAGGCCCCAACTAAGCTTTATCCAACTGGTATCTTGCCTCACTCTCCAGACTTTTCTTTCTCCTCACCAATCAACTTCCACCTCTCCACTCCCACCCAAAATGAGAATCAATTGACCTGGGCTCTGGTTCTAGTTCTGCCACCCAACTCCCCAGGGTAATTTCAAGCGAGTCTCTTTTTGTTTCTTGGACTTCTGGTCATCTGTAAAATGAGGGAATTGTGTTAGATGGTCTTCCAGGTCTCTCCTAGCTCTAAAATTCACAGTCTCTTGGAGATGACCCTTGAGATTGCCCTTACTGTGACATTATTCCATGAGCCTATGAACTTCAGTGGGTGAAGCAATACTATGTGGGGATGAGAATGGGGAATAAGTCAGGAAGGCCATCCTTTTGGATTATTTCAAATCATACAGTGTCAGAGACTGATTCCACAGGGCTAGCTATTCCTGTTGTCAGTGCTCATTGCCACCAGTCAGTGGCAGCATGAGATGACCAGACTTTGCAAAGATCTAGGCGGGGAAAGGACCAGGCCGTTCTATGTTTTGCGGAAGTTCTAACAGATGCATTTGCTCAAGCTCCATTACTGGCACCAAATGATGTTGGCAAGGATAAGCTGAATTTAGATTGTTCAAAGGAAGAACTCAAGGTGACGCATCAATTGATTTTGGCTTCCATCGGTGTCTGTCACAGCTCAGCCAGACTTTGGCTGGAGTGCCAACTCAACCACTCACTAGCTGTGTGGTCATGGGCAAATTTATCTGAGTCTCAGCTTCCTCTTCTATAAAATAGAGATATCACCTCACAGAATTGTGTGGATCATTTAAAATAATATGTGTAGAAGACCTTTGAAAAGTGGAAAGTGTCAGACAAAGGGAAATGTTATTATATTCATATAGAAAAAAGGAACCAAAATACATTATCTCTTCCTCAAACTCACCCTTCTTCCTAAGTTTCTTCTTTCAGTCAAGGGCATTACCATCCTTCCACTTCCCCAGGTTCACAGATGCAGGGCCATCTTTAATGCTTCATTCTCCCTCACCTCTCCTATCCAATTAGTTGTCTGATCAATTCCACCTTCATAACCTTTTTTTGCATTCATTCCCTCTCTCCATTCACAGATCCATCAGTCTAGTTTAGTCCCTTAGCACCTCTAGCCTAGATTAATTTACAGTCTCCTAATTATTCAAGCCTTTCCTCTTTTCAGTCCATTCTATGCACAGAGGCCAAAGCGATAACCCTACAGCACAGCCCTGACCAGTGCCAGAACATCATAGCAGCATAGCCTTATTGCTAAAAGGAACCTAGAATCTGATTCTCTAATTTTATAGCTGAGGAAATTGGGCCCCAGAGAGATGAAGGGAATTACTCAAGGTCATTCCATAAGTTTGTGAAATAGGATTTGAACCTATTGTATTGAACCGGCTGTATTTATTTCACTACAGCCTCCCTTCTAGCTCCATATACATGAACCTTAGGCTCTGTGGAGCACTTAGAACTTGATCAGGCATTGAAGACGCCAACTCATCCACTGTATCTTGGACCATCACCAATAATCTTGACTTTTGTCCTGCCACTGGACTTTGATGACTCTGGAAGAGAGGGAAAGTTTGTGCAACTTTACTTAAATCCAATTCAGGTGCAAATCACGACATTGTCCATTATGTTGTGGTGATTGTACTGATCTTTGAAAACAAAGGATGAACAACAACAATGTGATCCTATGAACTGAATTATTAAACTGAATACACACACCTCCAGGACTTCTTGTAAATACAGCTACTTATTTCTTTCAGTTCAAATTCAACAAATTCAAACCAACAAATTAAGCACCTTCTCCAAGAAAGGCAAGGTACCTGAAGGAAACAAAAACAAATGTTCCAAATCATCAAGGAATCAAAGATTTGGTAGTGACCTCAGAGGTCTCCTGGTTTACTCCGTGCCTTCAGCAACACCTCCCAGTGGATCGTCCATCCTCCATTTGAGAACCTCAAGTCGGGGAGAATCCATGGTCTCCCTAGGCAGTCCATTCCATTCTGGAAGAGCTCATTTTTTTTTCGAGACTGTGTCCCACTATTTTTCATCCATAGACCTGATCCTATTTCTGACTTGTTTCATTTCCAATCCAGGCTGGTTTGTCCCCCTTTAGATAGCCTGCCTGGTGGCCCCCTACAGATACTTATTTGGCTTAGCTCACTAAAGCTCAGAACTCCTGAGCTCCAGAAGTCTACCCACCACTCTCAGCCTCCCCTGTAGCAGAGAAGAAAGAAATGACCCATCAGGCCTGGTGATAGCTCTATTTCTTAGGAAGCTTTCTTTAACACAGAGTCAAAGTCAAGTCTTGTAGCTTCTACCAGTAAGTCCTAGCTCTGACTTAGTTTTTCTTCCACAAGAAAATCCTTCAACCACTTGAAGGTAGCTATCAGGTCTCCTCTAAGTCTCTTCTTCAAGCTAAACATTCTAGGTTCCTTCAATTGGTTCTCATATGGAATGGTCTAGAAATAATGATAATGATGATAATAGTAATAACTGACATTTATATAAAATCTTAAGACTTGCAAAATATTTCATCTCAGTGAAACTCACAACAGCCCTGTGAAAGAAATGCTATAAGGCATTATCATTCATGGCAACTAAGTGGTGTGGTGCACAGGGTACTGGACCTGGAGTCAGGAAGATCTAAGTTCAAATCCAGTCTCAGACACTTCCTAGCCATGTGACCCTGGGCAAGTCACTTCACCTCTGTCTGCCTCAGTTTCTTCCTCTGGAAAATGGAGATTATAACAGCACCCAGGGTCATGGTGAGGATCAAATGAGATCATGTTTGCTAATTATAAAAGTCTCTATAATTGCTGGCTTTACTCTCACCCTCATTGATGGATAAGGCAAAGAGAAATGACATGACCTTCCACGTGTTATATAGTTGGTTGATACTGGAGGAAACAGGCAAACCCTGGTCTCATTGACTCCAGGTCCAGCAGCCTATGAACACCACCGTGCTGTCTCTCCAATAAAGATGAGTGACAACAGCTGTTCTATAGCCTCCAGATCTTTTAGGGGGATATGACATGTCTATAAATAAGTGTGGCACAAGCTGGGGTAAAGGAGAGATGTAGACAAGAAGAAAAGTTGAAGGATAGAGAGAATGCTTTCAGCATGGGGGTAGGGTGGAGGAACTTCATGGATGAGAGAATAACTTAACCAAACAATTGTGGAAAATAAACATTTCAGCAGACAAAGATGAGAAAGGAAGGCATTTTGGGGCATTCATACATGCATGGAGTCAGGAGATGGAATGCTGAATTTTCAAAGATCAGATTCAGTTTGGGAGGAATGTAAAACAGGTGAAAGAAAACTATAAAATAAGACTGAGAAGGCTGGTTGGAACCAGATCACAGACTCTCTTAAATGCCCTGAAAGAAGGTGTTTTGGATGGAATGAAATACTCCAGGTTCTATCCATTTGGAGTCCCTGTAGGACAGTTGACCTATTCAGACAAAGGCCAAGAACACAATGGTGTCACCTACCTGTGAGTTATATACTTGCTGATGAACATGACATAGCTTACAAAATACAAGAAGAAAAAAATAACTGGTGAATGGCCAAAAAGCATAGAAGTCCAAAACAGGAAGGGATCTTAGAGCTCTCCCATCCAACTCCTTCATTTTACTTTGGGGAAACTGAATTATTATGGGGAGATGATCTCTCTCCCAGAAAAGGCAAGTCATTTGCCCAAAGTCACAGTTAGCCAGTGGCTGAGGCAAAAGTAGAACCCTAGATTCCTCTCTAGGAATGAATGTAGCTCCCCCATTCTGTCCTCTCCCGTATTTGTTCTTTTGAAGAACTTTCTGGAGATTCTATCTCTTTATGCCCCACCCCTTCCTTTAGAGGTCCTCTTGGGCACCATCTCCTCCATGAAGCCTCCACTAACACCCATCCCTTCCTCCTGCCCGAACATCATCCTATCTCCCTTCTTGGGTTTCTTATAGCAAGCTCTTTTCTTTGTATTATCCTTTGTCCTTATCTGTCTTCTCCTACAGTGTATCACTAAGACTTTGGAGACAGTATTGTTGCTTATTGACATCCTTGGCCTTTCTTCTCAGTGTCTCCACTGTGTTCCCAGCGGGTTCTGAGTTACTCCTCCTCTTCTGGAAAGCTGCCAGTTCTCTGGGCCCCTTTTGGAAATCACTTCATCATCAGGAGCAGAGGCATTTCCCACATAAAATGGTACAATTCCGGAAACCAGTTAAGGAATCTTCTATTCCTGGGTGAGGAAAGAGATGTCTAAGAATATCATTTCCCTCTCCCCAGATGGGTGTCTTTAGATACACTTTAAAAAAAACTACAGAATCCTGGCACCTCTCTATGAATATCATACAGTTGGTTCATTTCCATTCGAAAAGTTGGCTATGGTGAGATGGAGCTGATTCCAACCACCATAGAGCACAGAGCAACTTGTTTCTGCTTACAAAAGCACCTTCTACAGCCTCTTTTAAGAAAAGAGGAATATAGCCAGTGACTAGGGTCTTTCTTTCCCTCATCTTTATTCTCTTCTTACACGTTGGCTCCTCTGCTGTTTATAGATACCCAGGGCTTACCCACTTAAAAAGAAAGAAAAATCTAACTAGTGAAAAAATCCCTTTTCATTTGACATTGCCACCCCCCCCCCAAACCCTCAGCCAACACCTCTCCTTTCTTTTGTAGCCTTTGGTTTCTAAGTAGTGAAACAGGCAAAGAGCTTATCAGGGGGTTAAGCAGAAGGAAAATTAGAAACTGTTTCATGGCGGACAGATAAGGTTTGTTCTAATTGGCCTCAGATAAGCATAGGGAGGGAGGTTCAATACACTCCCTTCTCCTGTTTTCCTCCATCACATCCTTCTCTTCCTTAAAGGCTCAGCCCAAGCATTCCCTTTTACATGAAACCTTTCTTGATGTCCCCAACCCACTAGTGCCTTCTTTTTCTGTCTTGCACTTAAATATCTTGAACTTTTGCATATTAATTTTATACTTATTCTGCATGTACTTATATAATGCTTCTTGTCTCCCCTGTTAGAACATAAACTCCTTGAGAGTAGGGCTTGCTTTATTCTTTGTATCTCTAATACATAGAACAGTGCGTACAGTGGGAGTTTAATAAATGCTTACTCATTGCTTACTTCATCATTTGATTGGTTAAGTGATGTCCCTGAGGTCAGAGAACCTAGGTCTTCTGATGCCAAAGAAAGCTTAAAGGTTGCGGAGAGCAACCAATTTGAGTTTAATGTAAGGCACAATTTTCTAAACTGTTAGTTATCCCAAAGTGGAATGGCTAGCTTTCTTGGAAGGTAATGCATAGGCTCTCTCTCCCTGAAGATCTCCATGCAAAGCCAAGGTGATCACTCCTTGGGTGTGTAGTAGAGGGGATTCTAGATGGTACATTGGACAACTTGAGTTCAAATCCTGCCTCATTCACTGACTAGGTGATTCTGGGTGAGTCACTTTACCTCTGTCTGTCTCAGTTTCCCATTGCACTACTTTTCTGGACTTTATTAATGTCTTCAGAAATTCACTTTTGTGAAAGATCACATCAGCTCTGAAACTCCCACTTGCTCAGTATTTCTTGCCCCAGGGAGCCCTCCCTGCTTCTGACTGGAGAGGGTGGAACCCCTCCTAGATCCTTCATTTAAGTAAGGGGCTCAGGGCGGACATTTTATCATTTCCTAGCCAACTCCAAGACCTCATCTTCCCTTGTGCACCAGGACTCTTTCTTCACCCTCTTTTCAGTTTCTTTTCATGTCTTCTCCCATTAGATTGCAAGCTCCCTGAGGGCAGAGACTGTCTTTTGCTTTTATTTGTATTCCCATAGCCTAGCATGTAAGCTGTAGTACATAAGCATAACTTAATCAATTTTGGTTGGTTGACTGATTCAGTTTTTTTATCTGTAAAATGGAGCTAATAATAGTATCATTCATGGTTGTTGTGAGAAGGAAATGAAATAACATTTTTAAAGCACTTTGTAAACTTTAAGGGACTCTATAAATTCTAGCTATAAGAATAGTAATGATAAGAATTACTATAATTATTATTCAGGTACAGTTTGGACCAGACAGTTTTTAAGGTTCCTTCCATCTCTGAGATTCTACAGAATATTAAGTCTTGGGAATACTTCCTTTACATATTTAAAAATTGGCATCATCTTAGTGCCCCATGTTTATTTATTTATAGGATGCTTTTGTGGTCATAAAGCCTTTTACAGCATTTATCATGTTCAGTCATTACGAGATCTATGTGAAGGTGGCAGGGCCATCATCATTCTTCCCCTTTTAAAGGGGGCCATCTCCCATCATCCTGATCTTTATCTTGTCAATGGACTCAGATGGCTTGGAGGAGAAAGTGAGGCAGGTGACTTTGTACAGCCCTCCCTCACTTAAATCCAATTCACTGGCAAGTCATAGTGTCACCTTCCTGAGGTAGGTTGGTCTTCTTAGAGACAAAGGACAAACAACTGATGGGGTACAGGCTCTGGGAAACCCCTTGAGCTCTGATTAAATCTTCCCACTTGATGAAGCATTTGCCTGAAGTCATAAGCTTTTCATTATAACTAGGCCCAAATCTCCCTGAACCTCAACACAACAACAATCCCCTTTTACAGATAAGGAAATAGGTTTAGACCACAGAGTTTCTCAACCTTCCTAATGTCGTGACCCTTTAATACCTGTATGTGGGGTATCTGCATGTAGGGGGACCTGCCTGGAGACAGATAGAGGAGCAGTGTCTGGGCTCCTAAGACTATCGGAAATATGTCTTTTCCAATGGTCTTAGGCGACCTCTGTGACCCCTGTGAAAGGGTTGTTCAGCCCCCAAAGGGGTTGCGACCCACAGGTTGAGAACCACAGGAGAGAGTCAAAGAGACTGAGTTCATGAGGTTAATAAGTGGCAGAGTGGAGACTAGAATACAAGTCTTCTAGTTGCAAAGTTATCAGTCTTTCCCACACCTCCGTCACTTGTGGTCATCCTGTCCCTGTCACTGACATGTCCCTAATGTTAAAATAACCACCATCTGTGAGAGAGAAGAGAGGACAATTCAGGAGAAAATGGTTCATTTGTAAAGGTAGCTCTCAATAGTAGGTGTACAAACAGGCAGTTACAACAACATCAGGAGACTTAGGTGATAACCTGGTTTATTACAAGAGAAAAGAACATTCCTGTGGAACCCAAACAGCTAGCAGAAGTTTGTATATTTATAACAGTACAACAAAAGGAGGAGAAAAGAGGAAGTGGGGTGGCATGGGGGGTGAGGGAAGGTGCAGTAAAGTTGGAAAGGGAAAAACTGATGGGGAGGAGCTGGACCACGGCAAAAGCTGCATTCTTTCCCCTTGGGAACTGCTAGACTCTGAAGATAGGAAGGTCTGCTTATCTGGGAAGGACGCAGCTACACAAGCATTATCCCAGCTTGGCACAGACTGGCTGCTACCTATCTTGCCTCCCAAAGATACACAGGGAATTGAACTTGGGGTGCAAATGACAAATTATGTCGGCTGGGGGGATCTTTGTCCTTGAAGCGTCAGGGGCTCTGGCATGTTCTGGGTCCAGTGTTTCTGGAAAATATGGCACCTCAAAAAGACAAGTTCAGAGGACGCCTTAACACATGCTACTCTTGGCCTCAAAGTAACCAAGACTGTGTAAATCATAGGCTCCTATGGGACTTGAAGTCAGCTTCTTTGGAAGGAAGTGAGGCCTGGTCATTTCTTCAAAGCCTGAAGACTTCCATTTTGTTCAGAGACAAACCGATTGTTCTCTGGCTACACATACAGACATGACAAAAGAGGGCTTAAAGCCAACGGCCGAAGAGGATGAAGTCAAGGTTGTGTTCCATGGTGCCATGGACCCGACTCTACTGAAGTAAAATTGGGTCTAATAACACTCTTAACCAGGAGCAACATCTTGTTCAATTATTATGAACCTTAAAACTGCTAAATTGGATGGATTGTTGATGATGACCACAACAACTCATATTTTTATAACTCTTCAGGTTTTGCAGAGTTTCAGCTTTCTTCTGAACAGCCTTGTAAGAAATGGGATTATCTCCCTTTAATAGATGAGAAACTGAGTCTTCTTATCCATTCAGATGATTTGCATTTCAATTCGCAAACTATCACTCAAGAAGAAAGAATGTTTCCAATGAGAAAGGGGCCTACTCTGGGTGAGCAGCCCTGATTGAAACCAGCTGAGGAAACAGATATTTGAGCAAAACATGCTGTCTGACTTTAGCTATTTGGCTATAGGGAAGGGAGGGTTTCCAGATAAAAGGAATCAGTTAATGAAAGCAGTTGTCTTGTCTTTCCACCCTTGCTGCCTTCTATCCTGATGCTATGGGCCTGAAGACTGGGTGGCCTAGAAAAAATTGTGCTCTGTAGAATGTACCCACCCTACCGGCTCTGCAGACTCTGACTTCAGTCCTTTGGACAGACACCTTATGAAAAAAGCACCATGCTTAATAAGATCACTTACAAATCCTTCTGGAAGACTTTTGGGACTCAGGGCTTACTAAGGACCGGACAGCAGAGACTTTTAAGTTCTCAGTGGCCAGGCCGTTGCTCAAATTGAAGATGGTGCAGGTTTTAGCATTCAGAGTTGGGACTCAATCAATCAATTAACGAAGTTAATTGTTGAATACTGATTATGTTACTGGCACTATTCTAGAGAAATAAGCAAACAAATGAATAAATCGATAAAAGAAGCAATCCTTATTCTCAAAGACCTTATGTTCAACGGGGGAGACAGCAAATACACATGTTTATGCAGAAGAAATACAAAGAAACACAAAATAAATTCAAGGAAGATAGGGAAGGAGGATGCTAACCTCTTGGGGGAAATGTAGAAGAAAGGAAATGGTGGTACTTGAGCTGTATCTTGAAGGAAGAGGAAGACTCCAGCTTCCTTATCTCAGAGCCAAAAGGCAGGACCCTGATTCATCATGGCATCATGAACTAGAAAGGGCAATGGTTTAATAGCGGATTTACTCAGCTACTTTCTACCTACTTGTATGGTGTTAGGCAATTTGTTAACCGTCTCTGGGCTCAGTTTCCCCATTTGTAAAATGGAGAGGTTGGGCTAGAAGATAATCTCTAAGGTCTTCAACCTTTTAAAGCCCCTCACAACCTGGCTCCTCCCTGCCTTTCCAGCCTTCTTACTTTATTCCCTCCACATTCTACTACAACCTAACAACATCGGCTTTCTTGAATTCCTCTTCCACAACAGTCCATCTCCCAGCTCCCAAGCTTTTCTTTCTCACTGGCTGGCTATCCAACATACTGGGAAGGCTCTTCCTCCTCACCTCTGCCTACTGACTTCTCTGGCTTCCGTAAGGTTCAGCTCAAATTCCACCTTCTGAAGGGGGTCTTTCCCACTGTCTCTGTTTCTCTGTCTGTCTCTCAAGTTGGGACTTAAAGGAGCCTGTGGTAGCTAGGTGGCTCAGTGGATAAAGCACTGGGCCTGGATGCAGGAGGACCCAAGTTCAAGTCTGGCCTCAGATACTCTCACTGTGTGACCCTGGGTAAATTACTTAACCTCTGTTTGCCTTAATCTGCTAGAAAGGAAATGGCAAACCACTTCAATATTTTTGCTAAGATTTTTTTCTGCTAATCTCAAATGGAGTTATGAAGATTCAGATGTGACTGAGACAATTGAACAACAATAAATCACTTTAATAAATGCTTATTGATTGATAACCTCACTGTACATTACTCTCCTTCCTGTTTTCTGTGGTGTAGCCAAACTAACCTTTTCTCAGTTTCTCAAATATGTCACCTCATCTCTCAACTCCATGCCCTTGCATTAGCCATTCCCCATGCCTGGAATACACTCTCTCCTCCCCTCCACCTCATAGCATCCCCCTCTTCCTTCAAGAATGAACAGAGTTCCCATCCAAGGTCTGGATCATACTCACTAGGCAGCACCTTCTGGGCTCTGCCTCACTGGCATGAAAGAAGATTGGGAGATGATGCTGTATGCTCCTTTAATCCATAAACATCTGTCCCAGGTATGTCTGAGGCCACCCTATGAGAGGCAAATAGGATACAGTGAAAAGAACATTGGCTTTGGAAGAGGGAGACACAGGTTCAAGTCTTTCCCTGTTACTTATTCCCTGTGTGACCTTGGGTCAGTCTCTTAACCTACATGGTCTTCATTTTCCTCATCTAGAAAGTGAAGGGTATGGAAGAGGAGGTTTCTAAAGTCCCTTTCAGTTCTGACATCATGTGATAACAATTCCACATGGCTACCAAACCTTTATTTGTGTTTGGAAAGAGGATGAAAGGCTTGGGTAAGTCTCCACCATCTTTTCCTAAAGGAGGACAACACTTAACTTTCCTGGATGAAGGTATTGAATGTTTTCCAAGGCAAGTCTTCCCTTGTTACTGAGTAACTGACCTACTTTTCTTCCGCCTGAGAACTTCTGACTGACCTCCTCCCTTTGTATGTCAGCAGATCACTATCTAGGAACTAAAAAAAGTGGGGAAAAGAGAAAACTCTGATAAGAGGCCCCAACTTCAGACTGAGTTAATGGAATTAAGAAGCAGTTTGTTTTGTTGGCCTTACGAATTTAGGCAAATTACTTTGCCTCAGTTTCCTTTTCTGTCAAATGGGGAGTAAGTACACTGGTCCTATCTGTCTCACAGGGGTGTTGTATGTGAAAATACTCTGTGAACTCTAAAGGTCCATCTAAATGTAAGGGATAATTTTGATGATGTCTTAGCTCTTAGCATAATGCCCGACACATAGCATCAGCTGACTGACTATATCAGTAAACTGTCTACAGGAGAGCAGCTTGTCATGAAAGGTAAATAAATCCTTTAATGGTGGAATGATACAGCATTGCCTATAACATGATATATGCAACATAATGATAGCCTGACTATAACAGCCCCAGGCAACACTGTGAAGTTGGCAAAGTTTGTTTTCTACACCCTTGGATGTGATAATATGATGGCTCTTATTTCCTCCTTTTTCCTCCTCCCGGGTGCCCAGCTCTCTCTCTCTCTCTGCCTCTGTCTGCCTGTCTCTCTTTCCCTCTCCCTCTGCTCCTCTCTTCTTTGCTCTCTCAGCCTGTCCTATAATTGAGCAAAATGAGCTGATCATCTTTGAAAGGCAAGGTGGGAAGGGAGCCAGGAGATGCCTGTTTCTAGTTCAGACTAGTTTTGGGATCTAGCGCAAGTAATTTCCCCTCTCTGGGATTGAGTTTCTTTACTCACAAAATGCAGGAGCTGTAATGGCTGACCTTCAATATGCCTTCTAGCTCAGACATTCTGTACCTTATAGCAACAAAAGGAGTTAGTGACACAAGGATATTTCCCCAAAAAGAACAATGCTGAGGTCATCTCCAGTGGTGGAATTTGAGGTACTTGGCCGTCTAGATGGAAGAAGTACCCAGTGAAAAGAGATCCTTCCCAGATGGTCCAAACCACCCCACGTGTATGACCAGTTATCTACTCCTCCCACATTTTAGGTCAAAACTCTCCTCAGAATTCTTTAAAGCCACCTTACTATGCTTATTACATGTTGACTCCTTTTCTCTAACTTGATGGTTGTACAAGTGGAGAAAAGGGGATGGATTCCACAGGTGGAGAAATAAATGAGACTTGAAAACTGATTGGATTTAAAGGTGAATGAGAAGAGTCCCACTACAAGCTGATTGTACATTATGCCCCTTCACAAATTCTACTTTTCATCTCAACGGGCTCTACTCCTTGCTGTTTCTTGTGCATTAAATTCTAATCTTCTGCCTCCATGCCTAGGCATAAAACATCCCTCATTCCTGGAAAGCTAGCCATCTATGCTTCTGCCTTTTGAAATCCTTTGTTCCCTTTCATTCGAGTATTTTCTCCTAATATTTATGTATTTTGGAGGCCTATATCTGGTACTTACTTATCTGTGAACATATTGCCTAGTAGAATGTGAGCTCCTTGGGGACAAGAACCATTTCATTTTTGTCTTTGTTATGTTGTAAAGCCAAGCATGAGTGGCTTTCCAGAGGATAGCTGCTGTGAACAGCTTCAAGTTTTACATAGAATAGTGAACTCTCTACATATTCAGCAGTAAATTAAGGCAAAACATTCACAGAAATCAAATTACAACATTCACAATTTTATGACATAACAACTTATTGCTAAAATGGCCACATAGTTTTCACCAAAGTGGCCACATTGTTTTAAAAAAATACAATCATTTAGTAACTCAGTCATTTAGTAACTCAATCATTTAGTAAGTCCTTAATTCAATCATCCTTAAGGAGCCTTGTCTCCTTAATGGACACAGAGTACAAAGGTCAAAGTTCTCCACCCATAGGTCACAGTAAATCATAATCTTCTCAGTCATATCAGGTACCGAAGAAGAGATCTTTTCATCTTGACTCGAGGCTGACTCTCAGCTTCCATGGTTCCTCTTCCATGGTCCCAGCTACTGCCTGAATCTACACAACTGGTAGCTGGGTTCAAAGGCAGGCAGCTCCCAGTTCCTTGTCCAGTTCTTCCTCCAGTTCCTTGTCCAGGTCATGTTTCATTTTGAAGCTCACAGTGTCCAGTCCACTTCAAGTCCTTCACAGTTTCTGTTTCTGGGAAGACAAAGCTTAACAGAGCCAAAACAACATTCATTCACATTGCTGGCACCATCTTCAATTCACTGTGTTATGAAATCAACACAGACCTACAACAAGGTCTGAGAACTCAACACAAATCATCAGTATAGAAATCAACACAGACCAACAAGGTACAAGAGGTCAATACAAATCATCAGTGAAGTCCCAGAACCTATGAATCCCTCCTTCAGGACTTCTATAAACAGACAACCAGAAAATCCTCTTTCAGGGCTTCCAGTAAGGTCCCAGGGTTTCTGTACAAAGTATCACAAACAAAAATCAACACAGCCAGAACAGACAAACATAGAGTGCCAGGGTACCACAAGTCTTCTCCTTCTCCACCTCAAGAGCTCCCTTCTCAGTTCTGCTCTCTCCAGCCTGGGCCTCTCCTTATATATGATCATTAGCTCCTCCCCAGGAGTTCACAAGTTCTAGGTTCACAAGTTGTGGGATTCACAAGTTCTGGATCTTAATATTGAAACAAGGTGTTAACTACTTCTGTGTTAAAGAATTGAAACAAGGTGTTAGCTACTTCTTTGCTTGCCATTACATATGTCCAGTGCCCACTACCATCCTTGGTATATAGTATGCACTTAATAAGTGCTCCTTGAATGAATAAATGCTTGGGAGGTAGTGGGTCACACTAAGAAGAATGCTAAATTTGGAGTCAGAGGATCTGGGTTAAAAACTCAGCTCTTCCATGTATTATTACCTCTATGACCTTGAGCATGTTACTTAGGATCATGGATCTAGAATTGAGAAGGATCTCAGAAGCTATTTACATATGGGGGTGACCATGGGGAAGTCATCTAACCTCCATAAGGCTTAGTTTCCTTCTCTATAAAATGAGATTGAGGTAGCTGTCCTTTAAGATCCCCTCCAGTTCTAAAACTATGATCTCGTGATCCTATGAATGAATTAAAGGTTTGACCCAAGGTTAAATCAGGGCTTGATCCCCCACTGGTATAGTATATGTTGCTACTGGATAAGTGGCAATTCTATGGAGGTGAAAAGGCACGAGGAGCTACATTAGGATCATCTGAACCCAGAACCCTTCTAAGGAGCCTGCTTGCTTAGTCAGCATAGTTATGGCATGGGGTAGAGGTCACAGTCTCAGTCTCATAACCTTTTTCATTCTTCTTCTGCTCCAGCACCATCCCTTCCAGTCTCCCTGTTCTGTTGGCCTAAGTAAGAAGGTGGGTGTTGTTGTTTGTCCTTGTTTTTAAAGAGGACCAGTAACATCACAGGTGACATTTTGACTTGCCCACGCACTGGTTTTAAGTGAAGCAAAGTTGCACAAAATTATCAGTCTCACTCTTTCTTCCTAAGTCATCAAAGTCCAGTAGCAAGACAAAAGTCAAGATGACTAATGATGGCCCAGGCTGCAGTGGATGACCTTGGCATCTCTGATGTTGACTAAGCTCTGAGAACTCTACAGAGCTTGCTTCAGGCTCCTTCATGGCCATTTTAACAAATTGTTCTCATCCACCCATTCTGACAGAGAAAGCCTTCACATGCTTGGGGTAGACATCCCCCAAACTTACCAATGGGTTTGAGGCCTGTTGGTTACCCCCAATCTGGTTTAGTTGAAATGGTGAACTGAGGTGTGACTGCTATGCATGCTACAGCTTCTTGGAGTCATAGATGAGAGTTGGGTGAATCAGGTGGAAACCAAAGATGGATGAGCAGCCCTGAAAAGGGCTTAGCAAGCCCTCAAATCAGAAGTGCTCCTCCTCCTGAACCCCGTATACCCTATAACACTGGATATTAACACCTCAGAGGAGAGGGGCAGGGTTCAGCTACCAGCCCTCTCTCTTACCTGCTAGTGTTATTTCCTTTATTGAGAATAGTTCCTATGTCTATCTGTCTGTCTGTCTGTCTATCTATCTATCTATCTATCTATCTATCTATCTATCTTTCCCACTTTATAATTTATGGAACATTTTCCTCGCAATAATTCAATAAGGTAGATATTTCATTGTGTTTTAATTTTAAAGTACTTTCTTCACAGTAACCCTTGGATCTAGGTAATTCAAGTATCATTATCCTCATTTTACAGATGATAAAGCAGAGACTCTGAGAGGTGGAGGCATTTGTCCAAAGTCATATAGCTAGCAAGTGACTCTAATCCAGGTTTTTTTTATCTTAAATTTAGTGCTCTGCCCATAACAGTCCACTACTTCTCTGTCAATTGCTGACCCCATTGAAACCCTGGATAGGGGAATCCAAATGGATAATCAGGTCATTCTGTACAAAGGGGTAAGTGAGCTTTCAAGTCTTGGGTTTCCCACTCTGGTAGGGATATTGCAGGATTGACACCCTGAGGTCAAGGTCTTGCCTAATTACTCATAAACAGTAGGGCAATTGTGTAATATCAGTGGCCAGCAAAAAAATTCTTGTTTTACTTAATAAATCAGGTTGTTGACAAACCAGGCTCTGAATCTGGCAACTCTCAAGTTTAGAGAAGCAACAAACAGTTCAGCAGTTGAGTCATCTAAATCCAAACCCCCTCTTCTTCCATGGAAACAAACTCTACAAATTTTCAAACAAGCCAAATTGACTTTCTGTTCCTCACCCACAAGGTTCCATCGTCCATCTCTTTCCCTTTGCACTGGCTAGCCCTGATGCTTGGAAAGTACTTATACCTCCCTTTAATGTGCAGCTCAGGCACCATCTTCTGAATGAAGCCCTTCCTCATCCTCCCAACTCTACTGCAAACCCTCCCAGACTATCTTGTATTTAACTACTGTGTGAGTATGCATGTACTAAATGTATATATATACATTTATTTATTTATTTATTTATTTATGTACTTGTCTTCTGGATCTCTCCACATAAACTCACCATGAGTAGAGATTGTTTGTACTTGTATCTTATGGTGCTTAAAACAATGCCTGGTACAGTAGGCACTTAATAAAAGTTTGTGGATTGATCAAATAAGCTGGGCTGGCCCTAAGAGAAGAAGAAGTTAGTAGCATTCCAAGTGGTAAGATTTTAGGGGTGTCAGGGAAGCTCTGTTTCCTGACTGTACTATCCCTTTTTTGTCCAGGTGCCATAAAGTCTAGACTTCTACCATTAAAAATTAACTTCTTTGGGTCTTAAATTCAAGAAACATTTCCTAAGCACCAACTATACGTGGACTACTATGCTAAAGTCATCCCATTGGTTTCTCCCACTTGTTAAATTCCTGGCTATACATTGTATTAATTAACCTTTTCCAGAATCATTAAAATATAAGCCAGGGGTGGGGAACCTGCAACCCTAAGGTCACATGTAGACTTCTAGATCTTTAAGTACATGTAATGGCAGTCATACTGGCACACCCAGGATGGCTGCTAGCACAGGTTCTTAGATCTGCTTTACTAGGAAAGATAGCTATTTAAGAAGTCAACAATCTTTTTTAAATTACATTCTCTAGTTCAGGAGAAAAGTCAGCACCCTGAACTTCAGAGAAAATGCAAACATAAAATACAGAGAAAATATAAGCAGAGAAATAAAGACCAACAGACAGGGCTCTGACTGCTTGAATCAACTATACACTTTACATACATCCCTAGATCGAGAGAACCTTTATATCTGAGTAGTCGGAGAACTCTGAACATATGGCCACTCAGAATCCAGGGAATCACAAGATCCTTCTCATAAGGGAGCTCACAAAGTAAAATACCAACTCAGAGTACATATACACTTCTTAGAGGCAGAAGGCTTCACAACTCTCTTGACTAAGTACCTAATTAGAAATTAGCAAAAGGTGTGAAAGTCTTTCTACAAGCAAGCCTACCCTAAGCAGCTTCCCTTAATGGGCTCCATGTGAGACCTATTAATTAATGGGCAGGGAAGATCTTAAATCCCATTAACATTACAATGAAGCCTTTTGACTGAATCCAGATTCAGAAGCTCTATAAAAAACTTAAGGACTTAGAAGATCACAGTGGTCTTAAGGCCACAGGTTCCCCATCCCTGGTATAAATGTTTAATGAAATTAGATGAAAACTAATGCAATTGGAAATTCTAGTCTTAGGTGAAGCCAGCGTAGAATGAGTTTTCCATTCAGTGCCCAGACCCAGGTCTTTTGCAAGGACAGACATTCCTTCTTGGCTGAAATTTGTCTTTCTCTTTCTTGTCTTGGGGATGATCTGAAACTTTAGTTGCACAGTTGCTCTCAATTAGGAAGCTGGACAAAGGCAAATTTCTCATTTCTCTCTGGTGCAAGAAAAGGTAAAACATTAGTCATCTGCAAAATCCATACCCCTGAGACACCTCTACATCAGGTGTGGCCCCCAAAGCCTTGTGAAACAAGAGGAAAAACTGGTAAATCTCAGACAATATATGTAGGTGTGTCATCCTAGATATGATGCCATAACCTAGTCACTCTGCCCTTAGTAACCTCTCTTCTTTCTCCCGGTGAGCTGGACTGAGACTTGTTTTTCCAGGTCTCACTGTAGCTGTAAAAGGGAAATTGTGTGTGTATGTGTGTCTAGATCTGTAATTTCTTTCATACAGGGAACTTCTGGTGAGGAAATTCCTTCCAAAGCAGAGCAGCCATCATTCTACAATTCATAGCATTAGACCTCCAAGGTGGGTCCTGAGAAATTTATTTATCTGTCAGCAAGCAGACTTGAGCCCAGGCCTTCCTGACTTGAAGAGCTTCTCCTGAGGCAGCCTCTAACAGGGAAGGATGAAGTGACAAAGTTTACAGAGATTTTATCAGTTAATCTTGGCTTTATGTGTAGACTTTTTAATGAACAAGGTTTTATTCTTCTTTCCTTCTTCCTCTTTCCAGCCTAACCTGCTCCCTGCTTTTCCATTCTTGTCCAGGGTCAGCCCTTCTCAGCCCAGCCTCAGTATTTCAATTCTTCTAGAATTTTCTTCTGTTTCCTCCAAGATACCATAGTGAAATAAGATGTACCCATGGCAAGAGTCTATCATTCCTTTGTTGCTTGTTTGTGAGAGCAGGACATTCCTCATTCCTCAGTGGAAGTTGTTCTGTTTGCTACTGGTAGCCAGACTGCTTTTCTTTCCCTCTCTCTTTCTCTTTCTCTCTGTTTATCTGTCTCTGTCTCTCTCTTAAAATCTTACCTGTGATTTCATCAGTGTAGGGAACTCCTAGTGTGGAAACTCCTGCCAGTGATGCAGACTGGCAGCTCATCTATAACTTGGAAATTTGTCTGAGGTGGTGAAAAATTAAGTGACTTACTTGTCCATATAGCTAGACTGAACCACAAATCTTTCTTTTTTTTTTTTGGAGGGCAGTTGGGGTTAAGTGACTTGCCCAAGGTCACATGGCTAGTTTTTTGTGTTAAGTGTCTGAAGCCGGATTTGAACTCAGGTACTCCTGACTCCAGGGCCGGTGTCTATGCACTGCGCCACCTAGCCGCCCCCACAAAGCTTTCTAACTTTAAGGTGAAACCCCTCTCCTTTACACCTGGCTGTCTGTATTCTAGCATCTCCATGATTATTCTATATTTTTTTAAAGCAAATTTTCCAGGCTTAAGGGAAAGCAACTAAATTGTGAGCTCCTTGAGGGAAGGGATCATTTTTTGCCTATATTTATATCTCTAATGCTTAGTACAGGGCCTGGAATTAAGTAATTTAGTAAGTAATACTCACTGATCAACTGACTTTCAGAGGATTACAATAACAAAAGCCAATATTTTCATAGCACTTTAAAGCTTTCAAAGAACCTAAAATTAAGTTTTATATACCCAAGTATATAATACCTAAATACATAATTATGTACCTACATACATAAATCATTTGAATCTTAACAACCCTCTGAATTAAAGACAATAGATACTCTTATCCTCATTTTTATAGGTAGGGAAGTTGAGGTCAGATAACTAGTATTAAAAGTAGAATCTGAATCCAGATCTACCTGGCCCCAAGTTCCATGACCCATCTACCATACCAGCCTCTTCTCTGAGTGCAGTTATGCTGATCACTTGGAAAATTAGGAATTTATTGGAATGCTTACTGAAGCTTTCCTTGAGTAGCCGGAGAACAACAGTCATAGCCCAGTGACTTGCTTTAAAGTCATGCATTTCAACATTGAGTCACGCTAACCCTTGAGATCCTTCTGACAAGGTATTTTTTAAGTGTGTAATGGTTCAAGAATTCAAAAATTAGTCCTTCCTTTTGCATTAGCAAGGAATAAGGAAGCTTATACCTGGTTCAAAGAATAAGCAAGTGATCTTCTGATATCAGCTTCACTTCTGATGTCATCCTTTGATGCCTCATGATCAAGTTGAAGTGACTCTGAAGTTCAGAAAAGCCATACAGGCAGAGGGCAAGTGTTGGCATACCAAAGGCTTACTAATACCAGTCTCACTATGTTGGGAGAGGCTCATGACCAAGGTGGCTGAAAAATGCTCAATGTTTTGACCATATATTACTAGGTTATAAGAGGTGTCATGACCTGCATAGGTAAAGGGAGTGCCCACAACCATGAAATCTCCAATGATTTAGGTAGGAAATAAGGAAATGAGTTATGTGTCTGATTCTGAAGCCAGTCAACCTTGAGAGGCAAAGCATTAGCATAGAGAGGAATGCATTCTTGTAGAACATTTCACATTTTATTTGAAGGAAAGAGATTAGGAGCATCCCAGCACAACTGAATTTAAATTCAATTCAATAAACATTTATCAAGTACTTACTATGTTCTAGGCATTGTGTTAAGAGCTAAGGGTACAAAAAAGGGGAAAAGACAGTTCCTGCCCTCAAGGAGCTTACAATCTAAAGAAGGAGACAATATGCAAAAAAATACATACAAAGCAAGCTATATACAGGATAAATAGGAAATAATTAAAGAGGAAAAACATGGGACTTTAGATAAATTAGGGAAGGCTTCCTGTAGAAGGTGGGATTTTAGCTGGGACCTGAAAGATGCCAGGGAGGTTGGAGCAGAGGAGTGAGTTCCAGGCACAGGCAACAGTCAGAGAAAATACCAGGAACAGCCATGAGGCCACTGTCACTTTAAATGCTTGTGCTAATAGATAATTAGTAATTGGTATTGTTTGGGTTGAAAAATACCCTTCATCCTTAATTTAGTAAAAAAGTAAACACAGAGATGCCTTAGGATAAGAACAGGAGTTTATTCTCTTCCCAGGGAGAAGAGGGCAGTCTTCTCTCATGCCTGGGCATGGGAGAGAGGGCATATTTCAAAGGGTAGAACCAGGATTTATAACTTAACTTAGTCAAGCCCTCTTTCCTGACTGTTTCCTCTCTCATTGGTGGAGAGGCACACCTCACCGAATTCTTCCCTACCAGGACAGCAAGAGAAGAGAGGGGGGGAGAGTCCCACCAAGGTGGGAAAACAGACAAAGGAAGATAAAAGTGATTGACAGCAGCCATGGAAGAGGAGGGAGGAAGGGAAGGTTAACAAGCCCAAATTGAGAAGTTTTCACTCATTCCACACAGTATCAAACAGTTTTTCTTTTTTTTTAAATTTATTGACCTGTTTTTTTACTTTTAGTTTACAAGATTCAGTTACAGAATCACTTGAGTTTCAGATTTTCTCCCCTCCCTTCTTCCACCTCCCCCCACCCCATGGTGGCGTACAATCATGTATGGGTTCTGCAAACACTTTCATATTGTACAATAGCCTGGTTATATAGAAACGTTGTAACCAATGGAGCGAATAATGGGGGAAAAAAAAAGAAACAAGAGAAACAAAACCAAACATGGTAAAGAACAATGGCATGTGTTGCTTCAGTCTCCATTTAAACTCTGGTCTTTCTAGATCTTTCTAAGATATCTCCTTCCATTCTGAGACTTGTAGAGTTGTCTTTTAACTGCGTTGCTGAGAAGAGTACGGTTTATCAAGGTTGGTCGTCACACATACGATGTATCTGTGACTGTACAAATTTTTCCTGGTTCT
>CM053598.1:67466365-67529275 GCA_028646575.1 Pseudocheirus occidentalis | reverse complement strand
ATGAAATTATTTACAGCCCTTTGGGCATAGTTCCAGATTGCCTGCCAGAACGGTTGTATCAGTTCACAGCTCCATCGACAATCAAACAGTTTTTCAAAATGTATTTGCTAATTGATTAAAACACATACCTACCCAATAGTGGAAAGGTAGAAAGCTAGCCCTGGAGTCAGAAAGAGCTGAGTTCAAGTTCTGACTTTGGCACATACTGGGTATGTCTGTGACCCTGGGCAAGTCATGTAACATCTTAGTGCCCTGGAGTTTGCAGGATGGTGCAGATATGCATAGGTATGGACAAGTTTCCTGTAACACAGGAATCACAAATCTTATCACACTTATATTGTGTAACCCATGCCATATATTGATATATATTATAAATATCCACACATGCACATCTATTCCACACATGTGGGAGGTCGAGTTGTCCGCAGCCTTTCACAGAATCACATACATTTTACTGGAGTCAGAATGTCTCAGCTGGAATCTTGGTTCTGTCATTTACTATCCGCTTGACCTCAGGAAGGGGAAGGACAATTTATCTCTCTGGGCCTTGCTTTCCTTACCTGTAAAAAGGAGGGGCCAACAGAGAGTTAAACTAGAGGATTTCTAAAGTCCCTTATGGCTCAATCTTCACTTTTCTTTATAGCTCCTTGACTTATTCTCAAATTAAGAGGTAGCATTATAGAGTGAAAGTTCCAGGAACTTGGAGCCTGGGAGCCCTGGGTTCAAATCATATTTCTTACGCATACTGGCTAAATGATTCACCTCAGGTAAGTCATCATTCCCTTAGAAACTCAGTTATCTCATCTGTAAAATGGGAAGAATAATGTTATCTCTGTATAATCTCTGATTATAATTATTATAATTTAATTAATTTATTAGTTTAATTAATTAATAATTAAATTTTAATGATTATAATTAAAAGAATAATGTATCTCTGTTACATTTCTCACACGCTTGTTACAAGGATAGAAGAAAGAATCTATAGAAGCCATTTGGTGACCCTTAACAATTAACAGATTGAACAGGGACATTTTGAGGCAAAACCCTCCTTTTTCAGTGAGCATCTCAGTCAGCATCTCAGACTTCTTTTCCACTGCAGCTTCCATGTCTGTCCTAGGACACTTCAATATACATGCTCATATTCTCTCAAACACTGTGATTTGTCATTTCCTCGGTCTACTCAACTCCCATGACCTGCTTATCACCTCTACCCCAGCTCCATGCAGGGAGGGTCACACCTTGGATCAGGCCATCCACACAATTACTCCACATCATTGATCAAGAACTCTGAAATTCCTTCATCTGATTGTAATCTCTTAGCCCATTTCTCCCTATGCCTTACTGGTAAAGTTATTCCTTGTCCTCACTCTGACCTCCTTTTTTCCATCTCTCAATACTTTCTCAGGTCTTCCACCCTGCTCTGGTTACACTCTCCTCCCTTCCTATGCCCCATCCTTTGGTTAGACAGCTTAATACTATACTATCCTGTACTTTCAAAACCTCTCCTCCTTTGTGTTAATAATCCATTTAAGCCTTGCCAAACTCTGGATTATTCCCACCATCCAGCACCTCTGCTCCCATTCACGTATTGCTAAAGGAAGCAGGAGTGAGTCACACAATCATGTTGAGCAAATCCACCACAAATTTATGTGTAGCCCTTTGCCTCTGGGCTTAGCATGGTGCCTGGCACATAATAGGTACTTCATAAATATTTATTGATTGACTGATTGTCAATCAGTGAATTATTGCCAGAAGGACTAAGGACGCTGGATGTGGAAGTACCTATGGCAACCAACCAGACTTTTACCCTGATATCACAGAAATAGTAATTTTGAATTTGGAGTTGGGGACTCTGGGAAGAAAAAGAAGAAAGTCTGTATTTCAAAGAAAGAGGGAGATGGGTTTGGGATAGTGTATACTGTGTCTGACTTCTGGGTTCACTGACTCTTCTATGTAGCCACTTTCTCTTTAAAGTTCTATGCTGTCGCAAATATTTTTGGTATTTCCCCTGTCTTTGACCTCTTTGTTGTATAAGTCTAGTAACGTCTAGTAATCACTAATAGGTTAGTGACTTTAAAAATATAATCCCTAAATGCCTTCTAGAATGATTGTACAAATTCACAACTCCACCAATAGTGAGTGTGCCTGTCTTCCCACAACTCAATATTTACTCATTTGAACTACATTGATTTTGTTTCTCCAAAAGCTTTCCAATTTTGTGTAATCTAAATTTTACGCTCTATTTTTATAATCACCCCTATCTCTTGTTTGTCTAAAAATGCTTTGTATAGTCCCAGAAGTGCATAGTGCATCCTACCATTCTTTAATTTTTTTATGCTATGACTTTTTTGTATTTAAGCTACCTATCCAAGAGTAGATCATTGTAGTATATGGTGCAATATGTTGGCATGATCCGATTTTTTGTCAAACTATTTTCTAATTTGCTTAGAAGCTTTTGTAAAAAACAATACAAATTTACCCCAGTAGCTTGTGTCTGAGTTTGTAAATTATTAGGCTGCTGTGTTTGGTTATTTCTAGGTTTGATGCTTCATCCATTCCATTCCATTGATAGACTTTTCTATTTTTCTTAAAAACTAGTATGAAGCAAGTTTTGATGATAATATTTCATCTTTCATGAGAAGTGAAGATTTGGGAGATATAATAGCTATCTTTAAGTTATTTGGATGACCGTTATTTGGAAAAGAGTTTAGACTTATTCTAATGTCTTCGTTTAGCTGCTATGAACAATGGATAGAAGTTATAAAGGTCAAATCTAGGACACAATTAGAGCTGATCAGAAGCAGAAAGAGCTTCTTTGGGGAACTCCCTAATGGAGGTCTTTAAGTAAAGGCTGGCTGACCACTTTTTGGTTGTGTTGTAGCCAGGATTCTTGTTCAGGAATGGGTTGAACAAGATGCCCTTTGAGGCTATGTAGACTCTGAATATTCTGTAAGGGGAGGTAACTGAGTTCCATTTTGGGCAAACTGAGATTGAGACATTTATAAGAAACCAAAGTAGAGGTGTTCAGAAGGTAGAAGTCAGTACTGGAGGTCAATGCACAGATTAGAACTGGACATATGGATTTGGGAGTCATCTTTATAGAGATAATTACTGAATCCATAGGAGGTGATGAGATTAATAAGAAAGATGAGGCAGAAACAGAAGAAAGTCCAGCACAAAGACTTGGACAATACTCTTAATTTGTTGAGAGGAGAGTGATGATGACCAAGTAAATGAGATTGAGAAGAAGTAGTCAGACAAATAGGAAGAGAACCAGGACAGAGCCATGTTCTGGAAGAAGTTAAGAAGGCTAAAGGTTGAGAAAAAGCTATTAGATCCTGCAGTTAAGAGATCATTGGTAATTTCAGAGTGAGCACTGCTGTTGAGTGGAGACTCAGCCTTTAGCTTGTAAGCTCCTTGAGGGCAGGGACTGTCATTTGCCTTTCTTTGTATCCCCAGTGCCTAGCACAGTGTCTGGAACATGGTTCTTGTTAGGCACTTAATAAATGCTTGTTGATTGACTGAGAATTGAGCGTATTTATAGGCAATAAGGAAGGAGTCAGTAGAAAAAAAGAATTTAAAAATGAGAGAAAGAGAAAGGGGATAGGATGGAAGAGCCAAGCTCTAAGAAAAGACAGGCAGAGATGGTATCAAAGGCACAAAAAGACCAACCCTTTGTTGGGGACTAAATGAAAGGAGGAAAGAAGAGAATGGGGAATGTTTAGAGGAGTTCTGTAAGAGAGAACAAGGGAGACAATGTCGGACATGGGTCAGTGGGGTTTAATGGAGACTGTGCTAGGTATAGAATCTGAGAATCTGTGCTCAAATGTCTTCACCATAACCCACATAGGTGATGGGAGAAAAATTCTCTTGGCCCTCTTGGTCTCAGTTTCCTCATTTGTAAAATTAGAGTTAGACAAAAGGACCTCCAAGGTCCCTTTCAGGTCTAAATCTGATCTTTTTCTCAAATGTCCTTGATTTTCTTAGTAAATAAGGATGAAGATTTTGATCCCATTTATCAAAAGCTGACACAAAAGTGACTTGATAACTTTTACCGAGGCAAAGTTGATATAAAAATGATGTGATTTGATGCTAGTCATTGGACTCGGGTAGGGGAGAAAAGAGGACTGGGACGCTGTTGTTTTGAAGCCCAGCAATAAAAGACTTCTTCCATTATAATCTAATGCTCTAGTGCAGTGGTTCTCAACCTTCCTAATGCCACGACCCTTTAATACAGTTCCTCATGTTGTATTGACCCCCAACCATAAAATTATTTTCATTGCTACTTCATAACTGTAACTTTGCTGCTGTTATGAATCGTAATGTAAATGTCTGATATGCAGGATGTATTTTCATTGTTACAAATTGAACATAACCCACTGGTTGAGAACCGCTGCAAGTGGAAGAAGAATGAAGAGGAGAATAAGTACAGATAACTAGGAGATAAAGCAGGTGGTGGGTTAGAAAGATAAGGAATTAGAGCAGTGCAAGAGAGGGGGGTCCTCCCATGCCCCCCACACTTAGCTGCTACCTGATGGAAAATGTGGATCAATCATAATCCCACTACTCCTGAGTTATTGGGAGCCTGGAAGCTATGTCCCTTTGAGAACTTGACCTTGGTTATGGATTTTAAAGAAGAACTTTAAGCCAAGAAGTCAATGAGCACTTAATATTTTGCTATATATGTTACTATGTTGTTTTAAGCAAAGGAGGGCAAAGGAAGGTGAAACTAGAAATAGAAAATATAAATAGGCAGAAATGTTCTAAAGGAGCTCATACGAATTCCTTAACCCCATTTCTTCACTTTCTACTTGCTTCTCTGTCTCTCATAATCTGACTCCTAACCCCACCACTCAATTTAAACTGCTTTACCTAAAGGTTACCAGTGATTTCTGAACTGCTCAGTTTAAAGGCCTTTTTTCAGTATTTCTCTATACAGTTCTAAACATTTTTCATCATTCTTCTTTTCTCTCAAAAAATGCATATCTATCTCTCCACATGCATCTAAAGATTATATGCATGTTTATATAAATATACATACATATAAACAGATGTGTGCACATATGCATGTTTATCTGTATACACACACACATATCTATATTTTCTTTTCCCCCTTGACCTCCATGACAACTTTCACCTTGTCCCTTTCCTACCTATATGACTGTTCCTTCAGTCTCTTTTGCTGGGTCATCTGACTCCAACCCATTAAGCATGGCTGTCTCTCGAGGCTTTTTCCTGGGACCACTATTTCCCCAGTTATTCAGCTGTCACTGTGGATGCTTCCCTTTCCTGGTTGCCAACCTTGTCACTTTTACCCTGACAATATCTCCCCACAGTTTCCTTCTCTCCACTCACATGGCCATCCCACTAATTCATGTATTCCTCTCATTTCCCCTGAACTATTACAACAGCTTTATAATTGGCCTTATGGTTTCCAATTTTTTCACTCTCCAGTAGTATATGCTGCGTGCCAAAGATCTTTGTAAAGCACAGGCCTGACAATGTCATTCTCATCTGTAAAAGTCTTCTGGGGTTCTCTATTGCCTCTAGGTTAAAACACAAACTTAGCTTGGAATCTGAAGACCTTGCTCCAATTTCTTTCCATCACTCCCCTTCAAAACAAACTGGCTTCTTTGCTAGTCCCCACATTCAGCATTCTGTCTACTGTCCCTCATGCCTGGAACACATGTTCTGCTTCTTTGAATCTCTGGTCTCCTTCAAAGCTTAGCTCTTGGGAACCCATTCCTGATCTCCCAGTTGTGCTCTTGTCCTTTTCAATTTAATTTGCGTTTATTTCACTGTGTTCATGTTGGATCTCCAATAGAATGCAAGCGCCTTGAAGACAACTTTTTTTTTTACCTTTGTTTCCCTAGGGAATAACACAGTGACTTGAACATAGGTGCTTAATGGTTAAATTGAATCATCCTGCCTGACTTGGAGGATGGTTATGAGAATCACACAAAGCAATGTGTTTAAAAATACCTAAGAGTGAGCCATAATCATTCTTACATTCAATGTCTCCTTCCTTTAAACACAACAAATATTGGAGGGTGGGAAGGGGAGGAGATGCCTGATTCCCAAATTTTGTGCATAGTATGCAAGATCAGATGCCGTCTTTATATTCTATTTAATGTCTCTGTAAATATCTATACTAAATACTGTCTTTCCTTTCTTAAGTGACTGACTCTTTTATAGTCAGTGATGTGGGTACCTGTGATGCGGACACCTGTGATGCGGACACCTAGCTGCTGTTTAGATACTTTTATAATGATGATGAAGTATATTAAGCTAGTTTGCTTGGCTTTTTTTGTTTTTATAAACAAACATGCTGATCTGAGATGATAAACTGTCAGGGCAAAGAAGAGTATGAGTTCCAAGACATCTGAAGTTTGTACCTTTAAATGATCTGGTGTGAAACTTAAAAAAAAAAGGAATGAGGCCTGAAAAAGACAACACAACTTTAATACTTGAAAAAATAAGCCCAGTCAGGAACAACTTGTTACAATACAGACTAGCATAAAAAAGGGAGTTTTTAAAAATCCTGATCACCAGGATAATGAAGCCAAGACAAAAAAAAAGTAAGTAGAGACATTTCATAATTACTAAGAAATATTGTGCAATACTTTAATTTACTATGGCAAATACAAAAATTGAAGTGTTTATTAACAACAGATATATAAAAATGTAAGTACATGAACTTACTCGGCAATTGAAAATTGACAAAGTAGAACAGCAGTGTCTTTTTTTAAATGAGGTATTATTACACTGTAAACTAAAACCAGAGAGAGCATAAATAAATAAAGGCAAGGTGTAATTTAGTAATTCAAACAGTTGTAGTTCTCATTTTCATAACAGACACAAATTTTCCAGTTAATTGTGGGTATGAGTCATTAAAAACAACGGGTTTGTATATTTCTAAAGTGACATAGCTATTGGTGTACATAGACACATCATTAAACGTGCACAAGAAACCAAAAATCACCTTTATCGAATAAGAGCTTTGTTTACATCTTAAACATTTAAACCTGATACTTACATAGAATTCTTTTGTGCTTATTAGTTATTATCAACCTACTTTAAACACCTCACGGTCTAGCTCAGGCAGCACAACGGAGAAGCGATTTTATTTGCACATGAATTAAACAAAATCAGTTAGCCTGCTACCTTTTCTAGCCTCTACGTTTTCTTAGTAAAGACACTATTCATTAGAGATCACTTAAAATGCCCAAAGCATTTCAGAGCCACTTTCAGGAGAGATAAGTACGTACAACAGGTCCTTCCTTTCCTCCAAACACTGGTTGCTTCAAAATCTCAGAAGAATAAGCTTATTCATTTCTACAACTCTTGCTGAAATTCTGCTGCTGGGAGTGTAACAAGGAGATAGCAAAACTCAGAAAAAGAGAGGGAAAGTTTATCTAAAAAAGAGTATTTGCTGGTAATAAATGCTGGCATCATTTATTGTTATTGCAACAATAATAGCTTCTGAGTTTTCAGAAGAAAAGTTAGGAATGTTTCCAGGAAATAAATCTCAATTTAAGAAAAATCTATCACCGCCTAAGAGAACTGCTTCACTTATACTGATGCAAAAATGCATCAGTAGCTATGAAATGAATTGCAGCTCTTTCCCTCACATACTACTTTGAACTTTTGTATTTTTTACATTTAGAATTTGTTGGCGGGGGGGAAATGAATTACTTTGGCCCAAATATTGAACTATGATATGTTCACCCAATTTTGTCCTGCATTCCAAACCTATTTTTCCAGAAGTTGGTTCCAGTATTACTGGCCATTAAAAATAAGACTGGATGTAAGCCCAGGCCATCAATCAAGTTTTCAAAGGAAAAGTTCTTTCATTTTGTGCTTTTCTAGGATTTATTTCATTCAAAACTAATTTGATTGGATTTTACTTTCTGACATCCAGGTGCTTTTCAAAACATGATGGTTACACAAATAAGGGGGGGGTCTTCAAAATAACTTGTTTTCTGCCAATTTCAATAGGTGCCTACCTAAATACTTAAATGCATATAATCTTAAACCCAGTTAGTCTGAAAAGTTACATTCCTGTACAATCATCCCTGTTGATTTGTAAAAGCTGCATACACATCTAAAACACTGAATCTATTTTGTAAAAATAAATCTCTAGCAACAAATAGAACTATTAAAAATTCTATTTCCCCCCCAAAAGCAATTATTTACATGCTTTTCAACAATCAGCTTAATCTTTACAGAACTAAAGTCAGAATATTAAAAACACTGTAAATTTCCATTGCAATTAAAATTGTTCACTTCTGTATGAAAATATGGCTACAGGCCTTATATTAATGGTGTTGTAGCTATATGCTTTGCTACTGTGTGTTAATAACACTTAATCTGCCACTGGGTTCTATTCTAGAAATGCAGTAAATATTGCACTTCAATCCCCTAGTGGTATATATGTGTCATAATTATGGAGACTGGTAAAGTGCTATAAAAAGAGATCCTAAAAAAAAAAAAAATCTTGTTGCTACCTATTGACTCCCCTCCCTCCCCTTCCCTGTGCCAAAATCTTGTGTTTTTTGAAAACTATACACAGATTAAATGTCCTTTACATTTAATAATCCAAAAAGTCAGTATCTGAAAATCGTTTAGCTTATTGTAGTGCTGAAGACAGAAGCATGAAAAGGTTAAAGGCACAATGAGAAGAGAGTGGATGCTACATATAAAAATACTTTATTTCAAGTCCAAAGTCACTCCAGCCCAAAACCTTCTGAATTTGAAATCCCAATGATCAGTTTCTGCTTTAACTCTTTTTTGTTTTTATAAGGAGGCAGGCAAAGTTGGTTGAAGCAGGTATGGGCCACTGGTAACCTAGAAAAAATATAAGTTTCAATTAGAGTAACCCATTTTAAAAATAAAAAGCAAAACTCCTGACTGCCATGAATGCTAGTACACACACACACATACACTCTGATAAAGTTAGGTGATCTTATCATGCCTTCTGGGTTTCCTGAGGTAATCGTGAATTTTAGATAGGTGCACTGAACACATTTTGGAGGCATCTGATACACTCAATTTTTAAAAAATACTGCTCTTTTTTTTGTTGTTTTTTTGCTGAAGACTCATTTCTTCATTTAGTATTTCTGTAGTTAATCTAGGATACTCCTTCTTTCTCTTGTCAAGGGTCATGTTTCGATGGGAGTTCCCTGATCAATTTGGTAAGCATTCAAGTGGTGAGCATTTATCTGGGGCTTCTCTTTATACTGTCCTATGGAGAGGATAGATGCACCCCCTGAAAGATGGATCTCAGAGAGTAGGACTGAATGATGGCCTCCCCAAGGACAAATGGGTTCTAGAGAGAAACTAGTCCTTTGTGATGGACTACAAAGAGGAAGCTTTCTTTTATTTAAAAAAAAGAGTTTTTATTGATGTTTTCTGTTTCTCATATCACCATAGTATCCCACGGATCCCTCCGCTGTCCCCTCCTGGAGAACCAGACCATATGATAGCTCTTTTGGAGAAGAAGAGAAAGTCAGCACAACTGACTGAAACAATGAAAATGTCTGAAATCATGTGAAGTGAGTGACACCTGAGGACCTTCCACCTCCCTGTAGGTTGGGGGTGTCTTCTCATATCTCTTCATTTGAATTCCACTTGATCTTCATAATTTTGTTATAATTACTTTTGATTTTTTTTGGTGTGTAGTTCTTCTTGCCTTTTTACACTGTTGTAGTCACTGTGTATATTGTGTTCTTGGCTCTGCTTACTTCATTCTGTATCAGTTCAGGTAGATCTTTTCCAGGCTTCTTTGTATTCATCAAACACATTATTTTTTTATATTTCAGTAATACTCCATTATGTTCATATGCCACAATATGTTTAACCTTGCCCCAATTGATTGGCACTTGATTTGTTTGCAATTTTTAGTTATAACAAAAAGTGCTGCTACAAATATTTTGGAATATATGAAAACTTTCTTCTTATTAATAGCTTTTGGGGGGTGTGTGTGTGTAAGCTCAGTAATGGAGTGTCTGGTCCAAAGGATATAGACATTTTAGTCACTCTGAGTAATTCCAAGTTGCTTTCCAAGATGACTGTGCCATTTCACAGCATCACCAACAATATATTAGTGGGCCTATCTTTCTACAACCCCTCCAACATGGTTGCCATTTTTTGTCATTTTTGCAGGGTATGAGGTGAAATCTCAGGGTTGTTTTGATTTTCACTTCTTTTACTAATCAGTGATTTAGAGCATTTTTTATGTGGTTGTGAATACTTTGCAATTCTTCTTTTGACAACTGTTGACCTAAATGGGAATTTTAGAATTATAGACTTGCTCCTTTTCTCTCTTCTTAGAAGCAGTGGAATGGCTGTCCTGGGGCAGAAGTACATGGGAAAACTGCTTGAATTTTCACTCACATAGCCCAAGAAGAGAGTCCCTGGACTTCAAGTTCCTGGTCAAGTCCTGAAAGGCCATATTGTAACCTCTCAGACTTAGCTGGCAGATGGGGAGAGGGGAATCATGTGAATAATGTTGAGAATTCCTGAACTCCAGCCTTCTGGATAGAGGACAGTTTATAGGCAGCACAATCCATAATCTAGCTTTTTAGCAATGAGGAGGATGATTTTCTAGATGGCTCTGGCTATCTGGGAAAAGACAATCACATACCTAGTACCTAAAGCTGGAGGAATAGCAAGACATTAATAGCAGGATATGGTGGGTATAAGGGCCTTGGACTTTGTCCTCTCCCGTTACTGTGACTTATTTGGACATTGTAGGTCTGAAGGGATAGGAGTTGTCTCTTTTGGGGCAGACTAAACCTAGGCTAGTCCCAGAAGGCTGAATATGCTTGTAAGGTTCTTTATAGTGAAAGAGGGACTCACTGGAATGCTTTTTGCCTAACAACCCTAAGCTCATGTTCCTTTTGAGAAGAATCCAAACCACAGGGTGCTCTTATGAATGTGCAGTGTATTAGGATCCTGGAGGAAGATAAGATTTACTAGAGAGAGAGGAGAATTTGTTTGCTAGATATTGAATGTCTTTTATGTAGTTTTACACTTTCACTGGGGGTGGAATAAAGGCTGTCTCATATACATGACCTTGTGTTCTGATATGGGACCTGGGAACCTTTTGACCTATATCTATAGATACCTGGAGCTATATCCAATTTACAGTCTGAGATTTCCTAGAGCAATGCTGCACATAGATAAAAACAGAGTATTTTTCTTCCTGGGCTATTGCTGCCCCCCACCTCATGCCTCCTTGCCCCCTCTAAATTAGATTCAGTTTATATGATTCTAGAATTTGGAACCCAGAGTAATGAGTAATAATCTGTTTTCAACTCAGTTCAAATATGTAATGTATAATGCTCTGTGTTCTGAAAGACACACTCTCTCTCACTCTTTCTGTCTCTGTTTCTCTTTATCTAAACCCTGATCTTGAAATAACCGCTAGGGAATAGAATTAACTAAAGAAAAGCAAAGTAATTTTAATGAAGAAATTCTGTGTAAATCAAACCTAAATTCATGCCAGGCCCCAACATTATGTAAAAAAACCAAACAAACTTCTATTATAAGGCTTTAAAATTTGTCCTTTATAAAATAATTATTATTCAGTTCCTTATGAATACATGCTAATAATGTAGCTCATAAAATCACACAGACCCACATGTGCCTCTTGGTTAAAGTTCTCAAAACATTTTACATACATCATCTCATCTGAGACTCACAATACCCTGTGAAGATGGCAGCACAAACATAATGGTTTCATTCAGTTTTACAAATGAGGAAATGGAGACTCAAAGTTTTAGTGACTTGACCATAGTTACAAAGCTAGAAAGTACTAAGACAGTTGGAGGCCAAGGTCTTTCTTATTCCAACCCTGCAACTCTCCTATGCCATGCTGATTAACTTCATAAGCTAAGGACAACATAATAGCTTTAAAAAGCCAAAAAGATTTCTACTTTTGATCATAATAACAATATACCATATCCATATTTTTCTCAAACTGAAAGCAATACAAGTGACTTTAAGGTGAACATGTAGACATCACTTTAAAGTTTCCTAGCTTCCAAGTAATATGATGATGCTGATGATGAAGATGACAGTGACAACTGCGCCACAGCCTCCCCAATTTTATAACCACATTGGTGACCTTCATGTTGATTTTTAATCTTGAGCTAAGGCACTAATAAACAATACTAGTGAAGGAACTAAACATGGTACACAAGATTTCTGAAGCAGGGAACTCGAGGTGGATGATATTATTAATCATGTTTCATCTCCTGACAGGGACATTTCATCCAAACAGTAGGAAGCCAAGTCCCATGCTGCAACAACATTAGGAATATCATGGGATTTAGAGTTCTATCAGTAGCTAACATTCAATGTAGCGTAAGAGAGAACCAGGGTAAAATGCAGCAGGGCTGAAAGGTGACCTCACACATGCACCTCTAACTCTTCAGAAACTTTTGTGATTGACTCGATCAACCTTACATCTCCCCGAAAGGACTGATCCTTTAGAGCTGCTTCATGAGTTGGGCTTCTGGACTTACTATAACATTTTGACTAAGAGTGGTTTAATGGAACCTGAAACCTGGAAGGTCTCCTAATGATTTTTTCCAATAACTGGGGGTCAGGATTAATAATTTTTCTGTTGTTGTTGCTCAGAGATTTTTTGATATTCAGACAGTGCCAATTTGTCATTAGTGACATCAGAAATGTTCATCATTAATTTTTAATATCTAGTTTTTATTTAAAGAAGGAATGGAAGGAACTAGGAGAAAAAGAAAATCTGCCAAAAAGATGTATTTCACCAAGAAATATATACTTTTTAAAAAGATAATACACCAATCCTATAGAATAAAAATACAAATAAAACTGAAAATTTACCAGTTAGTAGAAGTGTCATGCTTTGAAATCTTGAAATTCAAATCTGCCATCCCTCCTACAGGTACTCTGTCACTTCCTGTGGTAAAATGTAGTAACTTCTTTTGAAGATCAAGAGGAAACCCAAGCACAACATCCCAAAAGTATCTATCATAAAACAAAACAAAACAATTTTTAAAAGGTCTTTTAAAAACACCAAAACATTTATTCTATAGTCTAGAATAAAATCAGTTTTAAGAGGTAAACAAATCCCTTCAAACAGAGTAACTCCACTGATGTAAAGTTAAGTTAATAAGTAGCTCTGTCAATGAAGAAAATTTCTCTGGTACAGCTTAAAAGACTTCTAAATGGTCCAAACATGGGTGGTACCAAAATAATTTTCTCTTATGAAATATGAAATATAAGTTTTCTAGTTATAGTACTGTTACTAAAAATTATTCATCTTTTATATATATAAATTACATATATATATATATATATATATGTTTGCATATTCTGTGACCAAAACTGTACTTCAATTTTTATCAGCTCATTTATTTTTTGAATTTCTTTGCTGTCACCATTCTTCTGAGGAGGGCCAAGTGCTTCCTCTTTTAAAATGCTCATACCAGAATCTCTGTGCTAACAAGACTCATGCTAGCCTTTGGTGTTTCAATGAGCATAAATCACCAAAAAATGTTGCATAGAGATATAATCTTTATCATCTTAAGAAAGGGGAAATAATTTACCTTATAGTTAGGTCAGTTTTCACATAGCCATCATACTGAGTATTTCTCTGCAGAGCATGCATATCCAATTCAGGACTCCCGCAGACCAGAATTTCTACCTCTTCTGGACGAAGCAGCTGCCAATAATCAAAAATTAAAATGGTTATTAGTAATAATAAAAAGTCTTCTGACAATGGTTTTAAAACCTTAAATTGGAAGTGTTTGGAAATCACAAGAGTGATTTAGTGGAAGTGCCATGCTTTGAAATCTTGAAATTCAAATCTGCCATCCCTCCTACAGGTACTCTGTCACTTCCCATGGTTACTTTATATCAGACTATGAGACATCAAGAAGTAGAGAGATTACCCTGGACTCTAGAAGTCAGTGGGGCTTCATGAAGGATGTGGGGCTTAACCAAGATCTTGAAGAATGAAAATAAGTCAGATTCTGGTTTAACCATTTGCTTGGAGGCTTGGATTTGAATCTCCCCTCAGGCACTCTATTTCCTGTCTGTGTGGCTTTGGGCAGACAACTGCTATGAGGCAAAGGATGGAATAAGAAATGCTGTATTGCATAGTGGAGTCAGAAATACCTGGGTTCAAGGCCTGTCTCAAACATAATAGAATCATAGATCTATAAAGGTGCTTAGACGTTATTTAGAACAACCTCCTCACTTTACAAATGAGCAAACTAGTAACTGAGGTTGACAGGATGAATCAAATAGTTCACACCGAGGAAGCATTTTCTTAATTTTAGTGTTAATAGATCTAATTCTAAGGAATAACATTTTTTTCAAATTTTTGGGAAGTAAATGAACTCTTTCAGATCATTAATAACTGTGACATATAATATTTATTATTGTAAGTAATAACTCAAATTTATGTAGCGCTTTAAGATTCACCATGAATGTCTGCCAGAGTAACTCCATAAAGTCTAGTAGCTTTTTTTTTTTGGTACAGATTTGGATATATCACACCAGGAATACAAATTTAAAGATAAAGCCCTGTAAAAGCTTATATTCTAATAGGAGGAGATAACACAGTAGGTGTCAGGGAACAATGTCTGGTCTGGGGAATTTTAGGGGGCAAGGAGTTGATGCACAGGGCAGCCAACTGACAGGCCCTTTCCAGAAGTAATGGTAATAACTGATTTGATTACTGTGCCGAGAGCTAAGAGGCAGAAAGTTTAATTGTGTGAAGCAATGCTATACACAAAGCTTCAGGGCAGATGGCAAAATGGCACTGGTCCATGACTGCACAGGATGTGAGGCATACTCTGGTCTGGAGCTGGTTATATGTAATGAATTAGGTCAGAATGTCCTCAGTTACCCATCAGGGTGGTCATGATCACATAGACAACATGTGGGTGAAGCTTGTATGGTAAATTAGAAAAAAGTACTAGGCTTGGAATCAAGAAAACCTGGGTTTAGATCCTCTTTCTATTGCTTACTTCCTGTGTTATCCTGGACAAGTTATTCAACCTCAGTTACTAGTTCGCTCATTTGTAAAGTGAGGAGGTTGTTCTAAATAACCTCTAAGGACCCTTATAGATCTATGATTCTATATGTCCGAGACAGGCCTTGAACACAGGTATTTCTGACTCCAAGGCCAATTCTCCATCCACTATGCAATACAGCATTTCTTTTTCCATCCTTTGCCTCATAGCAGTTGTCTGCCCAAAGCCACACAGACAGGAAATAGAGTGCCTGAGGGGAGATTCAAATCCAAGCAAATGGTTAAACCAGAATCCGACTTATATTCAGTTCTTCAAGATCTTGATTAAGCCCCACATTCTCCATGAAGCCCCGCTGACTTTTAGAGTCCAGGGTAATCTCTCTACTTCTTGGTGTCTGATAGTCTGATATTTGTTTCTGTTACCATATATTTTGGGAAGCGATTATACCCTACCCTGTATTGTTCTCCAGCTTTTTCATGTGTGCAGGTCAAGTCTGCATAAAAGCATCATGGGATGCTTCCAAAGGACAAAGACTTTCTTGCATTTCCTACAGCATCTAGCACATTGCATAAGCTCAGTAAATACTTGCTGAATTGAAAAGAATTAGGGGTTAATTTCTGGCTCCCACTGGGGAGTGTCAAAAGAGTATATATTACTTTAAAACAATACATTGATAAGTTTGGGGTCTTACTGATAGGATGCAGACCATCATCCATCCTGCCTGTCCAAGGTGACTCTTGTCCACATCCTCCCAAAAGTTTGCCACAGGCATTTCATCCAATGTGTTGTGAGCCTCCCTTAAATTTTCTTCATGCTAATCTCGACCATGCTAATGAAGCATTTAGATTACTTATTGGTCATCTATTACTCTCATGTTGGGACCAACCCATCTTCGTTTTAGATCGTAATTTTCTTTAACGACAACCTTTACATTGCCTTGTATTTGTAATTCCTTGTTTGTAGTATGTTGCAGATAGCTCATTGCACCATGCCACTCTCTCTACTTTGGGTTATCCTCAATTTCAATTCTTCAGAGACAATAGTACCTCATGAAAGAAAGATCCATCACCAGAAGAATCCTGGTATTAAAAAATGGCCTGTTTTAGGGGAAAATGTTGGAATAGTTAAAAGATCTCTGCAGTTCCTCAAAGGCAATCCAGCCTATTCTCTTCCTCCTGTTCAACTCTAGACTCTTTCTACTCACTATCTATCTTAAATGTCTGTGTCAGATCTATCTATGCATCATCTTTTTATTATTTATCAGGCATACACACACCTTGATGAATAAGTTCTGTAAATTGTTCATAGAATTGTGTCTTTTAGTTTGAACAACAGGTAATTTTCATCCACTTCTTTTTAAATTTTTTCCCAAATGAAGTCAGGCAAAGATTCTCTTGAGTTATTTTGGATTTCATTTAGGTGGCTCAGCAACATTGAGAGGACTGACACAATCAACACAATGTTACCCACAAAGAGGAGTATCTGGTGAATCTCACCACCTAACAGTAATTTCTGGATTTCTCCAGTTTCTGGATCTCTTCAATAACTGCGGTGAACACTTTTGGTGATCATATTTATACAGATAGGAAAGTAGATGTGTGGGTTTATTAGATATTGTTTCTCTCAGTAACTTGTTTTGGTAGCAATGAGGTCTAAGATTTTTTTTTCCATTTAATTGCTATACTTTCTTTTTTCAGCTATCGAGGATCTCTCAATTCTTTGACAATTATGGGCTTCCTCTGTGTACTTGATCTAGTCCAGCTGCTTTTCCCTTCGCTGCCCTTTTCGCTGGTATTTCCATTTGCTCTACAAGCAATTCAAAATAATTCAGTACATAAAGCCAGGTCCATGATGATATGATATCAAAATGATAATGGCTTCTCATTTGGGAGTCAGGAATGAATCCTGAATACATTTCAATTCAGCAAGTATTTACTAAGCTTATATGATATGTTGTTGTTTGTCCTTTGCCTTGGCAAACCCAACACCATCACAGGTTATATCTTGACTTGCTTGTGCATTGAATTTAAGAGGCAACATGGCACAAAGTCATCAGCCTCACTCTCTCTTCCCAAGTCCTTGAAGTCTAGTGGCAAGAAAAAAGTCAGGACAACTGGCAATGTCCCAGAATGCAGTAGAAAACCGTGGCATCTCTGATGCTTGACCATGCTCTAAGTGCTCTAAAATGCCTGCTTCAGCTGCCTTCATGGCCACTGAAACAAACTGTTCTCATCTGCCCATTCTGCCAGGGAAACTCTCTGCATGCTTGACGTGGAAATCCCCCTACATCACAGACAGGTTTGAGGCCTGTCAGTTACCCTAGTTTAAACCTGGTTTAGCCTGTCTACTGAGACAGTTTATTGGGTGTGGCTGCTGTGCATGCTTGAGCCTCTTGAAGTCACAGGTGAGAGTTGGGTGAATCACAAGGACACCAAAGGTGGCTGAGCAGCCCTGGAAAGGGGTTGAAAGCCTTTACACCAGAGGTGCTAGTCCTCTCTGAATACCCCATGCAGTCTTTTTCATCAAGGAGCATCCAATCTTTTTATGAAGGTATGACCTATACATGTGAAAAAACTAGAGAATGGTATGAGACAGGGCATAATCACATCCCAAAGTGCCTGATGGGGGGACATTATGTTATAAAAATCCCTGCAAACTTTTTCCATATTTCAGCCGTTTATTTTCCTCCTTCCAATTTCAACTTCAAATGTACTGGTGATGACCCTATTTAGTTGCATCTCTGAATGAGCTTTATTTACCATCTCTTGCTTTTCTCTGTTTAGAGGTGATATTCTCATACTCATCTACCATTCTTGCCCATTACATTGGTGTTGTCCTTGACTTTCACCTCTCTTTTCACAGCAAGCAGGTTAGGTGTTGCTGATAAAGGTAGCTGATACACTCTTTAGGTCTCTTCATTAGGGCAACTAATTTACAATGGAGACACTTCTACAAGAAACTGCTGTAAGTGGATTAATGTCTGTCACTCCATGCATTTCACATTTTTCATTGTCAATTTAAATAGGTTAGATTGGATGGGCATTGACCATGTAATTTCATTGGTCTAGGGAACTCCCAGATGAGGAAATTCCCTCTACCAGGACAGGTTGGTTCTTTTTCTTCAACTTATTGCTTTAGAGAGTACTATTAGCTAAGATTTTACAGAAAAAATAAGCTATAAGAGTTTAAGTGACTTACTTAGGGTCACATGGTCAAGATGATCAGAGATAGGACTTAAATTCAGTGAGAGAAAATGGATAAAAAAGTGAAGAGGACCTAGGATAGGGTGTGCAACTCGTTCACCCTTAAATGCATGACATAGATGATGAAGTGAAAGAGACTGAGAAGGGAAGGTAAACAGCTATGTGGTAGCAGTAGCAGGAAACTCCAGAGATGAGAAAGAGTAGACGAGTGTCAAAAGCTACAGAGACAGAAGGATAAGGATTGAGAAACTGATTAGATCTGGCCCTTTGGAAATCACCCCTAAGTTTGGAGAGGGAAGCTTCAGTTGAATATAAAGTAGGAAGCCAGACTTCAGGGAGGTAAGTAGGAGGTGAGAGAAGAGGCAGAAGGAGCCCTTTAAGCTTTCTCCAGTTTAGCAGAGAATAGGGAGAGAGAACTCAGAAGGTACCTAGGGGACATCAGGGTAAGTATAATTTGGTGACCTAAAGGCTTTAATACTGAGGTCTTTTACCAAAAGGGCACCTAGGTAGCACAGTGGATAGAGTGTTGGGCCTGAAGTCAGGAACTCTCATCTCTTCCTGAGTTCAAATCTGGCCTCAGATACTTACTAGCTGTGTGGCCTTAGGCAAATCACTTAACCTTGTTTGCCTCAGTTTCCTCATCTGTAAAATGAGCTGAAAAAGAAATAGCAAAACCTCCAGGATCTTTGCCAAGAAAACTCCTTGTGGTCAAGAATGAACACATAATGGGGTCATGAAAACATGATGAACAACAACAACAACAACAATAACAAACTTTTACCAAAAATTGTAGAGAAAAATTAATACAAAAGGACATATGGAAGCAAACAGGGCTTTTTTGTTATTATGTTGCTAAAATTAATTCACACACAAAAATTTATTATTTCATTTAAATATTTTTAGAAAATTTTAAATATTTCATAGGGGTATTTAAAGATTTTTGTCTATGTATTTGAATTTGTTGATAGTTCCATATGTAATAAAAATAAACCTCAAAATGATATGAAGATACAAGAGGGCAGATGCACAAACTCTTTCTAATGCAACTGTCTCCAATTTTACAGAAAAAATAATTTACCCCTTAAATCTATAATAAGTAGCTTGGCTCCAAGGCAGAAACAAAGACAGACTAAGTTGCTATCTTCAAACTGTGAGCAACAATAGATTTAGGGTGTAAATTCCATTCCAATTTTGAGATTGCTTAGCTAATTAAACCTGAATTTAATCCAGTCCACTTGCCTAATTGAAATTAACAGACCTGGGGGTGGCTAGGTGGCGCAGTGAATAGAGCACCGGCCCTGGAGTCAGGAGTACCTGAGTTCAAATCCGGCCTCAGACACTTAACACAAAAAACTAGCCGTGTGACCTTGGGCAAGTCACTTAACCCCAATTGCCCTCCAAAAAGCAAAAAAAAAAAAAAAGAAATTAACAGACCAAATTTATATGGATATTGATAAAGTATATAAGATAGGCAAAAATAACCTGATGATCATGATTATCTCCATTGTCTAGAACCGAGGTTCCAAGACTTTTAATGACCTGTCTAAGGTTACACAGCTTATAAAGTGGCAGAGTCAGGATTTGTACTAAAATATTCCAACTACATATAAAATACTCTAAGTTGTCTCTCTTTGAAGGAACTGACTACTGGTTATCTCCAGCCCTGTTTCAACTAGTTAAAAAATATTTCTGTAAATTTTATTAATATGCCTTGTTTATACATTATAGACATTTCTATGTTACTCCTACTCCATTTCTTATAACAAAATGAAATAAGCAAGATTAACAATAATGACCTCATCTGAACGTTTATTCAACATTCCATACCCGTAATTCACCCAATTTCTCTAAGTAAAAAATAATGATAATATAGTAATAATTAACATAAATTTATTGTAAATATTTCCTACTAAAACCCTTATGTATCCAAAAAAATTGTTATTCATAATCAGGACTGTCACTCTATATAATTCTTTTTTCTTGCATACTGAAAGGACTACTTGGTAACTTAAAAAAAAAACCCAAATCTCTTACCATTAGTGCATTTGAAGCACATACACTATGAAATCCATAATAAAATGCAGCAAATTGTTTGTAGATGGATTTGTTGAGAAGGAAGTCAACATATAGTTGTACATACTCTAGAAAGAGATTATACATTTGATTAATGAATATAAACAAATGGCTAATTCAGGTGCATTTCAGACCAAAAAACACATTTTGAACATACCTTTCCTATTCTGATTGGTAACTGGAATTTTATCACCGCCAGATTTTAAATTATATGATTTGATTACTCCAAATTCTTCTTGGAAAACCTGATGGAAGATGCCATTACAATACATTTTTTAATGTTTCTATTATGATAACATCATTATGTAATATTCAATCAAGAGATATGATTTAGGGAAAAATACTTTTGCATTACATTTTAAACCCTTAAGATGTTGAAACAGATTATTTATTGAGTTTCAAAACAATTTTATATTATTTGTCTTCCATATTGGTCAACTCCTCCCTCTCCCCTCAACATCATGCTTATCCATGGTGTTATAGAAACAATACCCAAATTGGCTGCCCAGAAAGTTTACTGCCTGACTCAGTTTTGTTTTTATGTCTAACATGCTTTTTCATCCCAGTATGAGGTCTGGCATTATTGCTTTGAGATACTTTTGTTTAATATTTTATTTTTTCCAATTACATGTAAAAAGTTTTTAACATCTTTTAAAAAGTTTTAAAAAATTTCGCCTCCCTTGAGAAGGTACAGAATTTGATACAGGTTATATATATGCAGTCATGTAAAACATATTTCCATATTAGTCATGTTGTAAAAGAAAACAAACCAACAACAACAAAAAGAAAGCTAAAAAAAATTATGTTTTGATCTGTATTCAGACTCCATTAGTTCTTTCTCTGGAGGTGACTGGCATTTTTTTTTTTTTGCCATAAGTCCTTCAGAATTGTCTTGCATCACTGTATTGCTGAGAATAGCTAAGTCATTCACAGTTGATCATTATACAACACTGGTGTTACTATGTACAATGTTTTCCTGATTCTGTGCACTGTACTTTACTTCATGTAATATTTTTCAGGTTATTCTGAGAGCATCTTACCTGTTATTTCTTATAGTACAATAGTATTTCATCACAATTAACCATTTCCCAACTGACTGGCATTCCCTCACTTTCCAACTCTTTGCCACCACAAAAAAAAGCTGCTATAAATATTTTTTTTACATATAAATCCTTTTGCTTTTTTTTTTATCTCTTTGGGATACAGACTTAGTAGTAATATTGCTGGGTCAAAGGGTATGCACAGCTTTATAGCCCTTAGGGCACAGATTAAAATTACAGAATGGTTGAATCGCTTTACAGCTTTACCAAGTGCATCAGTGTCCCAATTTTCCTGTATCTTCTCCAACATTTGTCATTTTTCTTATCTGTCATAATAGCCAATGATAAGTATTTTTTCACAGATATGATTACTGTATATTTCCCTCTATCCTATTCCCCATTTATCTCATTTTTACTTTCCTTTCACCTTGTCCATCCTCAAAAGTGTCTTGCTTTTGACTACTGCCTCTCCCCATTTGCCCTCCCTTCTATAATTTCCCCCTACCCCAATCACCTTCCTCTCCTACTTTCCTGGAGGTTAAGATAGATTTCCATACCCAACTGACTGTGTTATGTTATTCCCTCTTTGAGCCAATTGTGATGAGAATAAGGTTTAAGCACAACCCTGACCCTCTCCCCACCTCTCTCATCCCTCCACTGTGAATGTTCTTTCATGTCTTTTTATGTGAATTTACCCCATTCTACTTTTCCCTTTCCCCTTCTCCCACTACATTCCTCCATCTTCTTAATTTTATTTTTTTAGATGTCATCCCATCATATTTGACTCACACGTGTGCTCTCTACATATACACTTTCTAACTTCCCTAATAATGATGAAGCTCTCAGGAGTTGGAAATATCTTTCCATGTAGGAATGTAAATATTTTAACCTTATTGAATCCCTTATGACTTCTCTTTCCTGTTTACCCTTTTATGCTTCACTTGAGACTTGTATTTGAAAATGAAATTTTCTATTTAGCTGGGTTTTTTTTCCATCAGGAATACTTGAAAGTCCTCTAGTTCACTGAATGTTCATTTTTCCCCCCCACTGGAAAGATTATATACAGTTTTGTTGAGTAGGTGATTCTTGGTTGTAATCCTAGCTCCTTTGCCCTCCAGAATATCATATTCTAAGCCCTCTGATCCTTTAAATGTAGAAGCTGCCAAATCCTTATTGTGGCTTCATGACATCTGAATTGTTTCCTTTAGGGTGCTTGCAATATTTTCTGAAAACTCTGGAATTTGGCTGGGAGCTTTCACTTTAGGGTCTCTTTAGGTGGATTCTTTCAATTTCTATTTTATTCTTTGGTTTTAGGGATATCAGGGCAGTTCTCCTTGATAATTTCTTGAAAGATGATGTCTAAGCTTTTTTAAAAAATAGAACAGTGTTTAGATAGTCCAATAATTCTTAAATCATCTCTTCTCAATCTATTTTTCAGGTTGTTTTTCCAAAGAGAAATTTCACATTTTCTTCTTTTTTTTTTCTTCTTTTGATTTTATTTTATTGCTTCTGGATGTTTCATGGAATCATTAGCTTCCACATACCCGATTCTAATTTTTAAGGAATTATTTTCTTCAGTGAGCTTTTGAACCTCCTTTTCCAGCTGGCCAATTCTCTTTTTTAAGGAGTTCTCTTCAATGGATTTTTGTGCTTCTTTCACATTTTCATTTATTCTGTTTTTTCGATCTTATTTTCTTCAGTATTTTTGGTGCCTCCTTTAGTAATCTGTTGAATCTTTCTTCTTTCATTATTTTCTTGTATCATTCTCATTTCTTTCCCCAATTTTCCTTCTCCTCTTATTTGATTTTTAACTCCCTTTTGAGCTCTTATAGGAATTCTTTTGGGGCCTAAGATCAATTCACATTTTTCTTTGAAGTTTTGGACTTTTTTGTCTTCTTCTGAATTTATGTTTTGATCTGTCACCACAATACAGGCCTACACAACCTGTGGCCCACCAAAGGATTTCAGGTTACCTGTGAAAAATGGAGAGGATCCTCTACATTTGGGTGTGGGCCACCCAAAATCCTTTGGTGGGTTGCAGGTTGTGCAGGCCTGCCACAATAACCTAGTGTTCAGTTTCTTTTTTTTGTTATTTGCTCATTTCCCCAGTCTATTTCTTGATTTTAAACTTTGTCTTGAAGTTGGGCTTTGCTGCCAGGGTAGAAGGGGTACTGTCTCAAGCTTCAGATTTTCTTTTGTGTTGCTATTTTCAGAGGGGTGTGTGTGTGTGTGTGTGTGTGTGTGTGTGTGTGTGGTCTGTAAGTTTTTAATTCTTCCAAGGTGGCTTGATATAAAGAGAGGCGTGTTTAATACTCTCCTGGCCTGTGTTCTAGTCTCTGAGAGACCACAAGCAGTGTTTTCTGCCCTGGAACTGTGATAAAGGTTCCTCCTGACTCCACTAGGAATACAAGCTCTGATGTGCTAGTGCTCCTCCCCACCTTGGGACTGCACTCTAGGACTATGACCCAGATCTACATAGGGGAGAACACAACAGAGTCCTGCACCTAATACCAGTAAAAGGACTCTTATAATCTCTTGATCAGCTGTCCAACCCTCTTACCATCTGTGGGCTGAAAGCTCCAGAAGTCACAGCTACTAATTCAGTTGCCCCTAAGGTCTACCTGGGCATTACCTATGCTAGACTGTGCTCCACTCTCACCCAAGTTTGACAGACCTTTCCTGCTGACATTCTAAATTGTATGGGACTGGAAAATGGTTTCATTTCATGCTTTTATGGGTCCTAATGCTCCAGAATTAATTTTGAGGCATTATTTAAAATTGTTTGTAAGGGAATTTTAAAGAGCTCAGGTAAGTTCCTGACTTTTCTCTGCCATGTTGGCTCTGTCCCTTTGAGAGATTTTTGGATTATACTTTTAATTCCTAGTTAATGGATGTCTAATCATCCTTAGGTACTGATAGTGGAGTAGAATATGAGAACATGTCTATGCAGGCTGCTTTAAAGAGTGGTCTCTACCAACTTGACTTTTGATGTGAGGGCAGAGTTTGGCCTTTGTTTCCAAAGGCGATCAGAGATAGCAGCTGCTCTAAGGCCATGCGGACTTTCTACCTCCATGTGACTCACATTGCTTTTGATACCTTTGCTTTTCTGGAAGGGGCTAAAGCTTAGATCAACATTTATCTTCACAGAATTTTCTATTCCTCTGTGAGGAACAGGGATCTGTGTTCAAGGTCATTCTAATCTATTTGTGTTTCTACTTTAAGCTTGGGAGGTACACTTGGGAGGAGATGACAATATTAAGATTAGGCTCTGTTACCTTTCCCAAATCAGCAGCTAGGTGGTTCAGTGCATAGAACACAAAGACTGGATTCAGGAAGACTCAGAATTCAAATCTGTACTCAGACACTTATGAGCTGTGCAACCCTGGGCAAATCATTTAACCCTGTTTGCTTCAATTCCTCATCTGTAAAATGAGCTAGAGAAAGAAATGGCAAACCACTCCAGTATCTTTGCCAAGAAAATTCCAAAAGCAGTCATGGAAAACTGGACACAACTGAAAATGACTAAACAAACAAAACTAGGTATCTCAAATACCTAGTGTAGCAACATGCAACTGGCAGATATCATATTCAATATGGTGACAATAAAAATTTTATTTGATACCAATTTAAATATTACATGTCATTTTGTTTTACAGTTATGTTACCTGGAAGGTTGAATAAAAATCTTCTTCAACATTGCCATCATGTGATAAAAGTTCATTTAATCCATGGGCCAATTCCTGTAAAAATGAATATTATGTGCTATTTTATATGATTATGTTGAGTGACGTATATGTAATTTCAATTAAAATGGAAATTAATACAGTAAATTAAATAAATGTAGTAAACTATTTATATACTAAAGCATAAAGGTAATATATACCTAACTACATATCAGTTGGTATGGTGAATCTTTATTAACAAAAGGGATGTTTTTCTGAAAACTTTGCTGTTATAACTTGAAATATATACCCAAGAAAAAAATTCTCCTTATCAAAATATTCTTAAATCATTGTGAAGTTTTCTGGCATGTTAGATAACAGGAAAATGTGTACATTATCCAAGAATATGAACACAGACTAGCTTACTAAGGACTCCCTATTTGACAAGAACTGCTGGGAAAAATGGAAAGTAGTTTAGAAAAAAAAAGTTTAGATGAGCATCTTATACCACATACCACAATATATTCCAAATGGATAAATTATTTAAATATTTAAAAGTCACATCATACACACAGATGAGGAAAATAAGACAGAGGTAGTTTTCACAATTATGAATAGGGGAAAAATTCTTAACCAAACAAGAGATAAGAGATCACAAAAGGGGAAGCAATTTCAAGTACATGAAATTTTGTGAACAAAATCAATGCAACTAAGAAAAGACGGGGAATTTGATTTGAGAAAAACTATCATATCCAATAGTAATGATAAGGATTTGATATCCAAGATACATAGCAAAATAAAGCAAGTATAAAGGACCAAGAACCATTCCTCTAATGAAAGAGATATTAAAGGATATGAGTTCTCAAAAGAATTGCAAACTAACAACAGTCTCATGAAAGTTCCAAATCAATAGCAATAAGAGAAATGTAAATTAAAATAACACTAAGGTTTTTTTTATTATGCTGAGAAACTGTCAAAATGACAAAAGATGGAAATTGTCCATTTTGGAAGGGTTATGGGAAGTCAGGTATCTGAAACACATTTGGGGGACCTGTGAACTGGTCCAATCATTCTGCAAATCAGTTTGGAATTCTGTTAAAAAGAAGTAATTAAAATCTTCACACCCACTGAGGTCAGAGATCCCATTTTTTGGCACATACTTTTCATGACAGTACTTTTATGTTAGCAGAGAACTGGAAACAAATTAGATGTTCTTTGTTTGGGGAACTAAGAAACAAACTGAGATACATGAAAGCAAAAGAATATCATTATGCTATAAAAATGACAAATGTGAGGAATTCAGAAAAACCTGGGATGACTTATATGAATGGATGCTGAGAAGAATACATACAGCTGCTGCAACAATGTAAATAGGAAGAGAAATAAAATGAAACTGAATATTGTGCAATTATAAAAACCAAGCTTGACTCCAAAGAGATGAGAAAATGTACCATCTTCCTTTTGTTAGCGAGGTTAGGGACAATAATTGTGCAATAATGCACAGACTGAGAGAGAGTTGATTTGTTGATTTGTTCCCCCTTCAAACCTGTCATAATGGAAGGGGTAAATATGGAAAGAAATGTTATGTGAAAGACATCAATAAAATTTAAGAAAATGGTCGCTTCAAATAGCAGAATGGGATGTGTTCTTGAGCAGCTAATTAAAAGCATCTCCATATACTTCCCACTAAAATTTTGTTAGTTTTATTAAAAACTTCTTTTTCCCCTAAAAAACAGATTTATTTGCTTGTCACAATCCTATAAAATGAATAAGTAGTACTCAAAATTTCAATTTCATTTCTGAAAAATTTAGGAATTTGGGGGAAGCAAAACTGGGTTTAAATTAGGATTACAAAAAATTGGCTTAAATTAGTGAAATTAATAAGTACCAGCAGGCAATTTGTGCTTATGGGGACACTGAAAATAAGTCACTATTTGTCAGTGCTTTGTATATTACATGAAGTGAAGAGGGATTCATGTCTTAGCAAGTTCAGAGCCATTTTCGTCCCTTGACTGCATTATAAAATTTCTTTCCTAATTCCTTCCTATCATCAATTCCTTTAAACAGGAACTAAATGCAAATCAGAAGTTAGTTCAAGCTCATTAATGTGAAAATGTATTGTGCACTGCATATTTGAAACTCAGATTCATTTTGCATTTTATTTTGTAATTAACCATTATGAAGCATAAAAACAATTCATTTTCCATCATCTTTAGATTCTAATAATTTAAAATAAATTATTTCCAAATTTTCAAAGCTAACAATTTATTTTTCACCCCACTGGACTTTTGGCAAACCTATTTAATGAAGAAAATATGGAATAGCAATGTTAAAACCACAAAGGATCAGAGCCGTACTATGATTTTTAGTGAATTAAATTAGTCTAGATTGAACTGATGCTGGGATGGGTACAATAATCAGCCAAAGAGAATCAAAACCAGAAAAGCAGAAGAAGAGGGCCACAACATAGTTATTAGGGAGCAATGGGAGTTATCCAAAGTCTCTGTATTCCCTCCCTCTAGCACAGAACAAATCCCCTTAATAAAAGGATTTATTCTGTAAAACTTGGACACAGTTAAAAAGCGGCACCCAAGGAGGTACAGATAGGGCCTTGAGGCTGCAGGTTCCCCACCCCTACAGTTAGTCCATATGGTTGACCCAGATTAATATTTTAGTTTCATTAAAAGGAGATCACCTTAAGAAAAGGTAATGGCAGTCCAACAGTCTGTTCACTAGTTTTGTTATTCAAAATTCATTCAGTCTTTGGTTATATAGATGTACACACTGGCCAATAGCCTCTGGATCCCTGACATTCTTAGCAAAAATTCCAAATCTCTGAATTGCAACTTCTAAAACCTACAACTTCCATTAATACCCGATATGATGAAGAAAATGAATAAAAATGTGATTTCTGGAAAAGGTACTTGTTTTAAAGGGACACAATTTATATTTGTTTGTAAGATGTCCACCTGAACCTTACTCTGCTTCCATTTTTCTCTAATAATTCAAAAATAAATTTCTGGAAAGTTAGAATTTTGTGCAAAAATATTAATGAAAATGCCGTTTGAATGATTGGGCTTGAATTTTATCTTCAATATTATATTATTTAATATTAATATTCAATATCCAATATTTAATCATATTAAATCCTTACTCATAGACAATGCAGGAAATTACTTGGTATAACATGACAGTACTTCCTTCTTTCCTTCCTTCCTTCCATTCTCAAGATAAATGAAGTTTGGAGATATTGAACCACTTGCCAAGTCCATATAACTACTCAGTGTGATGGTTCAGAGACTCAGGTCTCTCTTCAGGTTCATCATATTTCCATTAAGCCACTTGTCTACCACAAAGATTACTCACTTTTTGGAGTTATGTAAGAACACATTCACGAGAGCAATTGGTCCCAGTGTGGAATTTTTTTTCAGGTAGTTCATCAATGGCCTATTTGATTTTTCTTTCCAAGAGTGGTGTATAATGCAACATAGCACTTACTATGTATAAATGGTGTCCCAGGCACAGGATATATCATGATGCAAATTACAAAAAAAAGTCCCTGCCTTCAAAGAGCTTACGCTGTCCTGGAATGTGTCTTATATAATAGTGCCCGTCTGAGGTTTGCAAAGCCTGACATACACTATCTTATTTGTGCTCCACAACAAACCTGTGTCATAAATATTACAGCTATTAGTCACCTCATTTTATAAAAGAGAAGACACAGGCTCAAACAAGTTAAATGGCTTGTCCGTGGTCACAAAGGTATAGGTAGGTTCTGACCTAGGGTCCTTCAGACCCCTCGTTCAAACTTTAGTCACCAGGCCAACTTCCCAGTGCCTGTCCAACCTTATTTTATTAGGCATATTTTAGAAGGTGGGGGAAAGGTCCATTTAGGCTACAAATCCAAGTTATGATCCTCCCTTATCAGCTTCAAATCACAAAGGAAATCACCAAATTTCAAACTCTGTTCCTGCCCTGGGAAGAGTTTTTGTTATCGGACAGTCCTATTTTATCACTGTGCTGAATGGCATCCTCCATGACAAATGTTAGTTTACTATATAAACATACATACATTTACCTGGTCATATTGGATTTCTAACTTGTTAAAAATTTTAACTTGTCAAAATCTAAAAATAGGCTTTTTATACATTACTATTATTCTTTTATTTTGTTAGCCTGGAATATGTGACTCAGTTCTTATGCCTCAATGCATATTTCCACCTCATTTTACTCTTCTGAAACATCTTAAATGTTGAATTTTCACAAATGAATTTTCATTGAATTTTTTCATCTTTTTCTTTTCAATGGTCTATTTTTAATTGGCTTGACATTATAGAGAAGTGGCTAATAATGCAGAGAAAAACAAAGAAAAGACGACTGGATTTGGAGTCAGGATCTGGGCTGTGATACTCAATGCTTGTAGGACATCAGGCAAAGCTCTCCGGGTTTGAGCTTCTTCTTGAGTCGGAGTAGTACAATGCAGTGGAATGGAAGCCCTCGGGGGCAGGAAGTGTCTCACGTTAGGTTTTGTATCTATAGCACCTAGCCAAGGGCCTGCACAAAGGAGGCACTTAATAAAGGCTTGTTGATTCATCTACAAAAGTGAGGGAGTTAGACCAGACTTTCTCTGACTTTTCTCTTTTAGCTCTAAATTTGTGGTTGTTGTTCAGTTGTTTCAGTTGCATCCTACTCTTCATGACCCCTTTTGAGGTTTTCTTGGCAAGGATACAAGGTTTACCATTTCCTTCTCCAGCTCATTTTACAGATAAGGAAACCGAGGCAAGCAGGATTAAGTGACTTGCCCAGGGTCACACAGTTAGTAGGTATCTGAGGCTGGATCTGAAGTCATGAAGAGGAGCCTTCCTGATTCTAAGCCCAGTGCTCTACCTACTACACATACTATCTACCTACCCCTAGCTCTAAATATATAAACCTTAATTATTCTCTTTATTGTGCTGATCACATATTTTAATCTGACAGATATTGTGTTACTTAACATTTAAGAAATACTTTAGTGCTATAAGTTAAAACTGTTCATGATCCTAGTCTTTCATTTAAAAAAAAACATTGAAATCTAACTTTAAAAAAATCCAGGCGTAAATCAGTAAAAAACTGAATCAAAAAGTTAATTTGTTGGTGATATTCTATCAAAAAATTTAAAATATAGATCCCACTGAAATAGAAATCATTGAATAGTAGAACTAAAAGATATCTTAGACATATAATTCAACCTCCATTTTACAAATGAGGAAACTCAAAACACGAATGGAAGAATTTTAGAGCTAGAAGGGTCCTTAGAAATTGTCAGGTCCAGGGCTTTTCAAAGACAGGCTGCCAGCTCACCATGGCACCCAGTGATTATATACAGTGCCTAATATTTTTGGCACATTGGTCTTCACCAAAATATTCTCTCTCTGTTATATTTCTCTACCATCTGGTTCCCGGATTATCTCGTAAGGGTATCTTATTAATGTCACATGGGTTTGGCAAATGAAGAGAGCATTTCTCCACATGGAAAGAACAGGGAGCCTACTTTTCTCTTCTCTGACCACTGGAGAGTCACTGGGTGATCTCTGCCCCCTGGATCTACTTTATTATTCTTTGGGTAACAAATAATTGTTTCTTCATCAGGTTAGTCAGCTTTTTCCTTTTCAAAAGGACATACAAACATATGTATATATATGGATACATGTTTTTACATATTAATTTACTGCATCTTTTTCCAGGATTCTTTTTTTTTCCCCTCCTTGGCATGACGTTTTACTATTCTCCAACCTCCTGACACAATTCAGGATTTTCCTTTTCCTCTTCAGATCCTTTTTGTCTACTTTATTTTTCACTTTGGAAACCATCCCCCCATCCTTTTTAAAAGGGAATGCTCACCATCCCTGATGCCCTAAAAGAGGTGCTTCTCAGGTCCCTTCAAATTTTCTTCTAGGAAGACCAGCCTGTATTTTGAACTTAGAAAGCAGTTACTTGACTGTAGAGAAAAGATAAAAATCTCATAGTCATCACAAGTCACTACACAATTCTTCCTATTCTTTATACCTACTGGAAGTAAGACCCCCATGGCTTTGTCTTTGAAAATGCTTGTGGGTGATTATAACTCATCTTATTAGGTCCTTGTTACTCTCTGATTTGGTGTTTGGTTTCTAGATCCAAAGCAACATTTTCAAGCCCTGATGAAGTCTTAAACACTAAATTTCATGGCTGAAGAGACTGACTCATACAAGGCTAGCACTTTTAGCATATATAAAATTAAGGAATTGTTTCAGAGCAGAGGTGTCAGGCTGCATGTAGCCCATAGTATTCCTGCATGTGATCAAATCACAATAAAACATAATTGGGAAATATTTAACAAAATAAATCAAAATACTATAAATATAGGTAATATTAACATGCTATTTTCTAAGTCAATACATGGTCTGCAGGGATCCTTATGTAGGTATTAGTGGGCTTCATTTCTGTTTGAGTTTGACACCACTATTTTAGAGGGCCTCTAAAAATGAAATTCTAAGTATTGTATGTATCATGGGATCAAATAACTTCCTATAATTGTTCTCTGTAAAATTAGCAGAACCACAGGCTACAACTTCTGGAACTTTCTGGCAGTATCATGAGACAACATTCCATGCCTTGCATGTATTATTGGGCTTTCCCAATTTAGAGTTTAAATGAGTACATACATGTAATGAATACTCTAGAGATATGCTGTATAGCCTAAGTGAAATCTCCCTTCCCTTTTCTGGGCAGCAACCTTCAAACCTAGCCATGGCTGCCATTGTAGGATAGTGATTTTTTCAATCTTCTCTAATCATTCCTTGATGAACTAACAGTAGCAGCAGGATCATCCTTTTGCAACTACAGTCCCTGCAAGACCAGCAGAGTTCTGTTCCAACAGATATTAAAGGGGCAAATCCCTAGGGCTTTACCATTACCCTAATCAGACTAGCTGAGAAGCAGCACAAAGTCCTCAAAAGATACGGGGGAGAAGTTCCCAGGGTTATTGAAAGGAAAGGAAATCTGGATAATCTATGAACAGATAATTTGAAAGTTAGTTGTATGCTGCAAATGCATACTTTTTCTGTATATCCATCTGACCCTACAAAATGATCAGTTCCATTGGGCCTATGATTCCTCCCATCTCAATGATGCACCAGTCAGGAGACAAATTCTTCTAATTTGTTGCTATATTTCCTCTTGCCCCTGCTGAAACTTCCATAGCATCTAGTAACATGACTAGTTTGCCCATTTCTATTACAAGCTAACATGTATTCAAGGTGGGCTAAAATGTGTCTGTGAGAAAGGGGGAAATTGAGTGCAAAATAAAGTGAGTGAATGAAAGGTAAAGAAACTGGATAAAAAAGGGAGTGGTACAAAAGAGAATATTCCAGAAGAGAAATGATTTGTCATTGTAGAACCACAAGATGTTAATAAACATACTTACAGGCATAATTTGATATAGATCCTCTATTGCAACACTGCAGATGCCTACTGGTGTGTTCTGGTCACCAGGAACAATGGGAGGACTTAAGAGCTTCTTGTAACAGCAGGGTGGGAAACGAATATCCAAGGTAATGCTGTTATATACAGCTAGTCCCATAAGCTACATATGTTAAATGTTAAGAATTGAAATCAAATCCATGATAGCGACCACATTTTAAATAGACAATCATCCAGGGAAGCAACTCTAGTGGAGAAGGGGGACCCCTTGTCCTCACTGCTTCAATGACAACTGACCATTGATAGGCAAGTAATTCCAAGAAACCTGGGAAGAGGAGTGCTCCAGGGACCACCAAGCCTGCTCTGAGCCTCATCCCCCATTGACATTATAGGGTAATAATTCTTGTGGAGATGTGACCAGTTAAGTGCCTCTGTAGATTCTGAAGCCCCCTCCTCATCAGCTGCCACATTTATTGAAATCCTAGTCATGAAAGTTCTTATCACAGCCCCTGGCATTGTCAAATGGTTCAATATCAGTAAGAGACATGGTTTTATCAGTGGAAATGACATTAAAGTTATCATCTGTTTTGCCACTGAACCTTGAGGACCAGGGAGCCTTTCCATCTAACTCTCTGATAAAAACTTTACATGTTGATTCCTGATGAGCAGGACCTGTCTTGCATTCCTACTTGTATCCCCAGTGCAGGGCACATAATAAGCATTTAATGAGTGCTTTTTTATTCATTCATTCCAGCTTCTTTCAGATTTATTTTCAGATGTCCATTTGCTTCTACATATTATATTGTTTCCCTTTTCTCTCTTTCAAAAATTTCTCCCTTAGTTTTGGTGAACAAAATCCTTTTATTAACAACAAAAAAAGGAAAAGGCTAAATGGACAGAATCCATGACAGACTTAGAAACCTTGATCCAAGACCACAAAAGGTATCTATTTCAGACATTTCTCAAGAATGTTTAATACATTCTAAAATTAGATTAACATGCATGTAGGTGATTTGAATAGAAGAAGCAGTTTACTAAAATGAGTAGCCCTCAATGTTGATTCTGGCTATAGTCATTTTGGGAATTTTAAAATTAGAGTATCTGAAGAAAATAAGAGCTGGGTTAAGATGTGTACATAAATATGCTATTGACAAATTACAGGATAGTTATACTCCTACAGTGAAAAGTTAATCCAATGGTTTTCATATGAACAGATTACTGTGGAGCAGTGAAGTTAAAATAAAATAATGCAAATATATTTATAAACTTTTCCCAGTTTGTGGTTTTTTTAATGTATATATTCATATTATGACAGATGTGTGGGAGGAATGTAATTGACCCATTTGCAAAAAGAAGAGTTTTAGATCATGTTACAGAATATTTATACTCCAACTAAATAAAGATTGTATCAGGTCACCAATGAAGCAATTCATTTTATAGTCTTGGAGGGGAAACTGCAACATATGACTTTGGGTTTTCTCTGTGTGTGTGTGTGTGTTTTTAATATCACTTGGAAATAAAAACAGCTTGTTGGAGAAGATTAAACATTCCAGCTTGCTTAAGTTAGAATGAAAACTTACAATGATCTTGAGATAATTGGATATTAAATTGTAATACTGTACAATGCAAGTAACTATATACCTATTTCAGAAAATATGTAGTGAACTCAATAGTATAAAATAGAAACTCAATAGCTTTAAAATACTTCCATAAAGTGCCCTATATATGTATACATATGCATACTACATATATATGTAAATGTAAATGTGTATATATATTTATATACAGAGAGAGTCCCCATGTCTAGAATCAGTTTTGCTTGCAAAAAACTATTGTATTAAGTTTTTCCATGAAACCTTTAAAGCACCTCATGTAGATACCACAGATATGAAGGATAGGATATTTTATAAAATCCAAAATATTACAAATGTTCTAAAATTGCAGAAAATACTTTAGATTCACAGTTTTTCCAGAAAGAGCAAAAGCAGAATTTTACTTTCAGAGCTTCAAAACTGAAAACCACACATTCTGGAACAATTCTACTTTCTCACTAAGTTGAGTATTTTCTCTCTTTAATTTCTTCCTAATGTGATTTTCTTCTATCATAGGTTTCAAAGGCCACTAATCTTGATTTCTCTGTTTTAATGCTTTGTGTAACAAATATTTAGGACTTAGTGGTAATGAAGATAATTCAATTTACATGCAATGAATACTCAAACTTACCAATTGTGGAAACATACAACACACAATATATATTACGTGTGTGTATAAATTGCACAGAAATTGGTGTCTACAGTAACAGAAACAACCAGTAAACTTTCTGTCCAGCGTTTTGCTTATAATTCTATTTTGCGGGATAACTATGAAGAACGTTATATATTGATTACAAAGTTCTGTATGTGAAAATATCTGCTGAGTTGAAAATTTACTCCAACCCTTTCAAACTCCTTGACATAACTGTACTTGGATTGTCTTTCCATCTCCTTTGGGTTATTCTTCCAGAATCAACTCAAGTTTGCCTGCTCTGTGAAGTATTCCTCAACTGAGAACAGAATACTTTGGAAATTTCCCAAGAACAAACTAAACTTAAACAATCATATTTTGGTACCTTATATAGTAAGCACCAAATTAAAGAATACAGAAATATTGAATTAATAATTTGCATTTGAATAAATAATTTGCATTTTTAATGTTTTGAAGCACTTGAGTTTCTTATTCAGGTTATATCTGGAATATGTTGTTTCAATTATATAAAGATTATCTAGAAAAAATGAAAATTAGTCTTCTGACTTTTTAGCTTCTATATCAATATGTATGTTGATTTATCCTGTTTATGACAAACAGAAATATTACTACTAACTACTACTACTACTACTACTACTACTACTACTACTTCTACTACTACTACTACTACTACTACTACTACTACTACTACTACTACTACTACTACTAGTTATTGGAAATTAGTAAACTTTATATTTAGTAAGATCATTTTATTTTACAAATATAGTTGTAATCTTAAAAAAATACACAAATTCCTTTTTCTCTAGTCTGTTAGCACCTCCTAGTGGACAGTTTAAAGGATACAATTCCAACCAACCGAAATTCAGAATAATTATCACATTTAAAACTGCTAAACCAATGACAATGTGAATCCTTGTGATATGCAAACATGCCTAAGGAAGGAAAAACAATTTCATTAAAATAATATATTTAGCAAAAGTGAACAGTATGCAATACAAAAACATACGAAGTTCACATATTCAGCAAATCTATCCTCCATCAAAACAATTTCATACTAACTCCATGACTGAATCACCACTGAATCACCACCGTGTGTGTGTATACACACACACATATACATATGTACACATATACATGTGTATATATCAGCACACACACAGTTATAGAACACATTAGTCAAATAGTCTTCTTTTGATACGATGGGTACCACAACACATAACTATTTGAAGAGAGTGATCTTTTATCAACCAACAAAAAGTTGACTTTTTGAAATCAAACCAACTCTTGATTACTTAGGAATTAGTCACTCATTTTCTGGATCCTGCAGTTTCTTCCTTCTCTCCGTTGCCTAAACTGAGAGAACTCTATTGCCCATTAGCCCTAAACAAAGGGTACATACACAAACAAAGTAGGTGATTCTATGTAGTCAATACTGTCACGTTAGTTGTTCTGCTGTGGCACATGAGAGAGATAAACTTTAAATGTTACTGTGCAAAATTAAATCTAGGCAAGGTTAAAAATCCACCAATTTTATTTATTCATGACTCTCCTACTTCCCACTAACAAAGACACTGAAAAAAAGAGTAAAAAAAAAATCCTACTTAAGATAAGTCTTAAGAGTGTTATTCTAAAGAAGATAGGCAATACCTAACAAAAACATATTTTGTCAATCAGTTATCATTGTCAGATCATGTAAAGTATTTTGCAGATCTTTAAAACTTTATACAGGGTATTCAAACATCTTAGCCCAGGTAGCTTAATATATTAACATGAATAAATATTCATAAATTTATTTATAATTTCATTCATAAATTTATTTATAAATATGAATATAATAAATATATGTTAACAGAAAATTATTATTCTATAAGCTCTTTATAAAGGAAACAAAATCTAGTTTTCAAGGCTTTCTCGCCTTCTGGTTTGGGGACTATCATCTGAACCTTGTTTCCTTCAAAAAACTGTGACAAGACATACATCTTGAATGCAGCTTGTTTTTTCCAGTACTGTGTCATACTGAATGCCAACAGGTAAAGCAACTTATTCACTAATAAAGTTCTATGTATTTACACAGAATCATATAGTTTTTAGTACTGAGCTCAGGAGAAATGACATGACTTGCTCATGAAAAATGAGATGACCAAATGTCCTATAAAAAGACATTTCTTTTTGTGTTTGGGTAAACGATAAAATCAACTCTGCCACCTCCTTTACTTGCCTCTCTAAGGAAAGACTTGAACCATCCTTCTGTTTAGCAGCACCCCATCTGTCTTTCACTTATTCCAAGAATATGAAGATCGATATAATTCAGTCCCTCCAGTGATATGGCCACTTACTGGTCACTGGTCAAAGATCTCACAATTATAATATCAAGAGCTAAGTTTACATTTCTAGGCAGTCTAAAAATGGATTTTTAAACCTTTTTGGCTTCACTTCCATCACTTTGCCATCATTGTTGCAGCAATGGAAGACAGCTCCATGGAACTAATAAACATTTTCCACTTTCCTTTGTTTCATGAATGCCATGACCAAAGAATGTATCACCAAGTGATCAGGCTACCTATGATAAACTACTCCATCCTTAAGTAGGTTAGAACTCAGAAAGCAGACACGTTGCCAGAACTATACCTGAAGCTTTTCATGCATGGTAAAATCTGCCAGAACTGGTACTCCAACGAGAAACTCTAAGAAACCTGGGTCACATTCATACTATGATGAAAGATTATATTAGGCCTTTGAAACAACCTGAGGAAGGACCTTCTAGGACACAGTGTTGGACCTCTATTTGTGACTTATGGAAAGATGCAAACAAAAACTACACGGAATAAAGTGGTAGGAAAGGGTTGCCAACGTACAGTACCTATGGAAGATTACCCATACCAATGAAATCATGGACCAAATGCCAAATTAGCCAAGAAGAATTCTGTATTATTTTTCAAATGTCAAGGCACAACAATCCAGTACAGCTCATTATTATTATGTTGTGCTCCCTCTAAGTGAATGACATAATTAACTTCTATATATTTAGTTCCTTTAGCAAATTACATTCTAGTGATTTAAAAATATTGCTGCAAGACCATATCTTTTGCACATAAATCAAGTAAAAAGACATTTAACCTTGGTGTATTTGTTTAACTTATTTGTAACTCTTCAAATGAAAAGTCAAGGACCAAAGAATAATCTTTGTGGGAAAGTATTATAAGTATTAAGACAAAATAAGTTAGCAAATTAATAACAGAATATCTTATAATGAATCATCAAAATAGTGTTAAACCAAAAACACTCATACGATTAATTTATTAGGATAAATTGAAGTAGTTTATGGAACAGATTATAACATGTAAGACTATGATGATAACGGGTCTTGAAAAATGTTGATAATTTTTGCATTAATATTCTTTCCTTAGTGTTCCCGAACAGGGGCACTGGGTAGTCATAACATGAAACTGTTAAAACTTTAAACTTCTTTTCTTGCAATCTAAAAATAACATTTTGGCATTTACGTCTACAATTGTACAATTTTGGGGAGGGGGCAAAACAAGTCACAATAACCTATATGACTGGGTAAAATTACTATAATTGTTAATTGCGTGAATTTGAGGACATGTTAATTACAAAACTTTCATCACAAGTACTCACCATAGTCTGGGTGAAAAATTTGGCGAATCAGGAGAAGAAACCACTCTTTTGTCAAGCCACCCATATCAAGGCCAGCCTCACCCACAAATGTCACTTTCAGCTTCTTCTTCAAGTCTCCTCTTTTCCTTGTCAACTGTTTAAAAATATTACCCCAATGTGAAGATATTAAAATAAAGATGCCATCTTTTAACTAAGGGAATCACACATTAATTATTTTTCCAATTCATCAACTTTTTATTAAAATTTTAAAATCACTTGAATCACTTTAGATAATTAAATAATGACTATTCTAGTCCAACTGAAAAATGGGTAAAGCTTTGGACATTAGAGGAAAATTGATTATTATCTAGAAATAGCTCAAATAATATTAGAATAGGAAGAGCCATAAGAAATCATCTAACCTTAAAACTTCATTTACAGATAACAGAAAGTGATTTGTATAAAGTGGCCTAACTAGTGAGTGACAAAATTAGGACAGGGACCCAGGTTTCCTATTTCTTCAATTTATCTTTGCCTATTTTAAATAATGAATATTCAGTAACTGCTCTCAGAAAGGGACTAGGAAATCTGGGTCCAAGACTGGGACTATGCTCTAACGCTAACCAGCTGTGGATCCTTGGCAACCTCCTTTGTCTCAGCTGTAAAATGGGAACACTAGAGTAGATGATGTCTAAAATCTTCCCTGTTCTGATAATTTATAATTCTATCAAATAAGGGGCTTTACTATGAACAATATAACCTAAAATGCCATCATAATATTAAAATAAAATGAGGAATGTTCATTGCTATTTAGAAAAAGTAATACTTAGGGGAGGCTAGGTGGCACAGTGTATTCACTGAAAAATAAATAGGAAAAAAAATAGAGCGTTGGCCCTGGAGTCAGGAGGACCCGAGTTGAAATTTGGTTTCAAACACTTGACATACTTACTAGCCATGTGACTTTGGGCAAGTCACTTAATCCCAACTGCCCTCCAAGAAAAAAAAAAGAAAAAAAGAAAAAGAAAAAGTAATACCTAGCAATATTTCTAGCATATATCAAGTCCCAGACTGAACTGAAAAAAAATAAGTATTAAAGTGATAAATATTAGTGAGGAAGCATTTCACTGTACCTCATCGAGTGAATCACTAACAAGGTGTGTTCTTCTTACTTTCATATTTAGAAATAGCATATTCATGTCAGGTCTTTGCCTTCGAGAAACTTTGTCCACCAGACTTTGCTATTTGAATCAAAGAAAGATCATTTTCAGTTTTTCAAAAGTATAATTATATTAAACTTTTATTAGTAAAACGGATAAATTTTATAAAAATACACATATTTTTACTATCACCATGATATCATTTAATAATTCTCAAAAGCTAGTAATACTTATATATTAGAATCTTGTTATAAAGGTATCCCCTATAAATTTATCCCATAGGTCCATCTTATTGGTGAAACTGACTTATGACAAGGTCCTTTTGGTACTTCAGTAATCAACCTACCTTGGATGGGATCCAAGAATTAGGCCTTATTGATCTTTTAACATCCTAGAGTAATTTAACTTATGGAGAATAGCCAACTACAGGAAATGCAGAGTATTTACACTGAAATTCCAATTTATTTTCTAAAGTTAGTTAATTTTCTAGTTTCACCAAAAAATACAAAACAGAAAAATGTTATCTCCAATAAAAAACTGGTCAGGCAAATGATATCTTGGGTATTTGACAATACATGACATTTTAAAAGTATGAGCATGCACAAAGACATATTCACAGCCTCCTCCACTCATTTTCATTAAAAATATCTCCTACGTTACCTTCTCTGGCAATAAAGAAACAGAACTCTTGTGTATCAGATAAAAGTAAAAAAGTAAAAAAAAAAAACCTTATCACTGAAAAGATGAATACTCAAATTCCTTTTCAAAATTTTTTAACAATGCAAACTAGTTTAAGAAAAGGACCCATACAACAAGACCATTGTTATAATCTGTTCAACTAACTACTAAAACTTTCTGGGTCCAGGGACCTTCCACCCTTGGTGACTAATACTCTCCTATGGATCTCCCTGCTTAGGTTCTAGATTCTTCAGTATAACATCTGAAATAGGTCTGTACTTTCCTGATCAGTGGTATCTTTTGCTCTGTACTTTTTACTCAGTTCAATACTCTATTTTTAAGTAGGATTTACCTTCTCTGTGAGTTGTAATACTGAAAATGACTCCCTAAGTTAAAGTATACTAAAACATTAAAAAATCAGTAAGGTCAAATGTGTTTTTACTGCCATGGGGATATCTTAATAGGAGTTAGGCCTCTAGAACCAAAGGTCTGCTACTCAAATGATGGAATTCTGGGCACTGAGATAGGCTAGAGGAAATATTGTTGGTCAAAGGAGTGTTCTTGGCTTCAAGTCATACCCCATACTGAGCTACCTGCTGGAAAGCTGAGCAGACAGACCCTAGAGACCTGGGTTGGCACCCAGTTCTGACACTTGCTAGCTGTGCCTGCCTGGAGGCAAGTCACTTCAAAACTTAGCTTCAACTTCTCTATCTGCAAGACAGGGTCCATCTTATTTATATTAATCACTTCATGGGACTATTGGAGGAAAGCACTCTGGAAACTGCAAAGACCTTTTTTTCAGTGTAAGGTGTTCATCTTGCTGTTCTGAGGTGGTGCCATTGGACCTAATGATTTACTGGTTAGTTTCTCCCATCCATCTGGGTCAGACACCCTAAGTAATAATAGGCCAGGAATACACAGAGGACTAGCTAGCAACAAGGTACATATGTGAAACATGTTCTTTTAAAAAAATTTATGGAATAAAATATGCATTTCCATAACACAGTAAAATAAAAATGACTGCTCGTGAAACTGCAAAACTATTGTGTACAACTTTCTATTCTTTTAAAATATATAATAAAGTTATCAAGTAAATTTATTTTTTTTCTTTCTCCTTAACCCCCTCCAGAGAGGGCCTCCAGAGATAATACAAATAGTTATGTCTGTAGAATACTCTATACATACTTCTATTTATCAATTCTTTCTCTAGATGTTCTTTAAGGAAGTAAAAATTACTCACAAATGGATAACTGCTCAGAGAAATTTTGACAAATTTTGAATAGTTTTGATTTAGGTTCCTGCCCTCCCTCCCCATATCAAAAATCATAAGTCAAGGAAAAACACTAAAAATCAGTATTAAATATTATGAATGCAAATACAGGGAACAAAGCATCATAGATTTAGTGATAGGGACTCCTCCTTGGATTATTTTGACTAAAGACTACGGGGTTTCAGCAGCTACACAAGATGAAGGGTGAGTTTTTCTACTAAAAAATACCTGTTAAAATCTTTCTCCAGGGGGCAGTATAGGCTTTGAAACTCTCTTGGCAGGCATAAGCAATGACCTTTCTTCTAGTACCCCCATACCCCTTTGAGTTCTTTGATCAGTAAAGGCTGACTATGCATGTCACCAATCACTCAAAGCTTTCTTTCTGGGTTGTGACAAAAAGAAACATTTGCCTTCTGGGAACTGAATTGCCAAAGGAAAATAATCTTTAGATTTTATACTAATTACGCTCCTAAGGTTCTTTTTATTTTCTCAAGCCAAACACAAAAAAACCCTTATTTTCCCTATGTGCTTTATTTTATTAAAAAGCAAACAACTCCAACTGTGTAAACTGTGAAGAGATTATCATGATGAATAAGCAATAAAGTATGTGCCTAGATACAGAACTGAGTGTTGTTATCCTCCTTAACGTCTTATCATCATGTTTCATAATGATATAGAGGGGACCCTGTATTCTTTGAGGCTATGCCAGTAGAGCTCAAATTTTTGAAAGTTTGAGAAGTAGTTGGAAAAGCTCTGAGTACGGGCCCATTTGTTCAAGGAATAGCCTAGCTAAAATTGGAGAGGCTCATCACCAAGGAGAGGGAAGAGGAGAGAAGAGGGAAAAGGGCGATGGAAAAAGATATAAGGCTCCAAAGAAGCAGAAAAACATAACTAGAAAACCATTTATTAAGTTATAAAGGGTTCATGATCCACATAGGCAGAAAACCCACATAGATGAAATTGCAGATCTCTGAAGTATCATGAATAAATAAAATGTCAAAATGTATAAATGAAACGGACACAAATTCAATTTGACAAATTTAATGACATGCATCTTGATTACATTAATAAGCATGTATTTGCTACACTAATAACTTTGATACATAGTAACTTGGTATAAACAGTTAAGGGAATGAGGGTCTAAAGTCAAACTTCCTGATCTTTTTTTCTATGTCCAGCTTTTCTCAGAGAACAGCTGTTTTAATTTTACCTCATTACACAATGGGCAAATTCCCTGTGATGGTGGATATAGGAATAAAGATTGCTTTTAAAGGGTATGTCTTCTAACCTTTGCCTTGGGCAGTTACCTGGGGAATTAAGAGACCTAACCTTGACAAAACAATCAGGTGCTGGGTCTAGGGAGAGTGCAGAGAAACGAGGAAGTGGTGTTTAGAAAGCATTTCTGATGTTGACTATAGGAAGGGCTAGCAGAAGCAAGCAGGAAACTAATTTAAAGTCTGAGTGAAGGCTTCTGCAAGAGTAAATAGCTGGTTAAGAAGAAATTATCTGAGAATGAGGTATGAATTTTGAGAGAATGGGTTACAGTAATGAAATGATGGGCTCTTAACCAGTGATGGGCACATCTCATAAGGATAAGTTGAAATAAATTTGACCGGCACAATCTGACCTAGAGTGCTGAAGTCAGAGTCATCAACAAAGCAGTTATTACTACAAAGAGAGGAATAAAATTCAGAAGAAAAAACCAATATTTCTCAGGGGACAATATCCAAGAAGGGAGGCAAAAGATGCATGTTTCAGATGTCTATGGATAAATGTTCAGTGTATAATTAATAAAATAAGGATCTAAAATATAGATGCAAGTAGGTAAATTCAACCTGCTAAGTATCACTGAGGCTTGGTGAGTTGTTATGTATGATTGGAACAGAAAGACAGAATATGTATATTGTTCAAAAGAAAGAACTCAGAAAAAACGGAACAATGAAGTGGTAGTCTAGATCAAGAACAGTAAGGGAATACATTAAAGAGAAAAAGAAGTGATGTGATAGAAGAATACTACAGGTCATCAGGCTAGAGGGTGGAAATGGATGATAGACTTGGGAAATACTGAAAACCTGTCATGGAGATACAGCACAGTAGTGGTGAGAGACATCTTCTAGAGTTCTTTGTTAAAAACAGAGCAACTGACAAATTCTTGACATACATACAATGCACATACATAGTGATAGGAATCTTGGGAGGATATGATCAAATTATTTATAAACTTCATATCAGATAATTAGGGAAAAGCTGGACATATAGAAATACATAAGATATATACAAAATAAGACAGGAAAAGACATTAATATCTGGGAGGTCCAGGAAAACCCTCTGGCCAAAAGTGAAACTTGAGCTGATGCTTGAAGACAGCCAAGAATTCTAAGGTGAGGAGGAAGAATGAGATGGAACATTTTCTGTATGAACAACATCAAGAAAACCAGTATGGCTGGACTTTTGAATAGATATTTGATTCCAGAGATAACAGGGAGCAATAAGAGTTTATTTGGGGGTGGTGGTCGGGAACTGTGTGTGATACGGCTATGCCTGAACTTTAGAAAAATTATTGAATCAATTAAGGAGGATTAGGTGGATTCTCATAGTGAGGGCCCACTTTAGATTAGACAACAAAAAATATGTAGTTAATGTAGGATGGTTTTATTACTTCTTCTAACTTCATTCAGAAGCAGGTGAGTAGGAACAAAGGAGGAAGGTGGCAGGAATAATACAGGGTTAGGGACAGGCAAGGCATTAATAGCGACAGGACAAAGGAACAAAGGATTTAAGAGTAGAAAATAGCGCAGAGTTAAACTGGTTCTTCAGATGGTTACAATAAGTGGAATTCCACATGGCTTGAAATGAAAGAAGAGACTTTGGTCCAGGATAGAATTTTTTTAAAAATAAAATTAATGTGATGAAGAACAAAATTAGGGATGCATTAGAGAGGTCAGTATGGTCATCCAGGAAACTCATCAATAATAGGGGCAGTTAGATGGCAGAGTGGATACAGCACTAGGCCTGAATCAGGAAAAACTCATCTTCCTGATTTAAACAAGGCTTTAGACCATTACTACCTATATGGCCCTGGGAAAGTCACTTTACCCTGTTTGCCTCAGTTTCCTCAAATGTAAAATGACCTGGAGAAGGAAATGGCAAAACACTCTAGTATCTTTGCCAAGAAAACTCCAAATGGGGTCACAAAGAGATGACTGAAAAAGAATTGAATGATATTAATAAGAGCTGACATTTACAGAATTCTCTATTGTTTACAAAGTACTTTTCACATATCAACTCATTTGAATCTCATAACAACTCTACAATATGAGTACTTCAAGCATTATTTTCTCTGTTTTACGTATGAGCAAAGTGCAGTTTGGATACATTAAGTGATCTGATTCATGTTCATACAGCTAGTGAGTTTCAAGGGCAGAGGCGAAACTCAAGTTTCTTAACTCCATTTACAGTTATTTTTCCCTTAAATGTCAAAGCTCAGAGCAGGATGAAACTGACAATGACTGATAAGGACGAGAACAACAACAAAAGGCTTTTTTATGTTGGAAGCAAAAAGAAAGTCAAAGTCAGGACAGAACCACTTTTGTGGGTTTTTTTAAACGTAATTTACTTTATTTACTTTTTATCAATGATCAAGCATTAATTTTTCTCTTCCTCCTATCCTTTGCTTCTTTGAAAAAGAGGAAAAGAAAACTCTTGTTAACACACATCAACAGTCAAGCAAAACACATTCTTATGTTATGATAAATTGACCATATCCCAAAATGTCTTATTCTGAATCCTGAGACCACCACCTCTTTCATGGTTTGGGTATCATGCTTCATCATCAGACCTTTGGAACTAGGGTTGGTCATTGGGCTGATAATAGTTCTTACATCTTTACTTTACCTAAAGCACAATAGATTTTTGCTGGAGCCCTTTAACTGCGAGAATCTTTAATGTTTCAAGTGTGTTTTTTAGAGGGAGCTGGTGGCACAGTGGACAGAATACTGGGCCTGGAGTCAGGAAGACCTGAGCTTAAATCTAGCCTTAGCCACTTATTAGCTGTATGACACTGGGCAAGTCACTAATCAGTATCCTCAGCTGTGAAATGGGGATAATAATAGTACCTAGCTTAGAGTTTTATTGTGAAGATCAAAAGAGATGATATTTGTAAAAAGCACTTAGTACAGTGCTTGTCACACAGAAGATGTTATGTAAGTGCTTATTCTCTTCCTTTCCTTTTTGCTTATGAGCAACATATTATTGAATTCTACTTTTTTATCCTTTCTGCTATTCTTTCATTTTATGGGTGATTTTGTCCCATTCACATTCACTATTATGATAATTAATTGGGTTTTCCCCCTCACCTTGTTCTCTTACACTTTTCCTTCTCTTTGTTTCCTGCCTCCTCCTTATAAAAAAGAAGAGGGGGATAAAAGAGGAGAGTACAAAATGTCAGTGCTCTAGGTTTGGTGCCATTTGCTTCCACTCTTTTGCCCCTCTTCTCTTTCCTTAACTAAGAGGCTCAATGACAGGTTCTACTATTTTCTTTTAAACCTCCTATTGAGATCTATCCTCTTTAGTTTGTTTTGCTAAGGAATACTCTCTCCCTTAGCCTACTCTCCTGATTTCTTACTTTTTCCTTTTCCCTCGAGTGAATTAAATGTACCTTTGTACCCACCTGTGTGTTCATGTGTGTGTATATGTGTATGTGCTTTCTTCCCTTTTTTGACCAATTCTGATGAGAATGAAGTTCTCTCCATACTACTTTTCTCCTACTCCTTCCTCTTTTTTACAACTAGGTCATGATTAGTGTAAATAATGAGTCCCCTTGAAGCAGTTGAATTATTTGAATTCACACTGCATATTTCTATTGGGTTGCAACCAATTAACATATTTTACATAATTATAACTTTAAACAGAGAAAGCTCTAAAACACGCAATCACTTCAGATGATTTATTATTTGTATTAATCTGGATTTAGTTGTAGTCTTCTACTTGAAAACCCTGATTATGTGAAGGAATTTTTCCAACCCTTCTTTTCTGCCCCCCCCCCATACTATATTCATTTCCTCTTTTCTTCTTTTAAGATAATCAAAACATAACAAAACTACATTCAGGTTTTCTGTCTTTTTAGCCCTCTATGACTCTTGAAGATAATTGTGTTCTGAGGGGACACATCTACTATCTCCTCATATTAGAATGCCAATTGTTTATCTTTGTTTAATCCCTTATGATTTCTTGCCCAGTTTTACATTTTAAAATATTTATTATATTACATTATAAAAAATATTTGTCTTGACTCCTGTGTTTATATTTCAAAGTTTCTATGCCAATCTGATCTTTTTATCAGAAATACTTTAAAATCTTTTATTACATTAAAGATCTATTTTTTTCTCCTTGTATAATTACACCCAATTTTGTTTGGTAAGTGGTTCTAGGTTGTAACCCTATTTGCCTTCCGAAATATATTCTAAGCTCTCTGCTTCTTCAAAGTGATGGCTGCTAAAACTTGTGTGACCTGACCTTGGTAATTGAATTCTTTCTCTGTGACTCCTTTTGGTATTTTTTCTTTAATCTAAGAAGCACTTAATTTTGCCTATTTCCTTCCTGGGAATTTTTATTTTGGATTTTCTTTCAGGGAATAAATTGTGGGTTCTATTTTTACTTTGCTCTCTAATTCTAAGAGCTCTGAGAGGTATTCTTTTATGATTTCAGTCTTTTCTTTTTTGGGGTCTTGGCTTTCAGGAAGTCCAAGGATGCTTTTTTCCTGCTTTTTGGAGGGGGGAAGGTAGGGCAATTGGGGTTAAGTGACTTGCCCAAGGTCACACGGCTAGCTTTGTGTTAAATGTCTGAGACCGGATTTGAACTTAGGTCCTCCCGACTCCAGGGCCAGTGCTCAATTCACTGTGCCACCTAGCCACCCCTAGGTCCAATGATTCTTAAGGTTTTTTTCTCCTTTATTTTCCAGGTTAACTGCTTTTGCTCTGAAATATCTTATATTTTCATCTATTTTTTCAGTCTTCTGACTTTGTTTTAATACTATCTGTTGTGTCATGGAGCCATTAGTTTCTATTTGGTTGGTTCTCATTTTTAAGGAGTTGGCTGTATGGTTCATATTTCTTGTGTCACGCTGCTAGAGATAGTTCTTCTGCTATATACTTTCTTCTATGACTTTCATTTCTCTTATAATCCTCTCTCTATGGCACTTATTTAATTTATAAAATATATATTTAATTCTTTTTAAAACTTTCATTTCATCTCTTCCAGAAACTCTAGTTGAACTTGTGCCCTAGCTATATTATTCCTTGAAGCCTTGTTTATAGATGTCTTGAAGTCATTCTATTCTTCTGGGTTTGTGTCTTAAATACACCTGTCACCATGACAGCTATTTATGGTGGGATTCTTTCTCTCTCTTCCTTCCTCTTCTAACTTTGGACTGTATGCTAGGGCAGGGCTCTGTCTGGGAATGTCTGGGCTGAGCATGTGTCCTCTTAGGTCCCACTGCTGCTTTCTTTGGGGGTACTGAGTATTGTTATTCCAGGATCTTAAGATGAGCTCAGGATGGGGACCCGCAAGCTCCCAAAGTTGCTGGATCCAGGGCAAGTCTGATCACGGCCCTCTTGGTCTGAACTCTATAAGTTCCTGACCTGGGCTTGGCTCTGAGAGACACAGTTGTGGGCTTATCTATGGCTGGAGTTTCAATAGACTGTTTGTAGACTTAGCCATAATCAGCCCACTGGAAAGCTCTGCAGGTCCAGAATGACAGGTTTCCTTTTTTTTTTTCTCTGGATTTCCTGCTCAGATTGTTTTGCTATTGGCTTTCAGACTAGAGGTTCAAACTGAGACTTCTCCTGTTCCATTTCACTCCCAGAGTCAGAAATCCCTTGCTGCTGCTTGCTTTTAACTTGCTTCTTGCACAGTAGATAGCCCAAGGCCTATCTACTTCTTGCCACATAATACCACAAATAGAATGTCTCCTCAGTCTTCCCTGTATCTGTGACTCAAAACTAGGCAGAACTGCCAACTGCCATATGCTTTGGTACAAGGTCCAGCCCCTCTGTGTCCTGGGACTGAACAGTTCTGGTCCTCTTTCAGTCCCTGAACTAAAATACTCTGCATAACTGTTCCTGGCTAGATCTCATCCCTAGTATCCATAGACCTCTCTTTGTCTCCCTATGCCAACTTGGACTGGAAAAAATGAGTCACTGTGATTTTTTCTTAGATTTTCCAGTCAGGATTCAGTCTGTCTAGGTCTTTGTGGAGGTACTGTTGATGAAAGCTTAGTTGTATTTCTTTTTTTCTACTCCACCTTCTTGGCTTCTCCCCAGGATGGATTTCCAGGGTGAAGGGATGATGATGACACAGAGAAAGAAGGAATAACTACTCAGCTCTCATTTTGATTATTTTTTTATACTAGGGAAAATTATCATCATGAGAAGATTAGGATAAAGATTATTGATATGGAATTGAAACTGAGAATACTGTAAGAGAATATCTAGGCACCATCAGTAAACTCAAGTTCACAGTCTTAGATGAACCACATCCTAAGGAACTAAAAGAATGTGATGTGGCCGCCAAATGACTATTGTTAATTTCTAAAAAGCTGTGAAAAATAGATGGCACAAGGCTGTAAAAGAGCAAATGTTTTTCCAATTTTCAAAAACAGAAAAAAGCATAAATCCTATCGATCTGTAATTATGACTTCAACTGCTGGAAAACCCCTTGTTACGTATTGTTGAAGGCATAGATTATGAACATTTTGAAAGGAAAGAGGTGATCAATGAGAGTGTGCAGGAGCTCATGTAACACTAACTTCACATACCTTTTTTCTAACATGGTAACCAGACTGACAGCTCAGGAGAATATGAATGAAATATATCAGAATTTCAGTAAGCATTTTTCAAAGTGTTTCAGGACAGACTTGAATACATGTTGGAGGGCTCTGAGATAGGTGATTGTGTTTAGGTGAATTCAGAACTGGCTGAAAGACTGAATTCTTTCCCAAAAGGCTATGAACAAACAGTTCTCAGAAGGAAAATTGCAAACATATGAAAAGACTGCTCCAGATCACTAACAAGAGAAATGCAAATCAGAACAACTCTGAAGGTTCATATCCAGAAAATTCAGCAAAGATGACAGAAGATGGGACGTTATTGTTGAAAGGGCTAGGGGAAAAGAGGTGCACTTAAAAAATGTTGGAGGAGCTCTCAACTGGTCCAGCCATTCTGGGAAGCATTCTAGGACAATGTCATAAAGTGATGCAGAGATTCCACTGCTAGGCATATAACCAAGGATGTCACAGACAGAAAGACCCCACTGACATGAGAAAACATTTATAAGCAGCACTTTTGGTAGAGAGTAAAGAACTAGATATACAGCAGATGACTGGAGAATGAGTGAAGGCAGATTTCTTGTAGCAGATGATGTAATGGACAGAATGCTGAACATGAGTGGAAAGACCAGAATTCAAATTCTGTCAAAGATCTTCAGTATGCATGGCCCTGGGCAAGTTACTTAATCACTTTCCACCTCAATTTCCTCATCTATAAGACAATAATAATAATAATAATAATATATCTTTTAAGAATCAAATGAGATACTACATGTAAAGTGATTTATGAACCTTAAAGTGGTATGTGAATGTTGTTTTTGTTTGGTCATTTCAGTCATGTCTGACTCTTTGTGGCCCCATTTGGGGTTTCCTTGTTAAAGATACTGGAGTGGTTTGCCATTTCCTTCTCCAGTTCATTTTACAGATGAAGAAACCGAGGGAAAAAGAGCTAAGTTACATGACAGGGCCACACAGCTAATAAATATCTGAGGCTAGATTTGAACTCAGGTCCTCCTGACTCCAGAGCTGGGGCTCTATCCACTGTACCACCCAGCTGCCCACAATATAAATGTTAGATTTATTATTATCTCAGCAGTCAGAGCAATAATGGAACTGGTAGAGAGGCATATTTCAGTTCCCTATAAAGAAACACTCTATAACAATTACAACTGTCCCAAAGTAGAATGGGCCAACTCAAATGACAGTCAAGCCCTCTGTTACCAGAGGTATTCAGAAAGAAGCTGGATGACTAATCATATGAAACTGAATGGAGATAAATGCAGTCTTACTCTTAGGTTAAAGAAATCACCTGCCAAGAGGTTTGTAAGAGGGTATTCTTGTTCGGGTATAAATTAGACTAGGTAGACCCTGAGTTATCTTGTAACTGAGAGTTTATGATTCTAGAAGACCCAACAGTTAAGGGATTCCAAGACTTTCTAGTTAGAGCCATCTTCAAGAAGGCATAATTCAAGAAACTGTATCTTTAAGAAGTCTTCTAGAAGACATATATGTTTGGGAACTGGTATGCAGTGAACAATGAAGTGTTCAGAATTCCGTTTATTTAAGGCAGAATATAGTACTTCTCTCTTCTCTACTGGTGAATATCATACTATGCCAAATGATGTTTCAGGGATCACAGAGGTAGTTGGTGGAGAAAAGGGAGGTAAAGCAATGAATGACTCTCCTCTTTTGAGGAAAAGGTATTACTAGATAGTCCTGGAAGGAGAAACGGACATTTCTAGGTCCCAGCTCTTCCACCTGTTGGAAAGAAGGAGCTGAGAGACTCATAACTCCTCCATCCCAGGGCCTACTTTACATACAGGCATATTAGACTGAATAATGTGTCTTAAGGAAAAAACCCTCTCCTCAGGCCCATTCCAAAACATCTCTCTCACACAGCCTGAAATGCCACCAATCAACTAATTCACTTGGCTCAACCGGCAGGTACCCTGGGGAAGGGGGTAGCTCCAACTAGCAGTAATATACAACTTACTTTAATCAGACTTCTTTCCTAATGCCTAGCTGAGATACACTGACAAAAAATAGGAGTCCTTACAACAGAGTTCTTCTCATCTCCCATGTCAGCTCACCCTACTTAAAGTGAGGGTGGCAGGGTAAGAGATGTCAGCAAGCTAGTCTTAGTGAGTTCTCTTCATGATGATCTGGTATGAGAACATGGGTAATGAGTTCCAGTAATGGGTCCAGGATTACCTTTGTAGACTATAAAGAATACACAGAAGGGGAGAACCTCTCTAGAATAGTCATCTTGATTTATAAAATCGATTTTAACATTTCTGAAAGGGAATGGCTTCATAGTAGTTACTCTAATGAATATAGGAAATATTTCCGTCAAGTTTTCACATTCTTTGATCTATATGTTTAAACATAAAAGAAAAAAGAAAGGTGGCCCGATCAAGTCAACTATAATTTAAACAAGAAATGTTAGCAATTTGAAATCTTTGGAGATAATGGGTATTAAAAACTCAGTATTTCTTGTGTGCCTTTTTTGACACAAAGCTGTTATTTATTTTGTGATGCTTTAATGCAAAGGTATCAAACACTTTCCAGGATGGTAGCAGCTAGCAACATTCCCAAGTGCAGCCAAACCAGATTAAAATGCAATTGGGAAACATTTAACAACATAATTTTAAAAAATACTAAAAAACCAGATAACATTATATTTTAAAACTAAATCAATACATAGCCCAAAGATCCTTATATATCTATTAGTGACTTCCATTTCTATTTGTTTGACACCATTTCTTTTATGCAGTCTCCCCATAGGTCCTTATGAATTCTTTGAAGGCAGCATCTTGCCCCCCTCCATCCCCTGTCTTTGTTTCTCTAGCACAGCATCTTTCATCTAGTAAGGCTTAATAAATACTCTAGATCCCTTAGAATGTGTGACATATTGGAACCCTTCTCTCTTCCTCAGATTCTTTGGCACATATTTCAATACTCTAGAAGATGTGTTTGCTTTCTTAGAAAACTCTGACATTTCCCAATTGTTTCAGAATACACCTATGAAGGCACAAAAATAGTCACTATATCTTCAGTCAATATTTCACTGGTTACTTAAGGTTGGAATGATGTAGTTATAGAATTATGCTAAACTAAGTCTTAACGTACAAATTATAGTTCAGATACTTCAGCATTTCCTCTTTCAATTACCTTTCCAAATCTGGTAAGATGTTGTCATAATGGCAGCCAAAAGAGCAAATTCAATCTTGGGTTTTGTAATGGAGGTATAGTATCCATAATAAAGTTAGTTGATATTAGATAGATATTTCCACTGTGCTATGTCTTACTTAGACCACATGGAAAAGAAATGTTCGGTTCTGTGTGCCACATTTTAGGAAGGGAATTGACAAATTGAATTAGGTCAAGAGGAGAACAATCAAAATGGCAAAAAGACTATCATGGTAGGATTGCTTAAGGAATGGGATGGCCAGGCTGGAGAAGAGTTGGGTACATTTAGAAGGAATTTTTGTTCAGGTGTAGGATAAACTATAATGGTCCCTTCCAGCTGTGAGTAAGGGTGCCAAGACAGCTAACTGTTTTCAAGAATTTGAAGAACTATCATGTAACTTTGAGATTAGACTTTCCCTAAAGCATAAACTTCTTCAGCACTTAGAACTGTCCCAAAGATGAACAGCCTTGGGAGACATGGGATTACCTGTCATTGAAGGTGAATGTGTTGTAGAGGGGATTCCCACACAGTGGCAGATTGGGCTTAATAAACTCTGACTGCCCCTTCCACCTCTGAGGGACTGAGATTCTGTGAAGCTGAATTCTATGAGAGGTTTATGCTCAACATGAGCTTCCTGATATTGTCTGGGCATCCAACTATTTAAAAAAGTTTATTTGGAAGTTTCACCAGTTATGCTAGGAAAATTCAAAAAGCATGTTCACTGTATTGATTATAGACAACATACAACTTTTTCTATGATCTGGCTTACCCTGGCAATGCTTATCATCTGTTGCTCTGAGTCCCTCTGAATAATGATTTTTTTTGCAGCTATAGAAATAACAAATGGATACTGACAGAAGGAAAACCTGCTCAAAAACAGAAACAGAAAACAGATTAAGGAAAAACATTTCTTTTTTTAGTGAACTATCCCAGGGAATCTACCTAAAAAAATCACTGTGTTAAATGGACACCTTTTATAATCTATTTACTAGGTTGGTATAGGGCCTTTCTTCTGAAAGTAAATGACAAAAATATTTTTAAATTAAATCGATTTTTCCACTGCTATGGATGATCAGATGAGAAAGGGCTGCATTTGGTTAGTTACCTGTCTTACCTTCGAGAGTTTCCAAAGCATTGCCAGGTGTGATATTCCTCCATGAGATCAATATGATCCAATGTAGAATTATAGAAATCAGTATAAGGGATAAGAGGAAGGTGGGCCAGATCATTTGCAGCATCTGAAAAGAAAACTTGTAGCATGATCCTCATCATCTTACACATGAAACTGAAAACTTACATATGAAACAAGCAACTTACGTACTTATTTTAGTTCAATAAAGTATTTTAATGTGCAAAATGAGAAAAGTTTCTGTTAGAGATCCTCATTTTAATAAATTCTAATTCTATTTGAAAGGAATACTTTTAAATTGAGTGAAAACTTCTGCCAATGATTTCTTTACAACACACGTGAACACATAACACACACGATTGTGATCACAGCAGTAAAGGGCACATACTACGATTTCCATATACTGTTTTCCAACCTCAGTCATTGTCTCCCATGATCCCTTATAAATTAAGGGAAATTCCTTTCTTAGGAATCACAGTTTAGTAGGTCATCTGTGACTGTAGGCTTTACAATATGCCATTGAAACTTCACTGATACACAGGAGGATATAACCCAGTAAAATATTTAAGAACGTACTTTATTATTAAAATAAATTTATTATGAAAACTAACACTGAAATTAAAACTACTTCACAATTCTCTTTGTGTAAGAGATCTTAAGCTTATCTGTGTAGGACACTGAAATCTTCAGGGAAAGATAGTATACATAAATCTATTTAAATAAACAAATGCAAAATAAAATCAACAGAAGGAAAAAAACCTACTAAGTAAAGCCAAGACTTTGGCAGCTGATGGAATCCACCAGGAACATTTTGTCATAGGTGGGAATTCTTCAGGCTTTGCAGGAAACAGGCGCAAGGAAATAAACTGTAGCAATCTGTCTACCAATTGCTTGAACCTCTTTTGTGATAACCTAGGAAAGATTTTGAAATAATTCTAATCAAATTTAACATTTCCTACATTTTGGTGACATGCTTATCAGGGGCAAAACATGCAAAAATTTCTAATATTCTTTTAAAATTTTATCAATATTTTAGATTATGAGGAATTAAAGAAGATATAAACTTCTTTGAATAATGGTTTTAATTAAATAAGAAATAAAGACCAAAATATGATTATTATAAAGCTGATTATCAGGTATGCTGATTTATTGGACTTTTAAACTTCAATTATTTTCTAATCTTGAAATATTTTTTGCCTCTTAGTTTTTTTAAATTAAAAAAAGTTATTTTGAAAGTAAATTTAGTATATTAAAAAAGGAGCATTAATCTCTTAAAAATGGCTTACAACAGCCAATGCATTTCATTACCTTTTTGGAAGAACCATAGAAAGTAAGAGTTGAAAAGGACACCTAGAAAACATCTAGTCCAAATTTTTGAGTTTACAGATGTGGAAACTGAGCCTAAGAGAGGTAGAGTGACCTGTTCAAGGCCTTCTAGCTAATAAAGCAACCATGCTAGGTCATGAACCAGGTCTTTTGCCTCTACTTTTTACATTATATTATACTCCTTCCCCTAAGTCTTTAAGTAAGTAATAGTGATCAAGGTTTAAAAAAAGTAAAGTTTTTAGATGAAGATAAAAGTGTTATGTCAAATCATTATTTCCAATATAATTGAAAAATTAGCAATAGAAATCTATCTCATAAAACAAAAATACATTAGAGACATTAAAATGATATAAAATGATTCTACTGGGGCGGCTAGGTGGCACAGTGAATAGAGCACTGGCCCTGGCGTCAGGAGTACCTGAGTTCAAATCCGGCCTCAGACACTTAACACAAAAACTAGCTGTGTGACCTTGGGCAAGTCACTTAACCCCAACTGCCCTCTTTAAAAAAATAAATGAATAAAATTTAAAAAAATTTTAAAAAATGATTCTACTAAATCATGCTTTTATAACATCTCGTTGTCTAGTAGCTTTTACAAGAGGTTTTGAAGCACTATATAAATGTAACTAATACATTTAAAAATATTTAAATGCATCTTATTATTAAATCTTCCAATGGATTCAAACAAACAGTAAGACTAGTAATATTCAGTATCATGGAAAAAATTACTTTTTAAACCAGTAAACAAGGAAATGGTGGTCCGCTTCCACTAAGGTAGCTATCTGTCGTAGCAGGTGGGCATAGATGACATAAGTAGATGTGTTATTAAACTGAGGATTCTGCAAAAAGACATTACAGGCATTTTGTTAAAACTTTGCAACACTAAAAAGAAATGCATGACACATTCTAAATAAGTACATCCTAAATAAAATGAAATTAATGATAAATGATAGCTTAGGAAAACAAATTCAAACATAAAATATCAGGTGAATATTCTTTAATGCCCAAATTTTTTTCTTCCAAATTTACAGAAAACCTCTAGAATTTCAGGGGAAATAATTACACTTATTTTAAAAAAAATCTTTGAAAAGAGAATAAGAGAAATGGTAAACATTATAAATTTTCCAAGGGACTTTTAAATTGATAAATGATAATGATAAATCTCAGAATTTTAAAAGACAACACTCACAACAACTTAGGTGCCTATAGCTCAAATGAACAGCATTTCATGAACAGCATAAAATAAATAACAATTGTAGAGTAGAATAACGTTAAAACTCGAGTCCCTTACCTTTTCCTCTTTCAAGCTATAACTCTTTCTCCCTCTTATTTCTAAGGAATTCCCTCTCATTTTTTATTGGTTCTCATTATTTGTCCATACTACTATAACTTCACTTCTATTTTTTTTATTATGGCTATATGACTAATATGACTATGAAGCAGAGACCTTCACAACCTTGGAAGCATCCTAATTCCAAGGGAACAGAAGGGCAATGGGAAAATGTATAAGCTGGATATAAGTAGTTTATAGCACATTACTAAAAATCACTCCCAGGTAAGTAGTTAAAGGAACCTCTACTACATGGGGCAGACACTCTTTGGACAAGTCATGGCATTAATACAAAGTATTTCGGTCAATAAATATTTATTAAGTGCCTGCTATTGCCAGGCACTGTGCTGAGCACTAGGGCTAGAAAGAAAGGTAAAAGAGATTTCCCGCCCCAGAAGAGCTCACAATTACACAGAATGAGAAGGTACAGGTGGTTTGTGATATTTACCGATGGAAGAAGTGTTCATATTGATGAGATTCTGAGTGTGCTGAAGTATGGCCCAACTAAAAATTAGATCTAATCTGACAAAAATTCTTAGAAAATAAAATAAGTGCTGATTCTTAATGCAAACTTAAACTACTATGTATGTATGTCCTAATTTCCCAAACAGATATATTTCCAATTTATCCCGACTATGTCTTGTTTCTATGTAATTGTTTATGTATTCTTTCTTCCATTAGACTGTGAGCTCTTTGAGGAAAGGACCTATTTTTACCTTGCTGTTTCCTCAGGGCCTGGCACACAGTAGGTACTTAATCAATGCTTGTTATGTTGCTGAATGGATAGTTTCTAAATGTCAATGTTCCAAGTATACGTAAGTAAATTAAAGAGTAAATTGCTAAACATTCCTAAGGTTCTGAAGCAACTTTCTAAGACCTAAGCCATTACTTCAAAATTTACAAAAACACCTAGAATAATGTCATAGGACAATAAACCTCATTTCAACTGTTGAAAAACAGGAATAGGAGGAAGGGGTGGAATGGCTAGATTATAGAGTTTCAAAAGACAACAGTCACAATAAGTAACTTAGTCTGATGCTCATAGCTCAAATGAATAGCAAGATATGACAAGAGCAGAAACTGAGTTTCCTTGTCTGTCTCTGTCCGCTGTTCCTTCTGTCTCAGTATCTGCTCCATTCTTTCTCCTCTCCTGCATCTCTTACTCCTCTTTTTCTTCCTTTGTCCTTTTCTATCTTTTACTCCCTTTTCCTACCTCCTCTTCTTTTCCCTTTGTAAATCACTCATGGCATAGAAATGAATTCCTTAACTTTTCATTTCTTTCATGCAGTTTTACGTTCCCTGTTCTTCATTTTAAAAGTAGATAAGATGAATATTTGCTTCCTTTCTTAAAAAAAAACATACCACAAAGCAAAAACAAATTTGGATGCTCTTCTATGTAGATGTCAATTGCTCCCCCCTCCAATGGTTCTGTGACCCTCATATGCTCCCCCTCCCAAAAGTCCTGTACATGAACAAAAGTACATAGTTTCTCATGAAATAGTTTTCTCAAACATTTCTGAGAATAGGAAAGTCTGAGATCCAGCAACTATGAGAAGGTAAATAAAGAGCAGGGATTTTGCAATTCTCAGGCCAAATATAAGCTGGATAGGAAGAAGGAGAAAGAGACGGATTTTTTACCTTGTGTGTTCTGGTCATGTCTGTAGCTAAAGTGCAAGTGACAATGAACGTAATTAAAACCCACTTTGGCTAAGATTCATTTTACAAATTTGTCAATAGTCTTAGCTTTCTGGTCACAAATGATTTAAATTCTCTAAAATATCATTTATTCACTATATATGTATATATATATATATATGTATACACATATGTGTACACACACATTTATGGACATACACACAGAGGTTTATGTGACCTGAATTACTTAGCTCAGTTTTTACTGTCTTACCTGTAGAAGTATAAAATATGCTCTAAGATCATCTTTTGATCGTGGCCTGAAAAGAAACAGAAGTCTGGTCAGTGACTATCATGAGTATTAAATTCCTACTGAATTGGTCAATAAAGTTTGGCCACAAGAACTGAGTCATGCCAAGAGAGCTCAGGAGTGGAGTGCTGGGGCTGGGGACAGAAGGGCTAGTTAGACCTAGAAGTGACAGTCACAAAGATGTTTTTAGCATTTGTTTTGTCCCCCAAATAAGTACACGAGGAATCCTTCTAGGCCTCTATCTCCTACCTGTGAAATGAGAAGGTTGGACTAGATAATCTTAAATATCTGTTTTAGGTCAAACGCTCTGTGTTTCATATGCTTCTTCACAAACTGTAAAGAAAAGAGCATTGCTATGGGCTGCTTCAGAAAGAAATGGCACTTCTGAGCAGAGATACTTGCTGCTTGGAAAACCAAGAAAGAGGTAGACAGGGTTATTTCCAGACACTGTGGCTCTAAGAGATGAGGTGAAGGTGCAAATTGGTGCTAACAAGATATTGAAACCCTCCTTAGACTATACCTACTACCTGAGGCCACTAGGTGGTGCAGCGGATAGAGTGCCCGAGTCCAAATTCGGCCTCGGTCACTTGGGCTTTGTTTGCCTTGGTTTCCTTAAATGTAAAGTGGACACAATAATAGCACCTACCTCCCAGGGTTGTTGTGAAGCTCAAATGAGATAATAATTGTAAAGTACTTCCTCAGCACAGTGCCTGGCATGCTGTAAGTGCCGCCACTGCCGCCGCAGTTACTACCACTACTGTTACTACTTCAAATCTTGTGAGAAAAACTTGGGACCAAAATAGAGTTAACATAGTAGAGCTGAAGGACAAGCCAACAACTTTTCTCTACTTAAAATTTATTTTTTTAATTTGTGCTAACTGTTCATCTTTTATGTCTGAGTGAGTTAATGAATTTTAATTTTTATAAAAAATACAGCTTAATCTAAGTAATGGTATAGTACTTCCATTCAGTTCTTAGTAGTTCAGTCCTAAATCTAATTTCTATGTTTTTATTACTATAAGACTAAGAAATGCTAGTATGACTTGGTCAACAGTGAATTAAAATATGCAGTCAGAGGTTGCAGAGGCAGTGCCTGGCACATAATCCCTTACTGAACACTTGTTGATTTACTGACTGATGTACATTACTATTTCATAAACTCTGAAATCATGATCAAACAAATACTGAAGTAAGAAATCTCTGGAGAACTAGAATAAAACTCAATCTACAATAAAATCAGGGAAACTTTCAAATCAGATTGCCAAGTTTGGTAAAACTAACCAACTTCAAAATGGTGAACATGACACTGAAAAAGGTCCTTGTATTTCTTCTGACACTAAGAATAGTATAAAAAAGATTTTGTGCTCAACAGAAGACTCACTGTGAAAACCTCTTTTAGTGGGTGTTATCATGTAGGTACTGCCTGATTTGGTGAAAGCACATGCATGGTCTGACACCGAAAAGTGTTCACAGGAGTTCCCAGAATGACTAATTTCAACACTGACATTACTCAACTTTGAACACCCAGTTTAAGAACACAACATACATGTGAATAGTCAATTTGTACCATTCTGGAGGTGAGATCTCCTAATAGGCTAAGGAATACTATTTGAGCAACACAGCATAGCAAAGAAAATCTCACTGCAAGTTGGACTTAGAACTGATTGTATGACTAGGCTTAAAGAGGAGGTCACAGGATAATAGATTAGTGTTTAAAAGAGAACTCCAGGTCCCTTTTTTAACCTCTTCATTTTACAGGTGAAGAAATGGGGCCCCAGTGAGGGGACCTCACTTAAGTGACTTGAGCAGGTCATACACTGTCAATATGACTGGAGGTCCCCAGTGGAGAATCCACAGAGAACTGTGCTATTTAATATTTTTAATCAGTTGCTTAAAGACACAAATGACTTGCCCAACAAATTTTCAGAAATATCAAGCTGGGAGAGATGGCTAACACACTAGGTGATGGAGCCAGGGTCTAAAAGGATCTTGACAGGCTTGATTGGGCTGAATCCAATAAAATGGAAATAAAAATGTAAAGTCATACACATGGGTACAAAAAATAAACTTCCCCAGCAGAAGAGATTGTTGTTTATGAGTTAGCAGTGTGATGTGAGAGCTAATGTGATCTTGTGCAGTGTTAAAAGGAGCATAGCTTCCACAAAAAAAAGGAGCCAACAGTCCCACAATATCAAGGGTTCTCAAACTTGTATGTCAAGAACTCCTCTGACAGCCTGTGGATCCCTTTTCAGAGTAAGATTTTTAAATGCATAAAATAAAATAAATGGATTACAAAGGTAAATAGTTATGATAATATTTTTTAAAAACCAGTTTGCACCCCAGATTAAGAACTCATGCCATATATGCTGTCAGACTTCATTTGGGATGTTGTATTCAATTCTGGGAATTCTGGGAACATAGTTTAAGGACAGCCATGGGAGAGTGTCCAGAGGACGGCAAACAGGATTATGAAGGGCCTTGAGTTCATGACAAATGAGGATTGTTTGAAGAAACAATGGATATCTAGGCTGGGGAAGAGAAAACTCATCATAGCCCTCTTCAAGTATTTGAAGGGCTGTCAATAGAAAAGGGATCAGACTTGCTCTGTTTGGTCCTGGGGGCACAATAAGTAGCAATGGGCATTCTGGCAAACACTGGAGAACCCCTTATCAGCTATGGGAATTCAGCTTGGTGATAAGCTGTATTAGCTGACTCCTGAGTTCTCTATGATTACTCAGCCTTGGGTATTAGGCCTTCCACCATCTGTCACCAACCTCCCATTCCATAACGATTTTCTAAATGAATTGGGTTATTAACTATTCTTCAAACACAGGACTGTCATCCCCCACCTTTGTACATTTGCACAAGCTGAGCCCCAGCATGGAATGCCTTCCCTCCTCACTGCTGCTTCAGAGAGTCCCTTATCTGTCTTCTGGGTTCAGATTAGATGCCTCCTCAGAGAAACAAGCCTTCCCAAATCTTCCCGGTCTCTTGTGCTGATGTTGTACCCTCCAGGTAGAAAATAAGCTTCTTGAGGGAAGGGATTTAAAAAAAATTTTTTTGTCTTGCTTTCTCTGGGCCTAACGAAACTCCTACATCATATGTACTTAATGTCTGCTCAGTTGAAGTGAAAGAGAAAAAATAAAGAAACAAATTTAGTTGTATGACTGTTTTTCTCATTTCACTGATTAATTTGGTTAGCTGACGGGACTTGGAAGCTGAGGACCTGGGCCCTGAATCTGCCTGCTAACATTTTACCTAGTACAGGCTCCTTATTTATGCTCTGGCTGTGCTGTTGGACTGACTACACTGGACATCCATCCTGCAGCCTTCCTTGTATCTTCAGTCTTAGCACAGTAGGGGAGTAATAAATGCTTGTTGACTTACTAACTAGCCAACAGCCTCCTGGCTCCTCTCCTTTATTCCTTAGTCTCTAAATGAGAAGAAGTTTTCTTAATTTGCCCCTGGGCTCCAGGTTATCCTTCACTTACCTCGTAGCTGTAATTTGGTTTACTTTCCCGAAAGTCTACATGGTTTGGGGCTCATGGAAGGTCTATTCTTACCTTCTGATTCATTTCTTCAACATGGTTTTGGTTTGCTTGAGGAACAATAAAGTAGCTGGTTGTTAAAGTTGGTTCTACTTTTCAGCAAAACCTTGTTTCTCCACCTCTTTTTCTAATTTAGCATCTTACCACCTCACTAATAGACATGTGGCTTTGATGGTGGAGAAAAGTGAATTATAGTAAAATGAAACCTCTGCATTTAAAAGATAAGAAAACAGGGATCCAGGGATACCTGCCCAGGGTCACACCTTCTCTAGAGTACCTCTCCTCCCATCAGAATAGTTCCTTCCAGTAGCCAGAGGAAATTTTCCATGGTGTCTACCTGCTTCAAGACTCTTGCCCAGAAAGCATCTGTTTTTTGTCTGAAGCACCAGTAATTCTCAGTTCATTTTATAAGGGACTGACAGGTTCAAATCCCCACGAAAAATTAAAGCATTTTCTGTTTTAGGCTAGCAACTCCATCTATCTCCCTTTGTTCTTTTCGATAAGGCATCTCTCAATTCCTCTTAGGAGAATGATTTGTAACAGCGGCTCTGTGTTTAAGAGAGGGCAGAGGCGTTGTGGGACAGTCTGGATATGCGATTTCATCAGTTTGGATAATACCTGCTGTGCAAAAACTTACCTACCAATGCAGATCAACTCATCCATGATTTACCAAGGTTGTGACTTGTCTATGGCTACATACTATTTATTATGTATTATGGGCACCATCTCTCTTGTGATATGTGATAACAAGATAATTTACACATAAAATCAAAACAGACATTTGCCAAGACTTCACAGAAGGATCACAGCCTTACTTCTAACTAGGTTCAAAGTACTTCTTTTTACTTGCAAATTCACTGGGCAAATAAGGAACAACAAATTAATTTGGCTTTAAGACAGCATGGATTTGTAGTAAGGGAATAGGGTTCAAAATCCAGTTTTGCTATCTGGTACCTTATGACCTTTGAAAAGTCAACTGACCTCCCTAGAGCCTGGTTTCCTCATATGAGAAATGAAGGAATTGGAGGAGATTGCCCCAAGTTCCTTTTTTTTTAATTTTTTGATTTGTTTTCTTGTTTACATCATTCATTTTCATGACTTTTTTGAATTACAAATTTTCTCCCCATCTTTCCCCTGCCCCAACCCTAAAACAACAATCCCACTGTAAAGCCCCTCCCCTGCTCTGCTCTCTTACTTTCTGGTAGGGCA
>CM053598.1:67450639-67465865 GCA_028646575.1 Pseudocheirus occidentalis | reverse complement strand
CTGCGCTGCCTGTAGTGCTTTCTGTCTTGTGGAGAGTTTTGGAGCTTGAAAATCTGTTTAGCGTCCCATTTTCTGAGTTTTTTAGTGTGTTTGTGTGGGAGCTGCGGTGCTTTGCTGCTTCTACGCCGCCATCTTGGCTCCGCCAAGAGTCTTTCATTTCTTTTCAAGCCATTTAACATCTCTGGTCACACAGGTCATACCTCTCTTCTCCCCAGAGAGAGCACAATAAGAACAGGTTTGTGCTAAGGACAACAAAAGGGTGCTTTGCTCTTTAGCTATGTTGGGAAATAAGGAAAAGATGAAAGAAAGAGTAGGACTTCTGTTCAGAGTGAGTGGAATAATGACAATGATCATTGGTAAGAAGACTGAATTACCTAACCCTTATTTTGTTTCTCTTTTGACTGCCAAGGAAAATTTTATTTTTCCTGCAAAAAAAAAATATATATATATATGAATAACAGGTGACAGGAACTTAACATTGATCAGTGAGGAGGAAGTAAAACCATGCCAAAGTCCTGCCAAAGAATTAAAGATTTTCAAACTTCAGAAGAGGTCATTATAAAACCTGATATGAAAAGGATGAAAGTCAAGCTATTTCACAGAATGTTATGCTTTAGTTGTATAATAGCTGGCCCTATAGAAAACCGGGAATTAAGCTCCCTAGGTTCACATTGACCTCTTTCAAGTGGATATAAATACAATTTGTTCCAAATTTTCTTGGCTATTACAATAGCTAAAAAAGCACATTACTAAGGAATGACTTTGCAAGGAAGAGAGCAAAAGAATGAAATGGGGATCAATGGCTTGAATGAATAACTGTCAACGTAGTTCTGTTTGACTCAGATGCTGATTAACTACAGAGATAGTTCTGAAGGACCAGTAAAAGTCATTGGTTAGCCATGTCAATAACTATTTTTGGTTTTATTTTGAATTTATTTTTAGTTTTCAACATTCATTTCCCAAAGAATTACAGATTTTTCTTCCCATCTCTCCCGTACCCCCATCTCAAGATGGCAAGCATACTGAATGCTCCTTTCCCCAATATGGCCTCTCTTATATCCTCTCCAGTTCCACCACCCCTTACTTTCTTGTAGGGCAAGATGGATTTTTATACCGTATTGCCTGTCATGTCAATTATTTTTGAATAGAACACAAAGAATGGGAGAGTTGCTACAGAATTAAGGGAAGGTACAGGTCATCCAGATTTTTTAAAAAGGGAAGAGGATGGAGTCTGATAGTCTAGCAACCTTGACTTTGAATTCTGGCAAAATTCTATGTCACATTAAACAATAAATTTCAATGATGTCTTTTGTTTTTACATTGCCTAAGTTTCTCTTTATATCCCTTCCCTTCTTTCTCCCAGACAGTCATTCCATATAACAAAGAATATTTTTACTTAAGAGGGAAAAGGAGGAAGAAGAAAGAAAAGCACAATAAAAGTGATACAGGACACATTGTTAATGGGATAATTTGTGAGCATTTATAAGGGGAGCAGAGACCACTAAAAACTAGCATGATTTCATTAATAACAGATCATAGCAGACTAACCTCAGAACTTTTTTAAAAATTAGAGTTCTAGATTGGTAGATCATGGAAATACTGTGGGTATCATATACATAGATTTCAGCAAAGTATTTGACAGATTCTCTCATGCTATTCCTATAAATAAGATGGAGAGATATGGGCTACATAACAGTAAAGATAGGGGAATTCCAACCTCCTTGAATGTTTGGGCCCAAGGAGTAAACATGAAGTGTGTATAGCCAACTTGGAGGGCAGTATCTAATGACATGTGCCAAATGATCTGCCTTAACCTGATACTGGTGATGATCAATATTTTAATTAATGACTTGAATGAAATTATTAAAGTTATACATTACTTTGCAGATGACCTGAGGTTGAGAGGGTTGTGGCTCCCTTCATGTCCTTTGTCAATAGGCATAAGTTCAACAGTTTCATTCAAGTCATCAATTAAAACATTGATTGGCACCAGCACCAGGCTAAGGCAGATCATTTGGCACATGTCATTAGAGATTGTCCTCCAAGTTGGTCATAAACACTTAACACATTGTATGTTAGTATCAGAATCCTAAATGATCTTAATTGGCTTGAGTGACAGGTCAGATCTAATAAGATGAAATGTAATAGAAATAAACGTAGACTTGCATACCTGGATCAAAAAATCAACTTCAAAAATATAGAAGGGGGGGAAGTGTGGGAAGATCTGGGTATTTTTTTGTGAACTTCAAACTCACTGTGAATCAACAGTGGGACATGGCAAAAAAGCTAAAGCTTTCTTAGATGGCATTAACAGAAGCATGAAACACAGAATGAAAAAGGTAAAAAGCCCCATTTTACTGTGTTGCAACTGAATAATATCTGTAATACTTTGAGTAACCAGGATGGTTATAGGGTTCAAGAGTATACCATCTAAGGATGGACTAAAGGAACCAGGGCTGTTTAGTTTGTAGAAAAGATTGAGAGGACACGTGCTAGCTAGCCTTTAAGTATTTGAGGGATTGTCGTATGGAAGAAGAATTCAACTTATTTTGCTTGTCCTTGCAGCAGAATAAGGATCAGTGAGTGAAAATTGCTGAAAGGCAAATTTTGTCTTGATACGAAGAAAAATTCCTTACATTTAGAAGTGTTTGAAAGTAGAGTCAGCCACTTTAGGAGGTAGTCACTGGATGTCTTATGTCTTCAAGAAGAGGTTAGATGGCTATTTTGTTAACATTGTTATGAAGATAGATTTTTTATTATCAGATATGGATTGGGTTTCTGAAGTTCCTTTCAGTTTGGGGAAAATACACTTCCCACTCCTATACTGGGATTCCGTGAATCTTTTGAAATTTGATCTCCCAAATTTAAAAAAAGGGATCACTTACCTACTAATCCAGGTTGGTTTGGAAGTATTTTGGACTCATAATAATAGGGATTTCACTGGATTCATAGATATGACTCTGCATCTTCTGTAACCCTCTAAATATCCATTACTTCTTGAGAATCCTTCAGAAAGAGAAAAGTGGTAATACACATTATGAATGAAGCAGATGCTATGGGGCCTAGCATTCATTATACAATCTTTATCTGACTGTTGACACATGACCTCTTGATACAACTTATTCTGGATCCTGAACAAGGGAAAGAATACCTTTATTTGAACAACATCTACCAAGGCCCCTATTACTTTTCCATGGCTTAAGCCCAATGACAATTTGGGGTCGTTGAGTTGGCATTTCCTAATCAGTTGATTTCTGGATCCCTTCCAGGCTGCTGTGCTTAATGAATGATTGATTGGGTAGGGGGGAATGTGTATTCTTGACTTATGCAACTACTTTGCTGGTATGACCCTTCTCTTGTTGCTGGCTGACATTTTGTTGAACCTGATAGCATTGGACCTAGCTCAGAAGCCAAGGACTAGGTATCCAGAGTTTTTCTTAAATTAGATTTTAGAACTTTAAGTTCTATACATATGGCTATTTTAGTTGTTTCCATCTCATTTGTACCAGTGGGAGATGGATTTCAATATGCAGTATCTTTGAATATACTATACTAATATAAATGTTTGGTCTTTCTGCCTTCTCTTACACTGCATGGCCACTGAAGGTGGTCAGTCTAGCAGGTATCCCTCTCTAGGTGAACGTGTATCCTTAAATTGCTCCTGTTTTTCTAATGCAGTGATGAAAATTGAAGAGGCAAACTTACATTTGCCCCATGGAAACACTTCCTAACAATTAGAACTATTTAAAATGGGAAAGAGTTACTCAGTGGGTTCCTTATTGCTGAAGACCATGAAGAAAAAATTGGATGACCACTTGTCTGATATGGTGTAGAGGGGAGTCTTGTTTAGGCATGCATTCGACTCAGTGGCCTCCAAGGTTCCTTCAGACTCAGATTCTATGGTTCTATAAAGGATATAGGTCAGTGAGTTGTCCTAGCCACAGACTGCCAGAGATGACTGCAATGATTCTCAAGCATAACCTTGGCCCTGTTCCATAGTGCTAACTGGTGGTGAGCCATGTGAGCTTGATCATTAGGGCTATGGTTGGAAAATATCTTTGGTTGGAATGTGGTATCTGTCCCCTGACCATCAGTTTTCTTCAGCAGTGAACGTGGAGTGGATTTGCACAGCTTTCCAAAAATAACCACTTATTCTTCTGCTGTCATCAGCTGGTTAAAAGACCAGTCTAGTATATTTAGAGGTATGATGCCTCTCTGTTGTCTTCTGTGGAGGAATGAGTTACTTATTCCTAACCCTTTTATGCAACCTTTCCTTTTCATCTAGAGCAAGGGTCTGCATATCATGGGTACTCATCAAATGTTATTGATTAGCTTATTGAATGGGACAGAGGGCAGGTGGGTGGTAAGAGAAGGTGAGGATAAGAAGGAAAAAATAGAGAAACAATCAGGAGAAAAACCATCTTTCTTGCTTAGAATTTATGTGCAGTTAAATGGAGCAGGAGAAGCTTAGAGAGGTCTGAGTTCTGATGGTACACATGTATTTTCTGCCCTGGGGTATGGCTAGCTGGAGGGTGGGGTGGATGAAGTGACGGTTAACTTACTAGCAGCCTGCTACAAAAGTGAGAATACTTCACATACATGGGAAAGTGATTTATACATCTACATCCCTGATGGTGAGTGGTGTGTTGAGGTTGGTGGTGGACTGGCAATAAATGGTTGTTTAGTTACCCCTCTCTACCCATTGAGGTGAATCCAATCCACAGTGCCAAGCACTGTGCTAGGCACTGGGGATACAAAGAAGTAAATAAAACAGTGTTTCTAGAAGGGCTTTTAATTTAGCTGGAGGAGACAATATGTAGGCATTTAAGTATAAACAATATGGATACATATGGGGGGAAGGTACTAGTAGTTGTGGAAATGGAAAAAAAGGTTACATGTAGAAGACGGTGATTGTTCAGAGCCTTGAAGGAAACTGGGGATTCTAGGAGGCAGAGGTGATGAAGGACTGCACTTCAGGCACAGGGGACAGCCACTGCAAAGGTATGGAGATTAGAAATGGAGAACTAAGCAAGAGTAACAGTTTTATATGAATATTTTATATGAAATGCTACCAAAAAAGGGAACAGTTTTTGAATCCTTGACTTGAGGCTGCTGGTTTCTTATGAAGTTCCTGAGTGGTTTGCTGGGGAATCCTACAATGGCAGCCACTGTGCCAGCCCAGTCTATAAAGGGCCTTGTCAGTAGCCCCTGGTACCTTATTGGAACCATCGATGATGTTCAAGCCTTCATTCTTGGTTTGTTGGTTTTAGGCCCTTGGTTTGGGCAGTGTGTTCAGATCATAACATATAAAGAGAGTAATGTATAACAAGACTGGCAAGGTAGACTGGGGCCAGGTTGAAAAGGATTTTAAAAGTCAGAGGAATTTTTATTTGCTCTTGGAGACAAGAAGGAACAACTTGGGGCTTTGTCATTAGGAAAGTGACATGATCAGACCTATGCATTAGGGAAATCATTTTGGCACCTATGAAGAGGATGGATTGGGGAGGGGGGAGAATTTTAAGAGAGATTAATTCAGAGATGATTGAAATAGTCTAGGTGAGAGATGATAAGGATTCAGATTATGGTGGTGACTGTGTGAATGGAGGGAAAGGGACATCTTGGAGACATGTTATGGTTATAGCATTAATTAGATTTGTCAACTGATTGGATATATAGAATAAGTGAGAGTGAGGAGTCAGGGATGACAGTGAAGTTGCTAACCTGATTGACTGGAAACACGGTGGCATCTTGAACAGAAGTAGGAAATGCAGAAAGAGGGGTAGGTTTTGGGGGAGATAAAATGAATTATATTTTGGTTATATAGAGTTTGAGATGTTTATGACATCCAGTTCAAAATATCCAATAGGTAGTTGGTGATGTGACTCAGATGAGAAGTGTATGCTAGATATATAGATTTGAAAGTCATCTACATAGTGATAATAATTAAAACTATGTGTTCTGATGAAGTCACCAACAGAGTGAGTGTAGAGAAGGAAGAGAGGGTCCATGACTAAGTCTTTAGGTATACCTATAATTATGAAACACAATATGAATGATGAACCACTGAAGGAGATGAAGAAATCTTCACACTACATGAAAACACCAGCCTGTCTCCTTCCCCCATCCATTCTTTATGGATATACTACTGAACAATAAGCACAGTTGCTTTCTCATGCTCCTGGGAGGCTACTTCATGGAAGTTTGTTCCAGGCTATCTTTCAAGAACAGCCTCAAGGAGGGATAGCACCTGCCTACCTCATAAGTCTGTTGGAAGGATAAAATGAAATATTGTATATTAAAGTATTTTGTCAAATAAAACATTTTTATTATTTAACAAATCATGAGGGTTTAACTTTTTCTTATTGTGTTCTAGTCCTTTGACTTAAAGTGAAATAAAAAGTCTTGAATTGATATCTCTGTTAGGAGAAGCAGCAGTTACCCACCCCTTTATCACCACAGAAATGCAAAAGGTAGTTGTCATTCAAATACTTGTACGTTTTATAATTGATGCTTTCTTGTGAGATCTAATAATGGTTTGATTTTCACTAATGTGATGTTAAATACTTTAGGCATTTGTTATAAACTCCTTTTTCCCTTCCCCCACCCCAGCCTAGATATTTTCATACTCCTTACATCTTTTTGTACTCATTGAAACCTGGCTCTTCCCAGAAGACATTGTGTCTGTGTTCATCATCTCCAGTACTGGAGGTTCTTTCTTTCTTCCCAACTATATCCCCACCTCTCCCCAGGCATTTGGCCACAAGAAATAGGCATACTTCTTAGTTTTCACTGCTATTCCAATGACTCCCCTGACACTATTATTTGGCAATCTTTCATTCTTTGACTTTTACTCAATTCAGCTTTATTATCTTGTCCAATTCCTTATTGTGGTGATCTACCAGCCTCCAAGTTATTTTCCCCACTTTTTTTTTTAAAGAATTCAGTGTTTGGCTCATAGTCTTCATCTTAAATTCAACAGCTCTCTTAATAATTGCAGAATACACATACACACACATATATACATGCACATATATGCACACATGTGTACACATATATATTATATATACATATATATTAAACATCTATATATAATAGATAAATAACCATATGTAGCAGACAACTCTGTAAATATATAGTAGACATGTCTTTATATCTTTAATCTCTGTCTTTATTTCTAGACTTATATCTATATTTAGAGTAGATCTAGGGCATCCATTTAATGAGATGGCCCAGGGCAACCATCTCATAATTTCCCCCCCTCGATGCTTTCCTGGACCTCACCTATCTCTCCAGAAACTCTTCTTCCTTCAAGAGCATGTCCACTCAGACTCATACCTTCTCAGTACCCTTTTCCCCTGGGCCTCCTACTTCCCTCTGATTGGAAGGAGTAGAGGGTGGTGTAATGTTAAGGGAATTTGAAGATCTTCCCTGCCCTTTAATAGGCATATAGAGCCCTGGCCCAGAGCTAATCAGGCTCTGGGCTATGAGGAGTTTCCACTTAAGTGCTGGGGCACAAGAATTTTCAAAGTCTTTGGCACTCAGTCAGATGCTGAGTCTTTGTTATATATTCTGGGAGGCTGACATTTTGCTTTGAGGGTTTTATCACGAAACAGATCTTTTGATTTCCTGGTTGAGACTCAGAGTAGCCATATGTTCAGAGCCCCCCAACTGCTTAGATGTCTGTGCTCCCTCAATCCAGAGATGTATGTAAAGTATATAGCAATATTGCTATGTTCAGACAGCTGGAGCCCTGTCTGTTGGCCTTTGTGCTAATTTCTCTGTTTGTATTTTCTACACTCACTTCTTTCTCTGTAATTAAAACAGTATTGTTAACCCCTTTAAAGCTGTCTTTCCTTTATAAAGCAGATCAAAAGAACCTGTGCTAGCAGGCCGTCCTGGGTATGCTAAGGTACTTGCTGTTAAAGGTGGATATCAGAGTAGAGCCCCTCCCAGACCCTCCATTTAAGGAAGGCACTCAGAGCAGTCACCTCATCTTTTCCCACCTGACTGCAAGACTTCATCATACCCCCTTCACTCTTCTTTGGAGTTATGTTTGGTCATTATAGTTACGTAGCATTCAGTTCCAGATTTTGTTTCTTGTTTTGGTGTTTTTGGTTCTTTCCATTTACTTTGTCATAGTCACTGTGTAGAATGCTTTCCTGGTTCTGCCTACTTCACTTTGCATCAGTTCATAGAGTCTTTCCATTATTTCCTGTACTTTTCATGTTCATGACTTCTTATAAGGTAATAATATTACATTGCTTTCATGTACCACAGTTTGTTTAGTAATTTTGCACTTCCCTAATTTCAGATTCTTTCTTACTGTAAAATGCCACTTTAGACATTTTGATGTTATATAATATTTTTCTATCTTTGATCTCCTTGGGGTATATGTAGTAGTGGGATCTCTAGATCAAAGGGTACAGGTCTTTTTTGTCACTTTCTTGATGTAAATTCAAATTGACCCACAATGTATTAATGTGCCTGACTTTCCCCATTTTTTGGTCATCTTTGCTAATTTTCTGGGTGTGAGATGAAACCTCAGGGGGTTTTTAAAATAGCATTTTTTTGTTATTAGTTATTTGGAGTAGTCTTTCATATAGTTGTTAGTAGTTTGTAGTTCTTTGGAGAACTATTTGTTCATATCAGTTGACCTCTTATCCATTGAGGAATAGCTCTTTGTCTTACCTATTAATATTAGCTCTCTCTATGTGACTGTTAACTTTTAACTTCCTACCATCTGGTGATAGGACAAATATCTACTCTCATTCTCTCAGACTGCTGAATTGATGGCTAATGCCTTGGCCTTATGCCAATGCTTTGGCTAATGCCTAGCCATCATAAGTTCCAAAGTGCCCTCCAGAATGGTTGGATCAGTTCTCAACTCCATGTACAGTACTTCAGTGTCCCAATTTCACACTCCCTCTGCAACATTAGTTATTTCCATTTTTATTATATTAGTCAATCTGATAGGTATGAGGTAGTATAGTACATCAGCATTGTTTTAATTTGTATTTGTCTAATCAATAGTGATTTGGAGCATTTAAAAATATGACTATCAATAATTTTGATTTCTTCTAAAAACTGCCTATTCATATTCTTTGACAACTTATCAATTGGGGAGTGATGTAAATTCTTATAAAGTTGACTCAGTTCTCTATAGATTTGATAAATGAAGCTATTATCAGAAAAAACTTGCTATAATTTCTTTTTTACTGTTATGATTACTGTGTATTTATCTCCATCCTATGTTCCCCTTGTTTATCCTTTCTTCTCTCTCCTTTCACCCTTTCCCTCCTCAAAAGTGTTGTGCTTTTGACTACTGCTTCCTCCAATCTGCCCTCCTTTCTATCAGCTCTTTCTTCTTCTCTTATCACCTTCCTCTCTTACTTTCCTGTAGGGTATGATAGATTTCTATATCAACTGAGTGTGTATGTTATTCCCTCTTTGAACCAATTCCAATGAGAGTAAAGTTCAAGCCTGTTCTTCTACTCCCCCATCTTCCCCTCTACTCTATAAGCTCTGTTATGCCTCTTTTATGAGAGGTAATTTATCCCATTCTACCTCTCCCTTCCCCCTTCTCCCGGTAGATTCCCCCTTTCCCACTCCTTAATTTAATTTTTAGATATTATTGTATCATAATCAACCCATACTTGGGCCCTCTGTCTATGTATATTCCTTCTAACTACCCTAACAATGATAAAGTTCTTAGGAGTTACAAGTATCATATTTTCAGGTAATGGGAATGTAAGTGTAATGTAATGTAATGTAATGTAATGTAATGTATATATGTATGTAAGAATTGTGAACAGTTTAACATTATTGAATCCCTTATGATTTCTCTTTCCCGTTTACCCTTTTATATTTCTCTTGAGTCTTATATTTGAAAGCCATTTTTTATTCAGCTCTGTTCTTTTCATCAGGAATGCTTGAATCTATTTAATTAAATATTCATTTTTCTTCTTTCCAAAGGATTATACTAATTTTTTTTGGTAAGTGAGTCTTGGTAGTAATCCTGACTCCTTGCTCTCTGAAATATCATATATCATGCCCTCTGCTCCTTTAAGGTAGAATTTGTTTTTATGTTGTTCTGACTATGGCTTCACAATATTTAAATTTTTTCTTTCTGACTGCTTATAATATTTTCTCCTTGATGTGTGGGTTCTGAAATTTGACTATAATGTTCCTGGGGAGTTTTGATTTTGGTATCTCCTTCAGAAGGTTATTGGTGGATTCTTTTCATTTCTATTTTACCCTCTGGATCTAGGATATCGGGTCAGTTTTCAGTTTCTTGAAATATGATGTCTAGGCTTTTATTCTGAGCATGGATTTTTCAAGTAGTCAAATAATTCTTAAATCATCTCTCCTCAATCTATTTTCCATGTCAGTTGTTTTTCCCATGAGAGATCTCATGTTTACTTCTATTTTTTCATTCTTTTGATTTTGTTTTATTGTTTCTTGATGTCTCATGGAGTCATTAGTTTTCACTTGCCCAATTCTAAATTTTAAGGATTTATTTTCTTCAGTGAGCTTTTCACTCTTTTTTCCATTTGACCAATTCTGCTTTTCAAGGAGTTCTTCTCTTCAGTGAATTTTTGTACCTCTTTTTCCATTTACCTAATTCTGCTTTTTAAGGAATTCTTCTCTATAATGAATTTTTATGTATCACTTTCCATCTGGCCAATTTTACTTTTTAAGAAGCTCTTCTCTTTAGTGGATTTTTGTGCCTCTTTTAGCATTTGGTCTATTCTGTTTTTTAAAGTATTATTTTCTTCAGCATTTTTTGTGTGTCCTTTACCAAGCTGTTGACTTTTTGTTTCATTATTTTCTTGCATCATTCTCATTTCTCTTCCAATTTTTAAAACCTCTTATTTGATTTTTAAACTCTTTTTTAAAAGCCTTCCAGGAATTATTTTTTTTGGGGGAGGGGAAGGGGACTACTGGAACTAACTCATATTTTTCTCTGAGCTCATGTAGCTGTTCTAACTTTGTTATCATCTTAGTTTGTGTTTTGACCTTCCCTGTCATCATAGTAACTTTCTATGGCCAGGTTCTTTTTTGGTTGTTGTTGTTTGTTCATTTTTCCAGCCTATTTCTTGACTTTTAATTGTATGTCAAAGTTGAGCTCTGTTCCAGCAGTGTAGGGGACACTATGCCAAGCTTCAGGTTTTTCATGCTACTGTTTTTAGAGCTAGTTCTGGGGGGTCTGTAAATTTTCAGTTCTTCCAAGGTAGTATGATCTAAGGAGAGCCTATGTTGTGATCTGTGAGCTGCCACAAGCATGCCTTTTCACACTGGAACTGTGACCAGGGTTCCTGTTCCCTGCAGCCACACACTCTAGTGTGTTAGTACTTCTCTCTCTGGGACTGAGACCTGGATCTTCATATTGGCAATGCAACAGAGTCCTGATCCAATGCCAGCAAAGGACCCCCTGCAATCTTCTTCTGTTCAGCTCTCATATTATCATGGCTGAGAGGTCTGGAAGATGACACTGCCAATTCAATCACCCCCATGCCTGCTGTTTACTTGATGGGGGCACAGTCTGCCCTGGAGTGTACTCCACTCTCACCAAAATGAAACAGAGCTCTCTTGTTGACCTTTAATTTTTCTTGGGCTAGAACATTGTTTCACCCTATTATTTGGTTGGTTCTGTCTGTCCAGAATTCATTTTGAGGCATTATTTTAAAGTTGTTTGGAGAGGAATTTGGAAGAGCTTAGGCAAGTCCCTGCCTTTTCTCTTCCATACTTGAAGCCTCTTTAAAATATATTCCTAAAGAAATTATTGTAATTCAAAAAGTCATTGCCACCATCTTTAGATAACTCTCCATTGAAATGATAGAAGGTGACAAGGGCCTGAAAAATGTCACATCTATACCTTATAAAAGATATAACCAGAAATGCATTTTTCCTCTTATGAGTCTCCCACCACCCCCTCATACACACACAGTTCTGTTCACAAATTAGGGGTAAATTACCACAGAGTCAAAGAAAGGACTGCATAGGGAACATTTCCTTGCTTCTGAAGGGAAATAGCTTGAAGGCCAGAAGGGAGGCAGTACTTTTCAGAGGGAGGGAATTTCTAGAAGGCCTTTCGATTGATGATGGCAACAGAAGGAGAGAATTATATCCTTCCCTTATCCAAATAGTGTGGTTTAGAAGAGAGTGTTGGGTCTATCCCAGAGGACTTTGATTCAAATCCTTACTTGGCTACTAGCTGTGTGACTTTAGATAAGTCTCTTAACCTCATCCATATAATGAAGAGGTTAGTTTGAAATTCAGCATCCTTGTTCACATTTTATGCCCAATATTAATGATATCTCAGAAGAGAGGGTATTTGGCACTTAAAAAGACTACTATCCTAAGATTTGCACAAATATTAAAACGTAGCATTTATATGTCACTTTATGGCTTGCAAAACTTTTTATACATGTCATTCCATTTAACCTCACAGTAGCCCTGTGAGATAGTTGTTATTATTATCTCAATATTACAGATGAAGAAACTGAGGCTGAAAGGGGGTAAGTGACTTACCCAGGATTACATAGCTAATGTCTGAGGTAGGATTTGCTCTTTGGGTCCTTTTGATTCTGAATTCTACATTCTATCCACTGTGCCATGTAGCTGCCCTGTGAGATGAAAACAAATAAAACTACAAAAACTGGCGAAAAAAATCTTCCAGTGCTTGCAAAGATTTGTAAATAGTCAGATCCATATTATTCCACTTAGAATGTTTCTTTTCTAAAGAAAATACACCTTCCCAAAATTTTCTATCATACTTTTAACTACTTTCACTTTCAACTTCTTGCCTCAGACAAAAACAAAGGGTTGAGGTTATGTTTAAAAAGAGTCAGATGAGAATTTTAGAAGATGGGTAGGTGGCCAGAGAAGTGGAAGAGATGAGTTTAATATTTACTTCTCTCCACTTTTGGATAGATGTTAAACTATAACTAACTAAATATTTTCAAAGGGGAGAGAAATAAAGAGAAGGAATCAAAGATGTTTAAAAAACCCAAACTCACAGATTAAAAAAAAAGAAAGGACAAGGAAATGAAAGAATGGCTAATAAAATCTTCAATAAATATTATGGACCTAAGAATCTTGAGAAAAGTCAACAAAAGGAAAAAAAATAACAGAACTCAATAGCAGAACTCAAGATTTCTAAACTGAACCTAACTCAAGACATATCAGACTGCATAATGAAAAGGAAATGAAGGATCTACACTAAATAACCAAAAAGCTACCCTTTCTAGTGATAGAGCCATCTAGGGTCAGAAATAGGAATTAATGAGTTTGAGACAAACTTAAGGGAGAGGCCCAATGGTGCAGCTTCAGGGCTGTAGGCGTTAGTGCAAGGGTGTATGGGACATGGTTGCAATTATTTTGGGAGAGGGTGTGGCTTGTTCTTTAGAAGGTTCAGCCCACATCCCTGTAAAGTTTGGTGGGAAGGTGGGCTATGGGGAATGACACTGAGGCACTGACACCTTGCAGATGGTAGGCTGGTCATGCTCACTCTATACAGTGACAGACTAGAATTACTTGTTAAGATATAGTAGTCGGGAACATTTGATAAACAAATCAGTGGTAAATTTCAAGTAAAGTTAATGATCATAAAATCATTCCAATCAATAGAATAGGATTCCATGTCAAAATTATACACGATTAATAAAACAGAAGGGGTGACATGTTCTGAAATTGTCTCCAGGTGCAGGGGCAAAGACACAGGTCAGTGATGTATTATGAAGGTTGCTCAAATTGAACAAGAATCCAGAGGTGTTATTATGACCTGCAGTGGACTCAAGTGATCAGAATTAAGGAAACAATTGTAATTTATTATATATTATTATAAATAGCTTTTTAAAAAATACAATAATGTCTTTTTAACATTTGGCAAGTGAAGGTGGAATAAATTAGATTTGTGATATATTGAATACTGATCATATATAATTTCCTGTTTTTATTATTACATCATAGGAAAATATCTGTATATTAGAGGCTTTGACTCATTTAAATTCCTAGCAATGAGGCTGGTTTGACTGACAACCAAAGGTCATAGACATAAGAATGGGGAGGATTGGGAAAGAAATCAATAATTTAACAAACAAACGTATCTCTGAGCTCTGGTATTCCCCATGTTGCTTGGGTGGAAAGTGTAATAAATATATGGTTATTCTCTTTCCCTGTTGATAAATGATCAAATTATATGAACAGTAACTTTTAAAGGAAGAAATCCAAGATATCAATAGCCATATAAAAATACTCCAAATCCTTAATAATTAGAGGAATGTACATTAACATAATTCTGAAATTCTAATATATACCCTTCAGATTAGCAAAGATTATGAAAAAAAATCACAAATGTTGGAGAGACTGCAGAAAAACAATATATTAAGATATGTTATTAATGGAATTGTGAACCAATTCATCTGTTCTAGAAAACAATTTGCAATTTTGTTCCCAAAGTCCCTAAACTATGTACATCCACTGACCCAGAAATATCACTAGGCCTATGCCCAAAAGAGATCAGATAAAGAGAAAAAGGACACATATGTACAAAAGATATTTATAGCAGCTCTTTTTGCATTGGCAAAGAACTGGAAATTGAGGAGGTACCCATATGGAGCAAGGCATATTGAAAAAAAAATCAACAACTTTGAAGTGGTAGAAAGTTTAAATACAGAAATGGAATCCATAGAAAATAGAATTCTCATGATTGAAGAAAAAGCAGCAGAGGCTAAATTACAGTCAAATAGGATCAAAGGACAAAACAGCCACGGGAAAAAAAAATCAGAATTAGAGGACAGAGAGATAATTTAAAAATTGTTGGATTATAATTTTTAAAAAAGAATACATCCATTTCCCCCCAGGAACTTTTGGATAAAATTTGCCTGAATGGCTAAATAAAGTTATATGATTGTAATTGGGATAATATTGTGCTATAAGAAATGGCAAAAGAGATGGTTTCAGAGAAATCTGAGAAGACTTGCATAAACTCAAGCAGAGCTGAACCAGAACACTTTCTGTGATGATGCTATTATAAAACAAATGACCTTGAAAGACTTAAGAACTCTGATCACTGGGGGCGGCTAGGTGGCACACTGAATAGAGCACTGGCCCTGGAGTCAAGAGGACCAGAGTTCAAATCCGGCCTCAGACACTTAACACAAAAACTAGCCGTGTGACCTTGGGCAAGTCACTTAACCCCAACTGCCCTCCAACAAAAAAAGCA
>CM053598.1:67409454-67450139 GCA_028646575.1 Pseudocheirus occidentalis | reverse complement strand
AATACAGATAGACAGAGGACCTGAGAACTTAGCCCCCAGAGGGTAATTACTTCTCAGGGAACCACAAGTCTTCAGGGTAACCCTGAGGAGGATGGAGTTTTTCGTACTGTAACTTAAAAGTTCCCATTAATGTGCTTTTCATTGATTATTAGCTATAATAACTAAATTTTAGAAAGAGGAATTGCTAAGTAGAGACAGTACAGTTGTCAAAGAATTCCCTCTCTCTAGCTGAGAGCACATTTCCCTCTTGTATGTACCAGTTCCCTGGGGAGAGTGGGTTCAACCTTAGAGTAAAATGGAGGTGTCACATGTGGCAGAGGTATAACCTCATAGCTCTTAGTAACTAAAAGGTATTTTCTTCCTTTATAAGGATCCCCATGAGGTTCCCCTGAGATGACTCTCTGTGCTTAATTCTGAGAGTTGACACCTTTGTAAGGTCTATAGGTGACCCTTCTTTGTGTCCTCTTCTTTAAGCTGCTTTCTCATTCAGTCGGCTATATTTCTGTCCCTGTTTGTCCTTGGTGAGTATCTCTTTCTTTACTCTTGGCTATAACTTTTCCTTTCATAGGTGACCACCTATTTTCCCTCAGTATGTCTCTCTGCTCTCAGCTGGATACCTTGTCTCTTACTGGTCCCTTCTTTCTGGTGAATGGGAATGGGGGACAAGAGAGAAGATATTCTCTCCTCTCCACCTCCAAATGATTTTCCCTCAGGGTCCTGGAATCCTCAGTTCCAGATCTGAATCCTCCCACTTGAATGGATATGAACCACTTTGCTATTTTTATATACAGTCCAAGAAGTATAACTTGGTCATATTCAAACAAATCACAAGATATTTCCTTATGAGGTATCATCTGTCATGATCAAGTTATACAAGGCCCTTATGATCCTTTCAAATTGATCAAGAACATATTCTTCCCAGTTTATTTGTAATTGTTTGAATTAGTCTGTGCCTTCTGTGATTAGTTAGGGCAGGAGTGACCCCCTAATGTGCCCTGACCATGACAGAGTGGAACTGTCACCTCCCTAGTTCTGGACCCTATTCTGTTGAAACAGCTCGAGAGATAATCTCCTCCCTCTCCCCCACCTCTATTTTTTCCTACTAGTAAGACTGCTGATGTGAACTAGGCTAACTCCAATCTTTTTTTCTAAATGTACTGTTGCTTAATCAAGTTTCACCATTCTATACCCATATAGTTGTTTAACGGGGTTTTTTTAAACCTCAAGTAGAAAATTTTATATCCATCTTTATTAAATTTCATTTCACCTGGTTGACCTGTTGCTTAAGCCTCTAGAGAGTTTTATTTTGGATCACAGCTGTGAGGTATTCCGCTTCATGCCACCCAGAAATATGATAAGAATGTGTCACCAATGCCAATGTTACCAAACCCAATAATCATGGGTTTATCAGAACCTTTTGTTTAACAGATTACAGAACACTTGTGGGGCGAATCATTATTGAATAAAAATTATGAAGGGAAATAGGAGAGCAGTATGGTGAAAACAGACATGTAGATGATGTAAGAACATTAGATCTGGAACCAGGAAGACCTAAGTTCTAGTCCTTCTTCAGACAGTAGTTGATGGGATCCTGGACAAATCACGTAACCTCTGTAGACTTCAGGGTGTAAAATGGTGCTGATAATAGCATCTATACAGTAGGCTTGTTGTGAGGATAAAATAAGAATGTTTTAAAGTCTTTCGTAAACCTTAGAGCACAGGTACATATACATGCATACGTGGATACATACATACACACATATGTATTATGTATATGCATATATGTGAAAGGAGAGACAGAGAGAGAAAATTTCATACTTTGTGTGGGGGGTTGTAGGAAAACACTTTAACACTTCCTTATATAATATATACATATATACCTATACATAGATATATGCATACACACATTTACATGCAAATATATACATATACATGTGTGTACATATATACACACACATATATATGTAAATGCATGTGTATGGCATGGCATAGTGGATAGAACGAGCCAGGAAAAGCTGAATTTAAATCCTGCCTCTGATACATAATGGTTCTATGACCCTGAGTAATTCACATAGCTTTTTAGTACTCTAGCTAATTCTCTAAGACTATAAAATGAAGAGAAGAGGTTGACCTGCATTGGTAGAGGGCGTTTCCTCACCAAGAATTTCCGTATAATGCCAAAATCACAAGTCCACCCCATACACACACACATATATATACCTGCACACATATACATGCATATATTATATGCACATATACACACATATATATATTATATACATTCATACACCAAGAATGATTTCTTAATAGGTAAGAACTAAGTTTTCAGAAGGAGAAATACAACCAATAAAAAAAAATAAGAACAATACAAATTAAAGCAACTCATTTAAAATAACAATAAAATTGACCAAGATGAAAACACAGAATAATCAATGCATCAGTGGTGGGAGGGGCAGTACTACAGGAAGACAGGTATATCTACACCATTGGTAGAGTTGTAAATTGGTCTGACGTCTCTGAAAAACGAGTCAGTATGATGAAAGAAAGGGCACTGAATTATTCATACCATTTGATACAGTAACCTCACTACTGGGCCTATACCCTAATTATGTCAATGACAGAAAAAATGTCTCATATGTGACCAAGTATTTATAGTTACAGTCTTTTTATTAGTATAAAACTGCTGAGGTAGGGGGAGGAGGAAGTAGATACCAATAAATTAGAGAGTGATTGAATAGACGGGTTATAAGAATGCAATAGAATATTATTATAATGTAAGAAATGAAAAAATTGAAGAATCGAGAGAAATAGAAAAGACTTGCATGAAGAGATACAGAATAAAGAAATCAGAATCAAGAGAACAACTTACTTGACTGCAAAACAACGCCAAAATGACTGCTGAACTCTGATGAGTGGCAATGAACAATCTTCATTTCAGAGCACAGAGAACAAAACCCACTTTCTTGTAGGATTATGGATAAGGAATATAAGACACATTATCAGATTTGATTTTTGCTTGGGTTATTTGGGGGGGGGGGCTGGTCTTGCTTGATTGTTTTTATTAATTACAGAAGAGGATTTAAGGAGCAGCTAGGTGGCGCAGTGAATAGAGCACCAGTCCTGGAGTTAGGAGGACCTGAGTTCAAATTTGACCTTGGACACTTGACACACTTACTAGCCATGTGACCTTGGGCAAGCCACTTAACCCCAATTGCCCTGCCCTCTCCCCTCCAAAAAGCAAATAAAAAACAACCAAAAAAACAAAAGAGGATTCAACATGGAGGTGCACATTGAGAATGTACTATGGAGTATGTTATAAATCTCTATAAATTAACCTCCCCAAACACAAAAGGCATGAATAAAAATGGTGGGGAAAGAGTGAAAGTTAAAAATAAAAGAGAATACAGAGATCTGTCATTCAGTGTTGAAAAGCTTAGGTAATTGCTCTATTATTTGGGCTAGTAATTCCTTAGATGGTCATCAATGAGATTGGTGCATATCTACACTGCATTAACCTGTGTCTTGAAAAGGTATGGCTTTGGATTGCCAGTTTCTTCTGGCTGACCAACCTCTCTAGACCATTGGGTAACTACATTCAAGTAGGCTTTTCCTTTACTTGAATCTTTCTAGAAGCTATGTCAATAACCAGTTGGTCATTTCAAACACTGTAATATAGTCATAAATACATGCATGTGCACATATGCACAAACACACACACACACTAACCATAATTGATGCTCTATTAGGGCAAGATTGGTCTATTAAACTGGATGAAAACCTCGTGGTTTGTCCTAATCAATCAAGAACTGCAGGAGAAAACTTGGATGGGATTATTGGTTAAATTGAATGCTAGAATGTTAGAGATGGAGCCACAACTGAATATATGTGTATGAAGAGTTGAGTGTCGCAAATAAGTTTGTCCATTTATTGCATTCAACACTGCATTTATCACCTATGTCAAGCATTATACAGAATCAAGAACATTCTAAAGTGAAATAATCAGATATTACATTATGAATGAAGCAGTACCAATCAATTATACATATTATATACAACATAAATTTAGCAATCTGACGGCACATAAAGTCTATGAACACAGATATGCTTCATACTCTTTCTTTTCTTCCTTATCATTATATATAGGCACCATAAGTGCCTACAACACTTTCCAGGTGTTAGAAAGACTTCCTCCTCTTTTGCCCGCACATTCTACAACAGTATACACAATACATTAAAGTTATATATACAACAGTGTGCAATAACACTATCAGTAATACCTTTCCCAAATTTCATCAGATATAGAACACACCCATAACCATTCAGAAGGCTCACATATTATATTAACAGACAAACGTAAAAGAGTCAGTTCATTCTTTTCCTCTGCATGGTCACATGGGCCTAATTTCAGATCACCATATTAACTAAACTAACCATGTAACTAAAGCTCAAAAGTCTCCATATTTGACTCCAGGTTTTTACCTGGGAAGGTGGCTCATCAGGAGAGTATAAATGCCTAGAAATTAAGCAAGAATTTATGAAGTACCTACTATATACCACATACTAAATTAAGTGCTGGGTGGTGGGGTAGAGATATATAGGCAATAGTATGAATTCCTGCCCTCAAGGACTTAGATTCTATAAATATGAGTTATCATTTCATCCTTTTAAAATGATATAGTAATTTGTGTGCATTAATCTGGAGTTTCTGACTGATCCCTAAAACTAATGAGTTGATACATGAAATCCCATTCAAATTTAAAACAAAATTGTGTGTCTCATCAAAATTTGATGATTGCTTTTTGAGATGATCTTCCCAAGAGTACTAAAATACTGTAGAGTATAAGTATTCTATGTTGGGAGACAGAGAGGGAATAACTAAGCAGAACTCATTAAAAATAGACTGAAGTGACTTTCAATAGAAAAAAATAGCATCATCTCTAACATATATACATAACACATTTGTACATCTGAAAAAAAACCTCAACAACACATTTGAATATATCTTAATAAACAAAGTAGAAGGTGCCCCACCCCTTCATGGAATTTTTCTATATGTTTAAAAAAGAAATATCCATATTTTAAAGGGTGTTATTTGTTGCTGGAAGTAACTGAGGATGGAAATATAGACAGAAATATAAACTTCTGCAAAAAAGAAAAAAATTTAGACTTTAAAAAATGAGAAAATAATTTATAAATGAGAAAAGCTGAAAAAAAGATGAAAGTCATTTAGTTATCACAATCATCTTAATTTATTCCTGCATTGGTAGATAGTAGAATTGGTTTTTGCATCAAACCAAGATCCCCAACTAAGGAATATGGGTATGGAGCTAAAGGGCCAGAGTTGTTAAGTGGTGTGTGAAATAGAGGGAGGGTCAAGACCAAGATCAGAGTAATATTGGAAGGGGCTAAAAACAGGAGATCTAGAGATCATTCAATGCCAACGTCAGCAGCAAATGTCAAACTTAACAAGTAATTCTCAAATAATCACCTTTGCTTGTTCCACAGATGTGATTTCTGTTCAGTTGGTCCAGGCTTCCAGGTGCCCCTAAATGAATATTTTTCAACTGAAGGGTTCCTACTGCCATGGCCAGTCTCCTTTCCCTCTGTACCAAGGGCTGACTGTTAGTGAAGATGAACAAGGTTATTTTTGGAATCAAATTAGATGATGCAAATAAAGTTCTTTATAATCCAAGGGCATTGCATAGGAGCTATTACCAGTACTGTTATTATTTTCATCATTATTATAATTATCCCCAAGATATGTAGCAAGGCTAAGCTTAGAACAGTTTTGATAAATATTCTAAATGGAAATGAATCTTAAGAAAGTTCTTAAGGTGGAAAATTGCTGCAAATCAAACACTATTCTTTTGAGAATAGAGTCCAAAGCAAACTTCAACACCTAATTAGTACACACATTACTCTGAAACTTGTAGGTAAACTCTATTGAAGAAAGTCCTGTTGAGACCAGCAAGATATTCTGTGAACAGAAATGGGAAAATGTTCTATTTGGGTCTGACCTGGCACTTGAGATGATTTGCTCATGTCCAATAGTAAGGAGCTATTCATGAATTTACCTTTTGGACATATTGGGAGTTTAACTGGGAGTGATAGGTGGGGAGAGGTAGGGCTAGTTGTCAAAATTCAGCTTTAATGTGAAGTCTAAGCAATTCTGTGTTGCCACATACATGTCCTTCCTCCGTTTAATGTTTTCCTGTCAATATCACACAGGTTTTTGATAAATTACCAACCTGGGGGTCATGATATACTGTTACACCTACTCTGATTTTCTTTCATTTTGGAACTCAGTTTTCCTTTCACGTGAGGAGGGAAAGTCTTAGAAAACTGCTTAAGTGTTTGAGATAAATACTTACCCTTTTTGCCACTCATTTGCAGTGACTTATTTCATATTATTAGTGAATAATAAAATAGGCAATGGGATCATGAAGGGTGAGACACAACTTAAAAAACAGAAACAGCAATAGTTGCTAATATGTATACTGTGCATTTATACTATACATTTATACAGAACTCCTGCACCAAAAAAGTCTGTAAAGCATATTCCAGGGGGCAGAGCCAAGATGGCAGCATAGAAGCAGGTAAACTCTGTGAGCTCCCCCCATAAACATCTTAAGCCCTTATAAAATATACCTCTAAACAAATTTTAGAGCTGCAGAACCCACAAAGTGATAGAGAGAAACAAATGTCCCTCTGAGGCAGACTGGCAGGTTGGCAGGAAGGGTCCATCACAGTGCACTAGGAGCCAAGCCTAGCCCTGAGTGAGCCCTGCAGTTTTAGCCTCAGGGCAGCTTGATCAGCAGTGGCTGGAGTGGACTTTGGGAGAGTGGATTACCAGCAGCAGTGGTGGTTTCCAGAATTATCAATCTATAAATGCCAAAGACAAAGTAAAAGGTTAGTGGAACTCTGTTGAAATTGGGGAGGGGGCTATGTAGTGTGGTCCAGCCACTACCCCTGGAGCAAGAAGCAGTGGAGACACAGTGGCTATGCAGCCACTTTCCCATGCCTACTTCAGAGTTCCCAGCCTGCAGATCATAGGGGGGCCAACCTACCATTCAGAGGGGGTAATTGCTCTTGTCTTAACCTGCTTGGATCTGGATCGTGGTCTTGGGTGGTGGTCCTGGGGTATGTGACCAGTGAGCCAGAGCTGGTGGGGGCTGTAAAGATAGCTCCCCCTAATAGCTCCAGCAGCTGTGAAAACCCCAGTAATCTGGAACAAAGCTATCCCCACTGGAAGCAGAATTCTATTGTGGCAAAGAGCTCAAAAGTCAAGTAATTGAGTGGCAACATGAGCAAGCAAAAGAAGCAAAGCAAGCACAGAAATTCAACTTTAGATTCCTTTTTTAAGGACAAAAAGGATCAAAGCATGGAATGGGAGGAAGACAACACAGTCAGAACTTCTTCACCAAAAGCTTCCAAGAAAAGTATGAATTGGTTACAGACTATGAAGAAGCTCAAGAAGGATTTTGAAAATCAAGTAAGAGAAGTGGAGGAAAAATTGGGAAGAGAAACGAGAATGATGCAAGAAAATCATGAAAAGAGAGTCAACAACCTGACTGAAGAAAATAACACCTTAAAAAACAAGACTAACTCAAATGGCAAAAGAGGCCCAAAAAGCCAATGAGGAGAAGAGCCTTAAAAAGCTGAATTTGCCAGATGGAAAAAGAATTTCAAAGCTCACAGAAGAGAATGATTCCTTCAGAATTAGATTGGAACAAATGGAAGCTAATGACTTTGTGAGAAATCAAGACACTATTAAACAGATCCAAACAAATGAAAAAATAGAAGGAAATATGAAATATCTCACTGGAAAAACTACTGACCTGGAAAATAGATCCAGGGGGGATCATTTAAAAATTATTGGAATACCTGAAAGCCATCATCAAAAAAAGAACCTAGAAATCATCCTTCAAGAAATTCTCAAGGAAAATGACCCTGATATTTTAGAACCAGAGGGCAAAATAGAAATTGAAAGAATTAACTGATCACCTCTTGAAAAAGACCCCAAAAAGAAAACACCTAGAAATATTATAGCCAGGTTCCAAAGTTCCCAGAACAAGGATAAAATATTACAAGCAGCCAAGAAGAAACAATTTTAATACTGTGGAAACACAATCAGGACAACACAAGATCTAGCAGCTTCTATATCAAGGGATTGAAGGGCTTGGAATGTGATATTCCAGAGATCAAAGGAGTTCGGATTAAAATCGAGAATCACCTACCCAGCAGAACTGAGTATAATGTTTCAGGGGAAAATGTGGTCATTCAATGACACAGAGGACTTTCAAGCATTCTTGATGAAAAAACCAGAGTTGAATAGAAAATTTGATATTTAAATACAAGAAGCAAGAAAAGCATGAGAAGGTAAATAGGGGAAAGAATCATAAGGAACTTATCAAAGTTGAACTATTTACATGCCTACATGGAAAAAGGATAATTGTAACTTGTGAAACTTTTCTCAGTATGAGGATAGTTGAAGGGAATATGTGTGTGTGTGTGTGTGTGTGTGTGTGTGTGTGTACAGGGATACATAGACAAGAGGGCACAGGATCAATTGAATAGGAAGGTATGATATTTAAAACGTGAATTTGAGAGGTGAGAGAAGAATATAATGAGAAGAGATGGGGAGAGACAGAATGGGGTAAATTATCTCATATAGAAGAGGCAAGTGAAAACTGCTACAATGGAGGGGAAGAACAATAAGGCAAAAGGGAATGAGTCAACCTCACTCTCATTGAATTTGGCTTAGGAAGGGAATGACATATACATTGAAATGGGTATCTTGCCCTACAGGAAAGTAGGGGGAAAGGGGATGAGAAGGGGAATGATGGAGGGGAGGGCAGGTTGGGGAGAGGGTAGTTAGAAGCACACACTTGAAAAGGGGCAGGGTGAAAGTAAAGAATAGATCAAGGTGGGGGGCAGGATATGTTGGAGGGAAATATAGTCAGTCTTTCACAATATATCCATTATGGAAATGTTTTGCATGGCTACACATGTACAACCTATATTGAACTGCTTATCTTCCTAGTAAGGGTGTGTGACAGGGAGGAAGGGAAAGAATCTGGAATTCAAAGTTTTAAAATCAAACATTTAAAACAATTATCATCATCATCATCATTATTCTACATGCAACTGGGAAATAAGATATACAGGGTATGGAGATCCATCTACTGGAAAGTTGGAGGGGGAATGAGGGAGGATGTAGGAGAAACCAGATTGGGGGAGGGGGGATACAGTGAGATCACTGTTTTGGGATGGTGAGTAGGGGAAAGAAGGGGAGAAAATTTGTAACTCAAAATCTTGTGGAAATGAATGATGTAAACTAAAAATAAACCAAAAATTTTCAAAAACATATTCCATACATTTTCTCATTGAAACCTCAGAACCCTGTGAAGTCAATATTATAGTTATTATCCTATTTTTTTAGATGAGGAAATAGAGCTTCAGAAATGTTAAGACACTCTGTCATGACCACAGAGCTCTTAAAAGCCAGGGGCAGGTTTTCAACCCGGGTCTTCCTCATTCTGTATCCAAACATTCTATCTACTACAGTGTTCTGCCTCTGGGCCTTTCATTTCTAGCACTCTCATCTCTCACATAAAAAGGAGGAGAGTTTTGCTGAATAATTAAAATAATATATTTGTAAACTTCATAGACTCTGGGGGTCCGTATGCAAATCCCAGTCACAAAGATGAGTTGGGTTCTCCAGAGCAAGGGTAGGTCCCTCTGAGAGAAGTTGGGATGTCTTCCTAATGTTTTATAATGTTTTATAAACATGCCTTATTATTCTTTGTTTACCCCTATAATGCCTAGCCCTGATAGTAGAAGTGCAGTCAATATCTGGAGAACAAATCTACTTAATTAAGAAGTCACAATGAAACTTATCTGGGTCCAGGACTCCAGGTATATTGCTAATTAATTCCCTATGGAACTAAAGAATTCTATAGAATACACTCTGCTATAGAGACCTGTTGCTTCCTCCTTACTCTGTGGGTGCTACTTTAACTCTCTGCATCTCCATACTATTTCTCTGCATCTCCTGCTCTCCACTTAGGTCCCTGTTGTTGCCTTCACCCCTCCCTTATCTCTTGCATACCTTTGCCCTTCTTTTCTTTCCCTTCATCTTCATTAAGTCCGTCACCATCATTTCCCCAAGTCCTGCCTCTGGGAGAGGCTCTTAACTATACGTTGCCTTTGCTTCCTCCCCAGAATCTCCCTTTGGAGAAAAAGTATCAGTCCTAGAGGGCACTGTGGGAATATATGCAGAGCTACAGTGAATTAGAAAGGACAAGTCAATATCTCTTAGTGGGTAAGGTATCTAGGGTTTGCAGTAACTAGAGGTTACATCAAGGAAAGGCCCTGGTTGCTGACACAGGGCATGATCTCCCATGTCATCTAATCCTATCAAAACAAACAAGATGTCGTGGTCAAGGGTTCAGTTTTTTTTAAGAGAGGAAAACTTGGGTTATAAGTATCTTTGGTCAGTGCCTCATCCAAGTTCTCCCCAAACCAGTCTAACCAGCAGTTGGGTGGGTAGTGTCCATCTAACCTATTATACCAGATCTTGCTGGGTAGCTTTTTCCTAACAAAGAGCATATATCACTGTACATGTGTAATGAGAGCTATGGTCCTTGAAGTAAGCAAAAACCAACAGAATATAACCTAGGACATTGAGAATCCAGTACTGGTTGTCTTAAAGGCTGCTGGCAAAACAGTGGATAAAACACTGGGTCAGGAAGACCTGAGTTCAAATCCAGCTTCAGACACTTACTAGTTGTGTGATCCTGGGCAAATCATTTAAGCTCTGTTTCCCTCAGTTTCTTCAACTGTAAAATGGGGATAATAATAGCACCTACTTTGCAGGATTGTTGTGAGGATCACAATATTTGTAAAAAGCTATTAGTACAGTGCCTGACATACAGTAGGTGCTATATAAATGCTTATTTCTCTCTCTGTCTCTCTGTCTCTCTCCGTCTCTGTCTTTCTGTCTCTCTGTCTCTCTCTCTGTGTTTCTCTCCCTCTCTCTGTTTCTCTCTTTCTCTCTCTCTCTCTTTCCCTCTCTCTCTCTCTCTCTCTCTCTCTCTCTTTCTCTGTCTCTGTCTCTCTCTCCCTTTCAATGATTGATATAAATACCTACATGATCACATAGAAAGTTTATAACAAACTAGAATAACTTCTATCCAAGTTGAACCACTAGGGGTGGGTGGAGCAGTACCTAGACATAACCTGAGGTATGCTAAAACTACAAAAGAAATGGAAAAAAGGAAGGGTTAACTGTTATGGTTTATGATAGAAGTAGAGAGCAGAAAAATGATCTAATTCAATCCCCTCATTATATAGAGAAGCACACTGAGTCCCAGAGAAGTGAGGTGACTTGGTTAAAATGACACAGCTAGCTGGTAGTGGTGAGAGGAATGGAATTTTGGCATCATGACTCCCAGTCAGTGATCTGACCAGGATACCATTAAGAGTCATAAAAGAACCCCAGTCAGTAAATGATCAAAGGATATGAACAGGTAGTTTTCAGAAGAAAAAAAAACTATTAATATTCACATTAAAAATGTTCTCAATCACCGTTGATTGGAGAAATGCAAATTAAAACAACTCTGAGGTACCACCTTACACCTGTCAGATTGACTAACATGACAGAAAAGGAAAATGACAAATGCTGAAACACTGTTGGTTGGAATTGCAAAGTAGTCTGACTATTCTGGATAACAATGTAGAACTGTACCAAAAAAGCTAAAAAACCGTGCATGCTCTTTGACCCAGTAATACCACTACAAGGTCTGTATCCCAAAGAGATGAAAGAAAAGAGAAAGAGACCTATTTGTAATAAATATTCATAGCAGCTCTTTTTGTGATGGCAAAGAACTGGAAATTAAGGAGATACCTGTCAATTGGGGAATGGCTGCACAAGTTGTGGTATATGATTTTGATAGAATACCATTGTGCTATAAGAAATCATGGGCAGGAAGTTTTCAGAAAAACCTGGGAAGTCTTATGTGAACTGATGCAAAGTGAAGTGAGCAGAACCAGGAGAACATTGTACTCATTAACAGCAATATTGTAACAATGTGTTGGGGGCCAAGACTTTCAGGGGTCTTGGCACACTAGCTCCCCAGTTCTACAAGGTCATTAGGCAGATAGGCAAGGAAAGTATAATCTTGTTGGGTGGATGCTCTCATTGGTTTCTTGAATACCTAAGGAAAGTACTGAAAGTTAATTTGCAAGTCCTGATTGGGACTCTCTGTTTGTTGTGCCTCTGGAGGTGGTTCTAGGATAAAGATCTTAATGAGTGATTAGCTTTGGGCTGGGGTCAGGGAAAGGCAAGACCCAAGTCACGTAGTCATCCCTGCAATAAGGAATATAAGCTCTGTGATTTTCTTGTATCTTTGGCTCTGTATGAAATGGTTCTGCAATAAACCATGGAATACATCCATGTCTCTCTTCTCCTTTTCTTATTCAGCTAGAAGCTTACTCTCACTTTCTCTTTATTTCTCTCGGCTGGTAGCTAGGCCCAGACTGTGCTGGCCGAAGCAACAATGATCAATGATGAAAGACTTGGCTACTCTGATTGAGACAATGATTCAAGACCCTGGAATTTAAGCCATGATGACCTAGGAGCCAAGATTGCAAATGATGAGGTGAAGTCAGCCTGGCCTGGAGATCCTGTAAACCAGGATAACTGAAACTCCAGTCAAAAGGGTTTTTGTTGGTTTTTTGTTGTTATTTTATTTTGTTGTTGGGTTTTTTTGCTCTTAGAATTGGGGACTGTACTTTATGGGAACTGAATTAAGCTATGAATCTGATGCCCTTCCCCTCCCCAGAGTCTGACATTGATGCAAGGAGGGAGGAGGATTACCTCTGCCACTTTGGGTGGGGGGAATAAGTGTATACTATATATTTGTTTTTATACCTTTTGAAGTACATATTACTTTGTAAAATCTCCAATGTTACAATTAGCTTTTTTTAAAAAGGGATATTTACTTTAAAGAACGTACTGCAAGAACGGAAATAAAAACACATCTTCCTGAAACCAGAGCCACGTTCTCTGCTATAACTTTGGTCCCTGGGGAGAATAGGACTATCCCTTAAAGTAGTTTTTTTTTTACAAAACATTAACCTCACAAAGTTCATTTCTTAATGAGCCATGGCCAGTGGATGGTGTCAATCCTTTGGATAGAGGCATCTCAGAGAAAATCCACTAAATCTAACAGGTCACTCTTTGAGACCTCATTGGCTCCACATTTGGCTTGACAATCATCACCCTTTGTTATGGGCTCTAGCTCCTGGACTCCTGCTGGTCTCCTAACTTTTGGAAGCTCACAGTGTCATGGTCTGTTCATTCTCTCTCTAATATTCCAGTAAAGAAGAAAAGCTGAGCAGCTGGCAACAGTGGGCTACTACTACCACTGCTATTACCTCTCTCCCCATCTGGAAATTTCTGGGTATTTACAGCTTCCTCAAGATCAGAGGTTCTCAACTTGTGGGTTATGTTCAATTTGTAACAATGAAAATACATCCCGCATATCAGTTTACATTACGATTCATAACAATAGCAAAATTACAGTTATAAAGTAGCAACAAAAATAATTTTATGGTTAGGGGTAACCACAACATGAGGAACTATATTAAAGGGTCATGGCATTAGGAAGGTTGAGAACCACTGCTCAAGATTAATGATAGACCTTAGGCCCTCTGTGTGTGTCTGTCATATGCTCTTATTTTTGCCCTGATTTTAAAATTGATTTAATATTTTGTTTTTCCCCAAGTACATGTAAAAACAATTTTAACATTAATTTCTAGAATATTGAGCTCCAAATTCTCTCCCTTCCTCCTCTCCCCCCTCAGTGAGAAGGCAAGCAATTTGATATAGGTTATACGTGTACAATCATGTAACACATATTTGTATATTAGTCATGTTATCAAAGAAAACACAGCTAAAAAGTCCCAAGAAAAATAAAGTTCTAAAAGGTATGCCTCAATCTGCATTCACACTCCATCAATTCCTTTTTTGTAGATAAATAGCATTTTTCATCCTCCAAAGTACATGAGTCTTTTGGAATTGTCTTAGATCACTGTATTGCCGAGAATAGTCGAATCATTCACTGTTGATCATCATATAATATTGTTGTTAATGTGTACAGTGTCTTCCTGGTCCTGCCCATTTCACTTTTTATCAGTTTTGTAAGTCTTTCTAGGTTTTTCTGAGAGTATCCTATCATTTCTTATAGCACAATAGCATTCCACCACAATCATATACTACAACTTGTTCAGCCATTCCCCAATTGATAGGCATCCCCTCGATTTCCAATTCTTTGCCACCAATAAAATAGCTGCTATAAATATTTTTTGTACATATTGGTCCTTTTCCTTTTTGTTTTTTATCTCTTTGGGATGCAGACATAGTAGTTTCTTAGCTCCTCTCTCATCCAGTGTCCAATGGCAGGTTATCTTGCTCTTTTAAATGCATCCTAGAAGGAAAGAGACCAAGTGGGAATCTTTTGCATACACACCTTAATCTGTTCAAGGAACATGGTAATTGGGACAGGAACAGTCATAAAACGTCTGTATATGCTGTCCAGCAGAGAGTAGGGCCCTCTAATATTTATGCCCTGGAAGCAAGCCAGCCAAACCAGCAAGGCAGATTCCCAATTCACACTTTCAGGACTGGACTTTCACTGGTCAGTGTTCCATTATACATGTATATATTATATATGTATGTATTACACATATACTTTAACATCCCAAAGCATTTTACATAGAGTTTAGTACAATAGATAGCAGACCAGACTCCAGGACAGGATGACTTGAGTTCAGGAACTGTCTCTATCTAATTCATACTCTATGCCAATTATAACATCTTTGTGCCCACAGGCACAAATCTCTGATTGTAAGTGGAAGAACTTCACGTTTGCTTTGGTGGAAGGAATTTCCTCAAATGAGAGCTCCCTATATCATGAAATCACCAGTCAAAATAAAAAGATATTCCCACAACAGCCACATGATGGAGGGTGTGTATATAATTCAGTTAAGATGAGAAGTCAGTAAGTGATAGAACTTATTCTCCCAATCCCAATGGACTCTGGACCCATTCATCTTTTTAGTACACTTTATTTTTAACTTTTTTTTAAGGACTAGAAATAGAAAATACAGGCAGGAATTAGAAGCAAGAGAAGAAAAGTCACTGGGAAATATGAATGCAAGAAGCTAAGGGAAAACATGAGAGAGAGTAGTATGGAACAAGGAATTTGATGGAAAAGGAGTGAAAGGAATCACTTCTGCTGTGATGTATGTGATCCATAAAATCGCCCCATCGCTATGTCATGGTGCTTTTGAAGATGGGAAGGCAAACTAGTTCAAATGACCTTGAGGCTTGAGTTCTGCTATTACCTTTGACTCCAGCTGTGTGACTTTGTGCAAATCACTTTACCTCTGTGGAGCTCAGTTTCCTCATATGTGTAATGGGAACAAGAGTTCTTGTACTACCAAGGCCTCACAGGGTAGTCTCTAGAGAAAGTATTTTATAAACCCTAAAACATGAAATAGGTGTGAAAAGTTATTATTTGTAACTAAATGGGAGAATTAAATTGCATTTTGAAAAGGAATCTCAGACAATGTGCAGTAGGAAAATAGGGGAAAACTTGGTCCTATCCAAAGGAGAGCCTGAGTCAAAGCTCTTATTATTCAGAAATTGAGTCACAACAAGGCCCCCAAAGGATTCCATAGTCACACTTCTAATTCTATCCCAAATTCCTCTTGGGAATGACTCACTTGAGATGGCTGTAGGGAGTTTGTCATACATGTCCCAACCTTATGACCCAACCTCCTCGATATTGTGGCTTCATTCTAGTGGATGAAGGGGCTTTTGTCCTTCCAGAATATATCTCGTAAGATTGAATTGTGCACTCGGATAATTAAAAGCATTTTTCACTCTTTACAATGTTTAATACAAATGCATTTTTCTTCCTATTTTAAAACAGGGCCCTGGCTCCCGCCTTCCTTCCTCTGTCAACAAATATTTGGCAGTTTTGTTCTGGGAGTGGGTATGTTGTCTTGACAACTCTGTTTCCCTTCTTCCAGTTACGCAAAAAGAACTTTCCATTTACCATTTCCCTCCTTCATTAACTGCTCTCTTTTTTTAAACAAGCTGAATCCATTTATGAAGAAAAATAGAGTTATGCACTCATTAGAATTTCTCATGTAAGAGATAGATACCAAGTGAGTGTTCCCCATTACAAACTTTCTAGGTTTAAAGGAGCTCAAAAGGCTTTCCATTCTTATTTAAAGTTCGACATAAAAGAAATATTTGGCAAGGGGGAAATTGTTTTCTCTAAACTTCTGCTGCAGAAATAAGTGATCCTTTCATTAGATGAGAATTTGTAGGTGTGTTCCTGCTGACACTTCTTCAAATCCAGCACATTCTTTGTCCATATAAGGCACTAGCTTCAGGCCAGGCCAAGGGAAGCATTTGTTGGTGCAGTTAATATCTCGGGTTGGATGTCTAATGTCATTTTAGATAATTCTTGCCAAGATCCTAAACTGGAGTTGGAGGTGGGGGTGAGCTCATCCACTAGAGAGACCCTTGATAGACTAATCCCATCCCCCAATATAGCCTTACTCTGTCCATGTATAAAACACTGCCCACCAGACTGATGTCAGACTAGTTGGAACCCAAAGTCAGATCACGTATTTTTGAACTTGAAGTGGAAAAAAAATAAAAATATTTTAGAAGTGCTAAAATCAACAGAAAACTGTGGCAAACAAAGGAACTTGATGTTATTAAACAGTTTGTTCTTCTTCTCTCTGGCTTATGTTTGATGATAGATGTATCCTAACCAATAAAAAAAACCCAAACAAATAAATAAGAGGGTTTGTGGATCAGATGACCAACTTCTGTTAGGATTTTTTTTTGAGATTAGGGTTTTTTTTTTTGCTAATTCCCATTTTTTATTCATAGGTTCATAAAATTTTAGAGCTACAAAGGACCTCAGCAATTACAAAATTCCCTTATTTTACAGAAGAGGAGAGGAGACCAAGAGAAATCCATCCCTCAACATCCTCTTGTCCTCTCAGTAGGAGGCAGAATTGGGATTTAAACTCAGGCTTTCTGATTCCTGATTCACAGTCTATTATGTGAACTAGTTTCCTGTTGTAAAGGATTTTCTCAAAATTAGGGTTTTCCCCCCATAATTTCTCTTTCTTCCTCATGGGCTCATGGAATATTAGAATAAGACCTTAGAGATCGTCTTGTTTGACCTTTGTGCTTCAAATCAAGATGCAAAGAAAGGAAGGGACTTGTCCACAGTCACAAAGCCCCTCCATGGAAACCAGGTGTTGTTAACACAAAGTCTGGGAACTTTTAAAACATTTTTTGATTAATGTATTTTAATATAATTGTATTTCTAAACAATATTATACATTTTATTTTGTTTATTTAAAAACGTTATTCTGGAAAAGGATCCATAGGCTTCACCAGCTTGCCAGAGGAGTTCATGATACAAAAACAGTTAAGGATCCCCATTTCTATAAGCCCAGCATTGGAATTACAATTTAAAATTCATTTCAAGCCTGAGCACAAAGTGTTTTAATAGGCAATGTCAAGATTCTTGTATCATGCCTGGAGTATGGCTCTGCCTAGCACTTTGGCAGAATCACAGCCCACAATGATGGTTCTGGTTTTCCAAATTCTGACAGCCAGTTGTGAAAAGTGAACAATTACATCTGCATTTAACACCAAGGAAGAGTTTCGCCTCTTTGGGCCTACTCAGAGCCTTAACTCCAGGAGCTAGTTTTCTTAAAAAATCTGAAATCATGTTCCACTATACCCCCACATAGCTGTGGTTGGCTCTCTTTGTCTAAGCGGCTAATAGATCTTTTATCTCATGAATTTTACTCATTGTAACAATGAAACCAGTGTTCCCTTTAAAAGCTGGGCTGTGGCCAAAGGAAATATAAACTGTTTATTCTAGCTTGTTTATCAGCCCAGACAAGGGCCTGCAAGGCCAACTCCCTCTGTGTAGGCAGACTAGGAGGCTGCTTGCCTATTGTGGGATGATTTGAGGGGCATTAAAAGAGCTACCCACTCAAAAACTCCTTCACATGCTTTCTATGGTGCCTAAAATGTCCATCATTCCTTCATTCCTGTTATTCTTTAGTAGAAGGCACCTGTTAAAATGCAAATGAATTAAATTCTCTTTTATCCAGTGTTATATCCATAGGAAACATCCATCTGAAGGTATTTAAACCACGGGTTATCAGACCTTGGAAATCTCTGGAAGGTCCATAGGAAGGAACCTTGGATATCATGTAGTCTAGTAACACCTCCCCACCCACTTTACAAATAAGGAAAGTGAAGATTTCTAAAATTAATCTCTTTAGCCTTTTGACAACACCATTTTCATAAGAGGACCCTGAGGTAATGTGTACTTCTGAAATATTTTTGGAAACATTCCAGTCTAAGTGATGTTCATGTTAGGTAAAATGCTATCTATTCTTTGAGTATTTCCTTCTACAACACAAGTCAAAGACCTTCCCACCTTAGTAGACGTTATTAGTAAGTTCATGAGTTGTGGTGGCTAAAACAATGCATTACCTCCTGACCAGTCAAAGTGGAGGACAGCAAGGTTCAATAAAGCAGAACTTGGAGACCTAGGAACTGAGTTCAAAGGAACCTGTGTGATGTTTGGCAAGTTTCTTAACATCTCTGCGCCCCTCTTTTCTTATCTGCAAATGAGGAGGATCTAGATCAGAGCTTCTTAAATTTTTTTCACTTGTGACCCCTTTTGGGGTTTTGGCAGCATTCGCTGGTGTTGCAAGTCCTGAAGACATACACAAGGCAAAGTGTGTATACTTTGTGTTCAGAACCAAGGCTTCAGTGAAGCTGCACAATGCTGTACCAGCAAGAGCTGTCAGAAACACGTAGGATTCCTTACACATTTGATTTTGAATTAATTTTTGGTTGTTGCACATTCAGACACCTTTTACTTTTGCCAAATGCAGCCCACAGTTTAAGAAGCACTGGTCTAGATAACCTCTCAAGGCCCCTTCCACATTTAGATCAGCGTTTCTTTAATTGTGGGTCAAATCTGGCGAAAGTCAGGGCAGCGAGTAGCACAGTGAATAGAGCACTGGCCCTGAAGTCAGGAGAACCTGAGATCAATTCTGGCCTCAGACAATTAACACTTACTAGCCCTGTGACCTTGGGCAAATTGCTTAACCCCAATTGCCCTCCCCCCCCCAAAAAAAAGCAAAAAAAAATTGGTGGAAGTAAAGGTTTCTGAACATGCAATGACTAAAAATTAGTTCAAATTCAAAGACAAAATGAATCCAAGGTGCTTCTGGAGGTGCTTTCCCATGTTGCATCTTGAAACTTTATGGCAACCTTGATTCTGAACACAAAGCAGGAGCACTTTGTACTGTGCATGCCCTTAGGCCATGCAACGCCTGAGGAATGTGGCCAGATGTGAAAAGGGGTCACAAGTGAAAAAAGTTTAAGAAGCCCTGCTCTAGATAAATCATCCTGCAATGAGTCTATTTGAACCTTGGTAGCCTAGCCCTCTGAGGGCAAATTCATAGTCCATTGTCTTGAAACCTTCCTGACTTGGAACAGCTAGACAAAGTTTGTGACTTATTGCCCTTGCTTTTGAGAACACCATTACTATCATCACCACCACCGAAACAACAAGAACAACAACAGCTAGCATATATTATATAGTTCTTTACAATTAGCAAAGCACTTTATAAATATTATCTCATTTGACCCATTCGACATCCCTGGGAAGTCAATGCTATTGTTATCCACATTTTACAGATGAGGAAACTGAGGCAGATAGAAGTTAAGTTGAGAATTACTCAGGGTCATAGATCTAGTCAATTAATTAGTAAGTGTTTATTATGTACCTAAATAAGAAAAAAAAACAGTCTCTGCTCTCAGTCTAATGGGGGACACAACATGGAAACAACTATGCTCAAACATGCTATACACAAGACAAACTGCAAGTAGTCAACCAGGGGAAGGCACCAGAATTCAAAGGTTTCCAGGAGCCACATCTGGGGCCACACCTGAATTAAGGCTTTTGATGCCAGGACCAGCAGTCTGGCGCCTTACACCTTCTAGCTGATACAAAGAAGATCAGAATAGAATCTTAGCAGGTGTTGCATGCTAATTTTTTTTTAAATTGGTAAACCATACATCAACCAGAACAGCTCACACATTGATAGCACTAAATGACCAAAGAGTTTACCATATATAACCTGGGTAAGCAGCATATTAACTCTTCTTCAACTACTACCATATTAGCATAATTGCATCAGTTAGCAGTACCTGTGGAAATAAACGAAGGAATGGAGAAATTCTGATGGAGGAGGAAGCAATAAGGAAGAGTCTATGGCAGAGGTGTTAGAACCTACAACATTCCCGAGTGCAAATAAGCTAGATTTAAATGTAATCAGGAAATATTTTTAAAAATAAATAAAATACAATAAAACATAGATTTAAAAACTAATATACAGCCCATAGGAATCCTCATGTATGGGGTTAGTGATTCCTATTTCTACTTGAGTTGAACATCACTGATCCAGATCATGAGAAATTGCTCATGGAAGAGTAGTGTGTGTGTGTGTGTGTGTGTGTGTGTGTGTGTGTGTGTGTGTGTGTGCGTGTGTGTGTGTGCGTGTGTGTGTGTGTGCGTGTGTGTGTGTGTGTAAAATAACATTTATATAACATATAACAAAGTTCATAGTGATTATAGATCATAGGATTTTAGAACTTGGAATTACAACCTCCTCACTTTTCAGATGAGTGCCAAAGAGGAAGAAAGACTGATTAAGAGGTGTTGCATGTAGGTTTAAAATTTTTTTTTCTAAGAAAAAATGATAAGGTCCTGAATGTGGCAGTAGCAATGACAATGGGAAGGAGAGAACAAATCAAGGTAATACAATGCAGGTAGTATATAGAGCTTGGTAGCTGATACCAATATTAAGAATACCAACAAAGGGAACAACTGGGCACTCACTGTAGATAGATGGCTTCCCACAGCCACCAATAATTCCCTCGAAATATTTAGGCCCATTAGTTCAATGCTGATTTTCAGGAGTGATTGTAGAAACTGAACTGGATTGGTAGGGAAAGCAGTCACATGACTAAGAGGGAGCAAGATAATAGCACCATGAGTGAGAGAGGAAGAAAGAACCATACTATGTGCCAATGAGAAGGTTCAATATGTATCCAGGAATGTCAGGAACTTGGAAGCCCTGAAGTGAGATGGGTGAGTCTCAGGAGCAGATGCTGAGTAAAGTTAGAATCAGAAGACTGAAATTTGGGGTAAGTAAGCCTGCTTGCAGAGGACTGAACTGTGTCCTGGAGCCTTGTAACCCTCCAACCTCATCCCAGTGACTCAATACCAGTTTTTGCAGCAGTAATGAGAGAGCTTGGTTAGATTCTGTCTATATGAGTGGCATGTTTCTGTAACTGCTTGCAGTACCAGTATGCCTGCCAGTGAGGAGGCATAAGTTGGTCCATGACATTATGTAGGGAAGAATAAAAAATGACTAACAGGGTACAATAAGTAGAAAGACTCCTGACTCTGGAGTCAGGAGACATGGGTTTAAATCCATGTGACTCTGAGCAAGTCATGTATCTTCCCTAGACCTTTTCACTTTCCTCTACCCAGGGCCAACACATTGATTTGTCACCAGAAGACATTAGAGTTTGTTTTTTAAAGATTAATTAGCAGATAGCTGGAACCAAAGCAATGAGACACAAGAAGAGTACATTTTGGCAAAGTTGACTAGATCTGGAGCAGAAGCCATTTCCCAGGAGGGCTGGTTGAAGAGTTCCATGGTACTAAGCAGCCAAAGAACACTCAGAAGGCAATAGCAGAATCATAGTTCTAGATCTGGAAAAGAGTTTTGAAGTCATCTAGTTCAGCTCCCTCATTTCACAGAGGGGAGAAACTGAGGCTCAAATTGGCTATTGGCTTGCTCTTGGTCACACAATAAGTGGCAGAGCTGAAATTTAAACAGACTCCAAATCCATTTCTCTTTCCATTGTATACTACACTGTCCCATGACTAGGTATCATAGAAGGGGAGGGAAGGAATATAGAGGGGGAAAGAAAAGTGTACTACAAAGGAAGAAAAATAGTAGTCTTCTGCAAACTATCTCCACTAAATACCCTTTTAAAGAGGATCTGATCACTTCCATTCTGATTTCAGTTTTTGTAAACAAAAGCTCAATGGAGGAGAAAGAGAAAAGTGTTGTTCGCTTGGAGGAGAGAACCCTTTGCTTTGATTCCTTTAGTGTGATTTCAGCCCAGGTTGCTAGGCAACAGCAGTTCACACTCAGATTTGAGGCAGATTTTTAAAAAATCAGCACTTGTCAATCAAGCTTAGCAATCAAGAGTTCCCATTAACAATTTTCTTCTTCTCTCAGATGCACACAATCCCAGAATCTCAAAGTATGAACAGACCAAAGAGGCCATCTCCCCCAAAGTGAGGATGTCCCTGACAGGTTAGCATCTCAATTAAACTTTTTAATCCAACAAACCTTTATTAAATGATTACTATAGTACATTACACACAGCACTGTACTGGTTTGCTGGAATAAAAAAACAAAAATGTAATCATCCTAAATTCAGGGAATTTTTATTTACCCATTTGTCAATATCATCCATACTAAGCTCCCTTATACCTGTTAGATGGCAATTCTACTGAAAGGTGAAATATATGGCTGAAGTATGATTTCTAAGGCTTTAAAAAAGAACCTTTGTCCTACAAAATATTTCTTTCACCTGGATAAAAGATGTTTGAAATTAAACCATTAGAACTTATCCTGGTTTAAAGTTTTTGTTTCCTGCTAATTAAACATGGAAGTTTAATCAGTTATTTTTACCTCAGTGTGAATGAGTTTATTAGACTATTTCTAGATCCTGTATTTATGAAAATAAATATGAGGTGAAAAGGAATCTGAGAGTGATAGGGGTTGAGAGTAAGGAAAAAAGAGATAATAATGTTGAAAAGGATCCATAAAGAGGAAGCTGGGGTGCTAAGGATAATTTTGCTCAGACCTTGCCTTGCAGCTTACAGTTGAAACTTAGTTTTACTTTAACGAGAAACTTCAGAAATCAGAGTGGAGATCATATATACAATCCCCATAACAATGATTATCCAAACTAGGAAGCTTGCATTTTCCAAAAAGCATAAAGTGAATATCCACTAAATTAACAAAACAAAAACCCGACTTGGCTCAGTACCAAGGAGAAAACAAATAACTTTGAAACCCTTCATTCCTGAAGAGTACCCAGAGACTTCTTCTAACCCTGAGACCAACAGAAGGTACCATGATCGTAGGATATTACTTAATCTTCCAAGCTGAGAACTAGGAAGACAATTTATCATTAATCATTAACAACCCTTTCTCCTGGTGAAAATGGAAGAAACATACTCTGCACTATTTCCATGTAGTTTAATCCATTTTATGCCCATTAGCACTGAGTTTCATTGCTTTTAATGTTTTCTCTAACTTGGTAAGTGTGAAATAGTACCTCAAAGTAGCTTTTCTTTCCTAATAGTCTTTGATTATTAATGAAAGCATTTTTTTGAAGTCTTGTCTCATTTCATTGTCTCAAAACAATGAAAATTGTCTTTTCATGTTTAGTTGAACACCGCTCTATTGTGGACTTGAAATTATCACGGGGACCTTAAAAAATTATTTATATACTTTAGATAACAAGTTTTATCTGAACTATTTTCCTAACTTGTTATTTTTATTTTAATTATGTTGTTTTTGTTCTACAGAAATGTTTTATTTTCATGTGTTTAGGCATTCTATATTGTCCCCAATTAAAAAAAATCATCTTTCCTTTACTATGAAGATATTTCATTTTATTTTCTTTCATTTATACAAGCCTTTTTATGTTTAAATATCTCAAGGAGATTGAATTCACTGGTAATTGGAGTAAAGTATGGATTTATATGGAGTAAAATGTGGGTTTCTAAATCACTTTCCCAACCAGATTGCCAATTGACTTTCTCAGAATACATTTGTTAAACAATGAATCTTTTCCCAAGTATTTATTTTCTATAACTATTAAACACTAATCTACTATAAAAGAAGCAGCTTAGCATAGTGAATAGCAAGGCAGGCTTGGAGTCAGAAAGACCTGGTATCAAGTCCTACCTTTCTTATATACTGACTATGACAAATCATTCAACCTTGGAGTTTGCCAGGCAATTCACTCTCCAAGATTAACTTTTGCCCAGGGAAGGAATTTTTCTTCCCTTGGAGTTCCCTACACTGATGAAATCAGGTCCTGGCCAAAAGAAAATGAGAAAGAGAAACAGAGACAGAGATATAGTCAGAGACAAAAAGAGAGAGAGAAAGAGAGAGAGAGAGAGAGAGAGAGATCACATTTGAGATATCTGCTATATCTAATTTGTTGTTCTAGTTCCCTGTTTTTAACCAGTAAATGATAGTTTTGGTGATTAACTACTTTGTGATATGTTTTAAACCCTGAGACTCCAAGAAAGCCTTTTTCATATTTTCTTTAGTACTCTCTACATTAATATCTGCCTTATTTAGTTATTAATTTATTCTAAAATTAATTTTGTTGATATCTCTTGTTTATGCATCATTTAGATTTTTCCATTTCCCTCCTCCTTTTCCCTGCAAGACAGACATTCTTTCAAAGAATATTTTGAAGTGAAAGAAGAAAAAAACAATTCAGCAAAACCGATCAACACATTGAAAAAAAATCTGATGTTATGTGTAATTTTATAGATACATGGACCCTGCTCTCTAAAAAAAAAAGGAGCAGGGATGTGTCTTATACTTCTTTTTGGTTAAGGTTAGAATTCACCAACATTTTTTTGTGACTGTTCTTATGTATTGTTTCCAGCCTTTATCTAACAATCTCCAGTAAAGGGCTCCTGAAAGAAGCCCTTTCTACTTCTGGTCAGCTCTAATTGTTAGGAATTTTTTCCTTATGTAAAACTTAGATTTGACTCTTTCTAACTTCTACACATTATCACAGAAGTTAACCTATGAGATTAGAAGAAGTCTAATTTCTCTTCCAAATGACAGTCATTCAAATAACTGAAAGACAGTTATTGTCTCTCCCAAGTCCTTTCTTCTCATTGAAGATGAGGTATTCTCATCAAAATTATTTCATAATAGTTAGAAAAATGGAAAAAATGATCAATGGAATGGACTAAATAAGCAGACCCAAAAATAATGAAACACTATAACATGGTATTTAAGAAACCCAAAGAAATCAACTGTTGGGGTAATTGATTGTTATTATTCTCATCACCAGTTTTTGTCACTTGTTTTTACAAAAGCTGCTAAGAAAATTCAAGAAGTTTGACAGAAAATAGGATTATGCCAAGATATTACATCATATTCTATAATAAACTCCTAATGGATAAATACATATAAAAGGTGATGACATACACACACCCAAAATAGGAAATGTACTATATGTAATATTATATAGTACATAGGATGTACTATGTATGACTAGGATTAGACAAAGTATTCTTAACTAAACAAGAGATAGAGGTGATCATAAAAATATTAAATGGACAATATAGATTACATAAAATTGAAAATCTTTTATGGAAACAAAATCAGTATAGCTAAAATTAGAAGAGAACTTAATTAGAAAAAAACAAAATTTAAATTTAAAAAAGAATTAGAAGAGAAGCAGTTATTGGGAAACATCTTTACAGGAGAAATTTCTGATCAAGTTCTGATATTCAAGATATAAAAGTAATTGGTACAAATATAAAGAATAAGAATCATTCTCCAAAAAACAAATGACTATAATTTAATCACCAAGTTGGGGTAAGGGAGTGGAGTAAGGGGAGAAAAATCAGTTGATCAGAGGAGTCCTAATCAACTCTACCCTTGCCCTCACACAATAAATGACAAGGTGAGGCTATTACAGAAAGGGTAGGGATGAAGGCAAAGGAAAAGCTCACATCCACCACACATTGGAGGGGGAAAGGCTAACTCATCCCTGATCAACACTTCGTATTTTTCCATTTTAGCTAATATTGTTAACTTGTTTAAATCTATTGATTCTTATACTTCTAATATAGTCGTCTAAATTTTTTGTTGTTATTGTTCAGTTGTTTCAGTCATGTTCATCTCTACATTTAGCATACTCTAAAACAAGACCCCAATCACCCCACTCTAGTTTTGACTTTGGTAATAGTATCACTTCCATATCTGTCACAGCTAGGAAAAGATGAGGTGTGAAGAACTTAAGTAATATATGTATAATATCATATAGTAGTCAGGTTAATAATACAAGGTCAGTGAGATGTATGGCTGACAGGTGTTTGAGAACCTCTTAGACAGCCTCAGGTCACTTCTAAGCCCAAAAGGTACCACCTGGAAGCCATGGTGTTATAAGATTTAGAACTGGAAAGGACCTGAAAGAACTAGTACAACCCACTCATTTCACAGATGAGTAAACTGAAGAGGTGAAGTAATTTGCTCAAGGTCATACAGATAGTATCTAGCAGAACTGAAGTTACATAAGGAAAAACCAGACTCCTTGGAGATGAATTTTTGAGATTTTCTGGATTTAAATTTACACCCCTTAGGACTTGATTGGAATGAGACCAGCTTCCCACTTATTGTCAAACTCTTTGTACAGGCAGGATTGTCCTTATTAAAGGTTTTGTCAGGAAGATAATGAATATCTATTTGTTTTTCAAAGCTACTTTTGGGGAAACCATGAGTATGATAATACAAAACTTCAAAGGGATCATTCCTAAAGGCCTTCAGGGAGGGTCTTCACAAGTTGCTATCAGTCCCCAGTGACAAGCGTTCTGGTAATGCACCTTTCTGCCCTAAGCTAGGTGGCGCATGCCTACGCATGGGCGTGCGCGCACACACACACACACACACACACACACACACACACAGCCAGCCCCCTCTCTGGAGTTCTTTCTAACATAGCAGCTCCCAGGGTTTCTCTGTGTTAACATGGCTTTTGAGAACCTCAGCATTACTCCTATACCAGGATGAGGAATTAGAGCCAGGAGAAAGAAATGATAATACTGACCTCTAACACAGAGATTAAACAAGGAATAGTTCATCCATGATCAAAAGCTTCATGAGTTCCCTATGTGTTCTCCAAAGACTTCCTTTTCTCATTCATGAAGGACGAAAGAAGGGTATTTTACATGGTATTGTGTGGAATGAGTGAAAACTTCTTAATTTGGGGTTAACTTTCCCTTCCTCCCCCCCTCCTCCATGGCTGCTGTCAATCACTTTTACCTTCCTTTGTCTGTTTTCTCGCCTTGGAGGGACCCTCCCCCCTCTCTTCTCTTGCTGTCCTAGCTGGGAAGAATTTGGTGAGGTGAGCCTCTCCACCAATGAGAGAGGAAACAGTTGAGAAAGGGGGCTTGACTAAGTTAAGTTCTAAAATCTGGTTCTGCCCTTTGTAACAGGCCCCCATGCTCAGGCATGGGGCAGACTGCCCTCTTCTCCCCGGGAAGAGAATAAACTGTTCTTATTCTAAGACATCTCTGTGTTTACTTTTTTTTTTTTTTTTTTTACTATATTAGGGATGAAGGGTATTTTTCAATCTAAACAGTATGAATGTAAATATTCTATTCCATTCTATATGCATCTCTCTAAAAATAAATGTGTGTATGTGTATGCTTGCTTATCTATTGATCCAAGGCATTTTATTTCAACTTTATAATTCTAAGAATCCACAGTACCCTCTGATGACCTTATAAAAGTTTGGTCAAAGGAGACAGATAGTGATATGCAGCTACAGTATTTATTCCTTCTTCCCTTAAGCTAGAGAACTTGTACAAGGAGTTAGGAGAGCTACGTCCTAACTGATGAACAGATGAATCAGAAGACTTATGTACATTTTAGAACCATCCCAATTCAGGATAACCATGTCACACAAATTTATGATCTCCATTTGTTACCATCTATATGTGAGAAAAGAAATTCCTTGGTTGTAAATGCAAATTGACAACAAATGGAGCAGGGTCTATTTACATTTTATGGTCTCAGGATATCTTTTTTCCTCCCATATGGACTTATGTCCCAAAACAAGGGGAATTTCACCTCTAGCCTTATCTGGTCTCTGAAGTTGCTGACACAAGAAAAGGCATTTTCAAAGCAAGGGAAAGCAGTTTGTTTGATTAATTCAGACTTTGGCCAAAAATATGATACTTAATGATTATCACCTCCTATCTTTATATGCCTGACAGTCATTCAACCTACCCCCACAACCAATTCTTGTAAAATAACTCTGAATCTATCACCACTTAGCAAATCTAATTTTAGACATATATTGAAACTAGAAAGATGCTCTTTTAAGAGGAAGCAAATTCCTATCTCAGGGCAAAGGTACTAAATCTAACAGTGATTACTAAGATGGTATGTAAGTCATGTAGCCTTTCTTATATCTGTCAAAAGTTAAACTAGGAGGCGGTATTTTGTGTCACAGATCAGAAGCGTTCCATCTGTGGCTCTGAATGTAAGACTATTTGACTCACTAAGAAAAAATATTTGGTTGCCTTTTTTGGGATACTTTCAGCGGCCTAGATAAAAGAAGTTCGCTCCTCTTTGATTTGGTCACCCAATTATAAATGTAGCAAGTCCAATAGTCTGAATGATGTAGAAGGGGGTGGGAAGAGGGATTTGGCTGCCAGTCACCCAGAACACCTTTCTCTCTACAGCATCCAGTCATCACAAGTTCTTACCTTGAGAACATATCAGTCTTGGGCTCAGTCCCAACCTATATGACCAGTCTCTTTCTCAACTTGATGACATATTCACCCAACACTCAAGATCATAAATTACACATGCAGATTAATTAGTTCAATAAATAGGATAGGGATAGGAATTTGACTCACTAATACAGAGAAAATCTGAGGAAATTCTACCAATACAGAACAGCACCTTCTTAGCAATGTAGTCTTAGGGAGTTGCCTGGAGAACTGAGGAGCTACATGATTTTCCCAGAGTCAAACAGCTAGAATGTGTTATGGGCTCTATTTGAACCAACTCTCCACGAAACCATGTTACCTCTTAATTACATCATTCCTTCTTATTTTAATGTGCATTGGCTAATGTTATATAATATATCCTGCAATACTGCATTTAATTACTGGATTCAGACAGACCCTCCCAAGGCAGAAAGTCCTTTAAGGTCGTACCATCTCAGCTCAATAAATTTGTATTTCCAGGAGGAGCCTTTCCCTCAATCCCTCTTTCATACTGGCACCTTGGTGCTCAGAGCTGGTAGAGAGCATAAAGGAGTGAAATTCCTTAAATACTGGTTATGGATTATAGTCCCAGAGCTGGGTCTTGAAATGGAAGCCTTAGAGTAATCTGTGGCCTCTGAATTTTCTGCTGGATGACAAAGACTTAGGCGTTGGGATAAGAAATTGGTTTATTCTTCTCCATGCTACTTTTACCAGGAAAAATGAATCTGAATTTAGCTAACTCCTGCTACAAATTCATCATTTGTTTGAGGACCCCGGAGAGGGAGAGCTAAGATCTAGAAGAAAAAACCTAAGGCCATTTGTGTATCTTTCTCCCAGATGTTCCTGCTGAAGCTCCTGGACTACTTGCTTGTGCCATGCCTTCTATAACTCAATCTTAAATGGGCTAGCAGGAAAGCTCACCAGAAGAATCCCAGTACTGGCTTTCCAACAACCAAGTTTTCTAAATATACGTGACTTTGTATTGATGATGAAGCATATTTCCTGCCTCTTATCAGAGGAGAGAGGGACTAGAGAGGCAGAATGAGACGTATGTGTTGAGATACGGCTAATTTGTTCATTTGTTTTGCTTGACCATACCTATTTATTTGGAGAGAGCTATGAGATAAAAAAGAAAAGGAAGAAAAAAGAAGAAATATATTTAAGGAAACACAGAGATGAAAACTAAAAGCTCAGAAAGGGACACAAGCATGTAGGCAGTTTTATTAATAACTTCTTGAACTGATAAACACTTTTAAATGTTTTCAGATATAGCCAATATGAAATTTTGTTTTGTAGGTCTATGTATATTTGTTACAAGGGCTTAAATTTTCATTTTTCTTTCACTGGTTTGAGTGGGTAGGAAGATGTAAGGGTCATAGGGATAGTGTATTTAAAAAAAGAAAAAGTAATTGAGGCTTTTTAAAAGAAATGTAGAAAACAGGATAGTCAGAATAAAAAGCACAAAAAAGATGGTTTTGAAAGCTAAAAGTTGAACTCATTTGTTTAAAAAGAAAATAGGGATCTCCTGTTTCTACTCTATGGAATTGTCTATTTTATTTGTTGTTGTTTGTTATAGTCAGAATAAAAATTACATTTTTAAAAATTTAATATACATTTTAAAAACATTATGTAACAGACATTCACAGATTCAGATATAATCATCTTCTATGTACTTCTTTTATAATCCAGTGTTTGCATTTATTGATGAGTAAATGCATCATTAAAAAATTAAACTTGATTCCATGACCTACAAGTGAACTTCTTAATTTAGTGCTTAAAACTTACCTTGACATATTTCTTCTGACTCCTCTGTGCCTCATAGAAATGATAAGCCATTACTCATCACCCAGTCATCTGACTGGACTTGCCCGGCAAGTTAGGTTTCATGACAACTGAAAGTTTTCTTTGGCTGGAAAACAGAGCAACCTGAATGCAATGCTGAGGGTTGATAGAACAACACTCTCAGGAGCCAGCAGAGGGCAGCAGAACACTGACTGAGGCCGAGCTGCAAAGGATGGCGAGGTCCTTGCTCAGTATCTCGCCTCCTAACTTGGGGTTGAGAGGATGACTACGTCTTGGGTGCCGAGGTACTGATAGACTGGGTGAAGAAGAACATATTCAAGGACCGGTGAAACCAAGAACTTGGGGTCAGAGATGAACGAGTCAAATAGGGTGAACAAGAGTGATGTTCAGGAAAGGGAGGAGGAGTAGATTAAAATCATAAAGGAGCTGAAATAAGAACTGTGGTGGGATATAACTAAGACAAATTGTTCATGAGGTTCTTGGGTTACAGGTCCTTTTTGAGCAGGTGGCAGTATAGTAGCCATGTTCTCTCTAACATTTTAAAGCACAATGAACCCATCACCTAGTGGCTACCTACTTATAATTAGTCTTTTGGTGGGTAACTGTTTTGGAAAGCAGGTATAGGATGCTGCCTGGACTGGAAAAATCTTCATATTCCAATCAACTATCTGAGTCTGGGTTCAAACTGAAGTTTCCCTTTAATTCTAATCAACAAACTAGTTCTAATTATGTAAGTCTTTAATTAAAAGACTCCCTAAAAATGACAAAGTTCTCTAGATGGTTGTACCTACACGAGGTATAATAATAGTTGTAGAATCAGTATCTCTTAAAACTTCCCCTCAAAGGGGAGTAACTTACATAGTCATTCACTCACTCACCCTTTGTCTAGACTATTGCATTAGCATCCAAGTTGATATTCCTTTCCCTTTATCAACCCATCTTTCATTCAACTGCCAAATTGTTAATGCTAATGTGCATATCTGACCATATTACTTTTCTGCTCAGAAAGCTTCAGTGGCTTCCTATGGCCTCTAGGAAAAACACAAAATCTCTTTTTGGCATTTAATCCATTCAGAATAGCCCCAACCTATTGATTTCAATTTCTAGGGCAACCAAGTGGTGCATTAGATAGAGCCAGACCTAGAGTCAAGAACTGAGTTCAAATTTGACCTCAGACACTTTTTAGCTAGCTTCTTCATCTGTAAAAAGAGCTGGAGAAGGAAATGTCAAATCACTCTAGTATCTTCTCCAAGGAAACCCAAAATGGGGTCATGAGTTGGATGTGACTAAAATGATTGAACAACATTGATTTCATATCATCCCCTTCCCCTCCCACTCTATGTTCCAGACACACTGGTGTACTTGCTGATCCTTATAATGCCTTTCCATTTCCTGTTTCTGTCCCTTTGCATGGGCTGTCCCTCATGCCTGAATGCTTTCCCTCATTGCATTTACTTCTTAGATTTCCTATCTCCAAGATTTAATTCAAGTGCCATTCCTATGTGTAGCCTTTCTTGTCCCTTGCCCCCAGTTGTTAAAGGTCTCCCTCTCCCCTGAAATTCATCTGCATTTACTTTGTGCATATTTTGTTTTTATGTATTTGCATACATCCCCCCCTCAAAAATAAATGTAAACTACTTAAAGGCAAGTATTATTTTGTTTCTGTATTCCTAGCACAGTCTTAGCACATAGTAGGTGCTTCATAAATAATTAGCACAGTGCCTGAAATAGAGTAAGTGCCTTAGAAGTTTCTGTTGACTGATTTATAATTAACTACATTGAATAAAGTCCCTGAGAAGTACAAAACTTCCTCAGGTGATATCTATAATAATGAAAAAGAGATTCGTATACACGCTGGAAAAATAATATGGATGAAAAGATGTATATTATCTAAACCAAAAGTTGGAAAACTCTGGGGCCAAATTCAGCCCACTGCCTGTTTTCATTTGGCCAGTGAGCTAAGGATGGTTTTTATATTTTAAAATACAGTTTTATTGTATTTAAAACTGGAAAAATTCTTCTCAGTTCATAGGCCATACAAAAATAGGCAATGGGCTAGATATGGCCCTCGGGATATAGTTTGCTGACCCTTGGAGGCAATGACAGTGTCAGAGGAGAGAAGGTAAAATAAGAGTCATGCTGCGAAGATAGAAACCACAGGACTTGCCAACAGATTGGAAATGGGGAGCAGAAGAGAGTGGGGCAGAGGATAACACATAGGTTGCCTGCCTGAGTGACTGGGAGGATGATAGTACCCTTGATGGTAATGTGGAAGTCAGGAAGAGGGGAAGGATAATAAGTTTAGCAATAATATTTAATAATAAGAGCAACAATGACAACTGACATTTAGAGAGAGTTTAAGTTTGAAAAATGCTTTTGTTTACATAGATTATCTCCCTTGGTTCTTAGAACAACTCCATGAGGATAAATACCACAGGTTTTATTATCCTCATTTTGTTGATAAGGACTGAGCTCAGAATGAGTAAGACTCATTGGTGGTCACACAGTGTCAGAGAAGGGATCTAAGCCTATGTCTTTATGAACTCCAAATCTAGTTTTCTTTCTACTACGCAGTGTGTCATCCATCACAATTACTTATCTCTTCTTCCCCTGACCATTAATGAATGATCTCTTACATTATGGCACTTGTGGATCCATACTATTCTTAAACTACAAAAAGTTGCTTCTTCCTGTGATGGTTCAGCTCCATCCCAGTACTCCATATCAATGACTTAACTCCCAATGTTTAGTAATCCTTCTCCCCCATTAGAATATAAACTCTAGTCCAGTAGGAATGGCATCATTCTTTGTATTTGTACCATCTCCTAAGGACATACCAGTGCCTGGTATAGTAGATGTTTTAAAATGCTTCTTGATTCTTCCCTTTCTTCCACTCTTTAACTTATTCATATGGATGAGGATTTCCTCTCTACTTTTTTCATATTCTTTTTCTTGTTTCCTCCCTTGGTGGTATATGATTATGATGGAATACTATTGTACTGTAAGAAACGATGAGCAGGATGCTCTCAGAAAAACCTGGAAAGATTTGCATGAGCTGCTGCAAAGTGAAGTGTACTGTATACAAAGAAACAGTAATATTGTAAGATAGTTAGCTATGAATGACTTAACTATTATCGGCAACACAATAGTCCAAGACAACTCTGAAGAACTTATGATGAAAAATGCTAGAAAGCATGGTGTCTGAACATAGATCGAAGATTACTTTTTTTACTTTATTTTTCTTGAGTTTTTGTCTATGATTTCTTTCACCAAATGAATATTATGCATATGTTTTGCATGACTACACATGTATAACCCATGTCAAATTGCTTGACTTCTCAATGAGGGTGGGTAGGGAATGGAGAGAATTTGGAACTCAACATTTTAAAAATGAATGTTAACAATTGTTTTTACATGTAACTGGAGAAAAAATCCTAAGTAAAAATAATTTTAAAAAAAGAAATGATGACGTGAACAATTTCAAAATTATTTTTTTAAATGATGAAATGGACAATTTCAAAGGAAAATGGGAAGTCCTCTATGAATTAATGCAGAGCAAAGTGAACAGAAGTAGAACAATTTATACAATGATAATACTTAAAGGAAAAACAATTTTGAAAGACTTTAGAAATCTGATCAACACAAAGATCAACTATAAGTCTAAAAGAATGAAAATGAAATATGTCTTCGCCTCCTGACAGTGAGGGATATCTTTATGTTTCTTTCAAATGCAGAAGGAAATGTTTGATTTTGGACATGGCTAACGTAGGAATGGGTTTTGCCAGATTATGCAGCTATATACTAAGGTGTTTAGTTTTTAAGTTTTTAAAAAATCTGCTTAATGGAGAGTAGGAGGGACATGTGGATTTAAAAATATTTGTGTTAATCGAAAATTTAAATAATTAAGTATTTTTTAAAAAGGGAATCCTCAGTCAGGCTGAATTTATTTCTAGTTTTCTCCCCTCACAAATAGAAGACACTATCTGCTTGTGTGCTTTTACTTAGATATTAGCCCCAATTCAATCAAAAGGTTCTGTATACACAAAACCTAATTATGTAATTACAGCTAGCTCTTCAATTTGTTTCCCTTTGCCCACCAAAGTCCAGAGATTTCCTTGTAGTTTTAGGACCATTTGTTATTCCCTTCCTCTAGTGTTGAGTTGTTATTTTGCATTATATTTTCCTCCTGTGAATTGCCACAACTCTTTTTTGGTACCCTACTTTTGCTTTTATTTATTTGTGGGATTTTTTTATAGCTACTTACCTTATCCCTACCTAGTAGATTGTAACTTTCTTATTTTACTCCTTCTTGTCTCCTCAGTGCCTAATATGGCACCTTGAACATGGTAGAGGATTGAGATACGTGTGTGTGTGTGTGTGTGTGTGTGTAAATTTGTGCTGAAGCTCTGCCTCAGTTTTCTTCTAAGCAGGATGGAGATTTTAGTGCCTGCCTATTCTACTTCATAGGGACCTTGTATGGGTAGAACGAAACAGTTGATAAGAAAGTCTTTTGAAAATTAAAGGCATTTCATAAGTATAATGTACATCATTAAAAATCAATTTTGAAAATAAGATGCTGTTTCCCAACACAATTGCTTAAACCAATATAGAAAAGACTGTTTCTTTGGAAATAAACAGCTGGAGGGTTAATTAGCATCCTAATGATTAGTGGAACAGGTGATTTATTCTGCCCCCTCACAGCTCAGATGAACAGAAGGCAATATCACAAGATCAGTTTACCTTAAACTAATGTACTTCGTTAGAACTTGTAGTTTTTTAAAATTATTTTCATTTATAAGGAAAGAGAAAAACATTATTTTCAGCTATTCTCCTCAGCACACAGAAGCCCCAAATGGAGCTAGTGTGCCCATGTGGCATCTGAAAACCAGAGGCTCCCTTCAGATCTGCTATTTGTCTACAGATGCTTAGAGTGGCAACTCCCCTAGTGCGAAATTGTGCCTAAGAACATAAATCATGTTATTTCCTTCTCAAAAATTGGAAGGCATGTGGAGAATATAAAAGGATTGAAAGAAGGAAGCAAATATGGCATGCCATATGTACATATACATTAGTTTTTTATTCTTAGAATCAAAGAACTATGGAACTGGAAGGAACCTCAGAGACAATCTCCAGCACCCTCATTAGCAGAAAAGGAAAGTGAGGTTCAATGCTTTACTCCAGACAAAAAAAAAAGACCTCATTTTTTCTAGCCTAGTTTTTATCTAATAGATTGTCTCTTCCCTAGCTATGTCCCATCTTCCTTCTTAACACCAACTTCCTTTCTTACCTGACTATTCTCTGAAACCTTCTATCTGGAATCCTCTATTTTAAGTTAGAAACTTTCATTTTCCTAGTTGATTGGTGTCTCCCTGCTTGGGACCTCCGGGATGGGAAAATAATTGGACATGCCTGAGCAGGACCCTTGGTATAAAACATTCCAACTTTGATTTACAGAAAAGCTATGACCTTGATTACTGAGCTCAGCTGAAGGAACTGCCCTGAATCACTGACCCAGGAGTCCTGGACTATTCTCATTCAGATCTCAGCTAAGATACTTATAAGCTGAGTGACTTTAGATCAATCTCTGAACTTCACTCTCCTCATCTGGAAAATGGAGATAAATAATACTTGCATTACTTATCTCATTGTTGGGCACAAATTAGATCATATATGGTAAGCATTTGCAAACCCCAGAATGCTATATAAATTAGAATAGTTTTATATATGTACATATACATATTTATGTGTGTGTATATGTACATAGACATACATGTTATACATTATATGTAACCTGATATGTATCTAATGTAATGCATAATATGTCATTGTTCTATATTATATTATTATATAGTAATTATATTATATTGTTTTTGTATTAAGTTCAAAATATGACATTTTAAGAAAGACTTGGTAAGGTAGAGAACATGAAGAGGAGGGCAATCATTTGGCGAAGGGCCTAACTATAAGGCTATATCAGGATCATTTAAAGAAACTGGAAATTCCTGGAAGAGAAAAGGCTTCAGAGGAACATGAAGGTCTTTCATATAGAATAGAGATTTGACTTATTTTGCTTGGCTCCAGAGGGCAGAACTCGCAGTAATAGAAGTTATAAAGAAGCAAATTGAGGCCTGATGTAAAGTACTGACTTCCTACCAATTAGGGCTCATTAAAAATGCAAAGGGTGGCCTCAAAGGATAGTGGATTCTTCTCACTGGTGACTTTCAAGCAAAGGCCAGATAATCATGTTTTCAGGTACAGGTTGGACTATAGGACCTCTGAGGTCCCATCTAACTCTGAGATCCTGTGACTTAGAAGATAGCGAGGATGAAAAGGCCAGAAGAAAGATTTTGATGAGACAAGCACAGACTTAGGGTCTGGTCAAGTGAGAAGTTACTTCCAAAAGGCTTTATTAATCTAGAGAGAGTTAAATGGGTATTCCAAATTCATAAAATGGGGTTGAGTCCAGAGTCCAGCATACACAAGAGGGAATATATGAGTAGCAGGAACCCAATAGACCTGCCGAGTTTAGATTCTAGGACATAAGTTAATGCCCAAAAGACCAAAACACGAGGATGAATCATGCTGATCCTAAGGTAGATGCTATGTGCTCTTTGTCCTGGTTTTATGTTCCCATTCACATTCAAAATACACAAGATGTGTAAAATTCTTTGCAAACTTGCTGGAAAGATCAGCGTAGTGTCATGGCTGAAGATCTGGCCTTAGAATTAGGAAGATCTAGGTTCAGGCCCTACCCTCTTATGTCTTTTGACTCTGTGACTCTCAAGCAAGTCATTTAACCTCTCAATTCCGCAACTATGAATTATAGAGGAGTTGCTGCCCCAAACTGGTAAAGAGAGTTTTCTAATCTAGGAGTTTGCAAAATCAACGAAATCCCAGCTTTGGTGCCTCTTCCCATGACAGGTTGACTGGCCAGGGCATTTTTTTAAAAATCGCTTCCTTTTCCTTTAAGTCTAAAACCCCTAATGTTCCCTCTAACTCTAAAATTACAAGAGTCTAGGAGTTAAAGGAAGAAGTAAGACAAGGAAGGAAGGTGGGAGGGTAAAGAGATAGGGATTTTCTATGGGGATTCTGCTACCATGTTCTTTACTCCCATATTTATAGCCCACATGTTAATGTGTTTGCATTTTAATGTCAAAGGGAGTTTTCCCATTAGCATTTAAAAGAAACACCCAACTAACATAATCATGGGATTCGAAACTTGTTTTGTTTTCTGGGAAGCTGGCAAAATGCTATACTGAAAAGATTATTTGGATTTCGCATGGTAACACTAGTTTGAATCCCAGGTCTGCCATTTATCTATGACCATAGATTTAGAGGTGGAAAAAAGGACCTTAAAGATCATGTGACTCAACCCCCTCATTCTACAGGTTGGGAAACTGAGGCCCAGTCACACAGGTAATAAATGGCAAGTGTGGAATTTTAACAGAAGTCCTTGGACTCTATAGTCAATGCTCTTTCCATTGTGTCAGACTGTCTCATGCTACAATTTTGACCATAGGCCAGTCACTTCCCCTTTCTAGACCTCATTTTCCACATCTATGAAATGATCAGGTTGGAAGAGATGATCCCTATAACACTCTCAACAGCTCTGACTTTGTGTGTTGAAACTTGCAAGAATTTGAAGCCATTTAATGCCTTCTCTATGCTAAAATTATCTTTGGAGGGAAAGTTTCACACACCAAACACTCAAGAAAAAGACTAAAAATGTAAATATATTGGCTGCTTGTGCCAAGAATCAAGACTGAGGAAGGAAGATGTGAATTCACCCATGCCCAAATTAGGAAGGGAAAAACATTCTGCAGCTCATCTCTCAACATAGCTCTATTACCATAATGTCTCGGAAGCCTGTTCATCATCTCATGCATGCTCACTTATCTCATAATTGGCAAGCTGACTTTTTGGAACTTCCCTTGTCAGCAAAGTAAATGTGGGATTTAATCCAAGACAATCCTGACTGGTGAATAAATACAGTACATGAATAGAACGAAGGAGGAAGGAAGGAATAGTGATCTCTAGCAAAGAAAGCTTTAATTATAAACTGTTATTATAGCATAACATAAACATGTAAGCCCATTTTCCACTTTCTTGGATGGTCTTTGTTTTTCTAGACAAAGTTATCATTTCTTCAGAGGGGGCAATACAAAGGAACATCTGTTCACGGAAATTTTTATTGGCACTGGTGACTCTATAAATGACGATTTCCTCTATGGAAAAAAATCAAGTTTAGGAATTTTGGTGATTTAACTTCACATTAAATATGCAAAGCCAGAAGGGAAATACTGCTGTAGTCAGCTGCTTTCCTGCATCACCTTTAGTAGAAGACAACTTTAAGTTCAGCTAGGAAAAAAAAAATTACAATTTGGGCAAGTTAACTGATAATAAATTTTTTAGACTCACACCAAAGTTCAGCAATTCCACAATTACACTGGGGATACAAATTCTCATTTTTTTCTTTCTTTCAGCAGTCAGCATTTATTAGAAGTTTCCACTGTCCACAAATCACTGAAAACCAGTTATGTGGAGTCACAGAGGGAGGAGGCCATGGCTTTTTTTTCCCTCAAGAAATGTACAGTTTCTATCCTGATGAAGGATGACAGTATAAACATGCAAAAACACAATTATAACTTCTGAGAGGCAAGCTGTAAAATGGATTTGGCCTGACCTGGAGTCAGGAAAACCTAGGTTTAAGTCTTCCCATAGCCATGTACTAGCTGTGTGACTATTAGCAAGTTGCCTAGCATCTCAGTGCCCCCAGCAACTCTCTATTTTATAAATGAGGAAGTGACGGCAGAGTACATAAGCCTGGAGCCAGCATTCAAAAATCAGGTCTCCTGGCTCCAGTTCCCAACTCTTTTCTTATCTTGTGTCCTCATCCTCCCTGTCTTCTCTACAATCTTGCCTATCCCTACTCTCTTAACCCCGAATATTCTCATAGCTCCTAGTTTGAGGCACTACATCTTCCTGGTTCTCTGCCTACCTCTCTATGTTTGTCCTGTCACCTCTAGTGGCTCCTTTTCATCACCCCTTCCTATTGTCACTTCCCAAAGTTCCAACCTTGACCTTCTGTTCTTATCTCTCTGTGCTCTTCTTTTACAAATTTTCCTCCCAGTGCTTCAACTATCTCCTCTCTGTTGATAACTCCCAAATCTCTTATCTTCAGCTCTGCACTTTCTCTTGATCTCCAAATCTACATTCCAGTGCCTAGATGACACTACCTGGGTGTCTCATACTTACTTCATACTAAACATGGCAAAACTGACTCTGCTTCCTCCCTACCCCAACTTGTTGACCCTCCTGGCTTCTCTTTTTCTGTGAGGGCTACTAATGTCACCTACAAAGATGTAGTATAGGTTTTATGCCTTGAAGTTATCTTGGATACTTTCTTCTACCTCACATCTCATTTCCATTTAATAGTCCTTTCCTGTTAGATCTATGCTATCCACACTAACAATTCCCTACTAAAGGTCCAAATTATCATCCTCTAGACTCAGTAGCCACCTAGTAGGTTGTTCTCCATTCTTTCTTTCTTCTATTCCATATTTCTCACTACTATCAGGCCAGTTATCTTCATGCATAGATCTTGTCATGCTATTCTGCTAAAAAAAATCTTATAGCAGCAGTAGTAGTAGTAGTAGTAGTAGTAGTAGTAGTAGTAGTAGTAGTAGTAGTAGTAGTATACTACTAGAGTCTAATAAGTAAATTTCAGCCCAGCATCCCAGATAAACCATCTTGCACCATTATTCATTCATTCACTTATTTAACTATTTAGTGATTTATTTATTGTAAATCCAATGGGGAAATAATGTATGATTCAAAATAAAGATAAAAAATTAGGTACTGGAGAGACCTGTGAATTTCAAATAAAAAAATGCTATTTGAGAATATGATCATATACATATATATGTATATTGTTGCTGCATATTATGCCACATAAGCCCACTAGAGGGCAATATGATTATGATTATGGTACATCCCAAAATTTCCGCACTGCTTGGATAAGATAATTTTTTTTAATTTTAATTTATTTTCTTGGTTACATCATTCATTTCCACAAGGTTTTGAGTTACAAATTTTCTCCCCTTTTTGTCCCTACCC
>CM053598.1:67389027-67408954 GCA_028646575.1 Pseudocheirus occidentalis | reverse complement strand
ATTTCTCTTCCCAATTTTTCCTCCACTTCTCTTATTTGGTTTTCAAAGTCCTTTTTCAGTTGATGTATAGCTTCTAGGCATTCTTCAAGTGTCTTGGAAGCAATTGGTGTGGGAGTTCTGACTGTTGTCTTCCTCCCGTTCCATGCTTTGATCCTTTTTTGTCCACAAAAAAGGATTCTAGAGTTTTATTGCTGTTCTTATTTTGCTTCCTTTTCCTCATGTTGGCCAGTCCATTAATTGGCTGTTTGTTTGTTTTTTAGCTTTGTGAAACTCTGCTTCCCAGGGGAAAAGCTCTGTTCCAAATCGCTGGGGTTTTCCCAGCTGCCGGAGCTATTAGGGGGGTGTTGCAGCCCCCCCCAGCTTTGGCTTGCTGAAGGCGCTCCCCAGGACCACCACCCAAGACCATGATCCAGATTCAGGCCACTCAACGCAAGAGTACTTGGCCCTGATTAATTGACTCAGCCCCGCTGTGGGGTCCGCAGGCCAAGGGCTCTGAAGCAGACCAATGGGGGCAGCCACTGGTTACAGCAGTTCCTGCCCTTCCCCCACTGCTTCCTTGCCCTGGGGGCAGATTGGCGGAACTTATTTTCCTCCTCCAAATTTAGCTGGAAAGCTTCACTCACTTTCACTGACCTCTAATCCTGGCTTAGTAGATGTGAAGATTGCTCAAGGTGCAATAGATCTTCTCTGAAGTAGACTCAGGCTGTGGCTTGGGAGGCTCAGCTCCTCCCAATCACCCTGGAGCCTGGCCTCATTGCGGTCTTGCTCCCAGTCTGCCGGCCTGCGATGGACCCCTCCTGCCCAGCTGCCTTTCTCTAATCTCTATTTTTCATACCTTGGTAGATGTGGAATTGCTGGAGGCTGTAGATCTCTCTTGTAGATTGGCTGCAGCTGGGCTTGGCTAGGCTTGGCTCTGCTCCTCCTCACAGCCCTGGGGCCCGGCCAAGTTCGGCTTCCATCTGGGCTGGCCTCAGCTCCCCTCCTGCCGCGATGATCCTCTGCTGCCAAGCTGCCTTCCATGAGAGATGTGTTTTCTGTATTTTTGTGAGTTTGAGAGCCCTAAAATTTGTCCAGAGTCATATTTTATGAGTGTTTAGGGTGGCTGTGTGGGAGCTGTGAAACCTTGCTGCTTCTACACCACCATCTTGGCTCCGCCTCTTCAGTATACTTTCTATCTTGGGGTGGGGATAGGGGAAAGACAGGGAGAAAATTTGTAACTTAAAATCTTGTAGAAATGAATGTTAAAAACTAAAAATAAATTTAAAATTTTTTTAATTAAAAAAAGAAAAGAAAACAAAAACAAAAAAGAAGCTACATGTAATGAGATGAGAAGTGCTAAGACCCCAAACTAGGGTGGAGAATATATGAGCCAAAGACAGGGTGGATATGAGACATATTGTGGAGACTGAGTCAATGAGACTTGGCAAATGATTGGATATAGGGATTAAGAGAGAGAGAAGAGACAGGGAGGATTCCAAGGTTGCAACTTTGGATGATTGTGTGATGCCCTTGACAAAATGAGGTACTTTGGAGGAAATTATGAGTTTTATTTTGCACAAGCTCACTTTGAGATGTCTATGGGACATTTGACTTGAGATGTCTAAAAGTCTGAAGACTTTGAAGCTCAGGAAATAGGCTTAGGGTAAGATCTGGGCACCATCAGCATACAGATAATAATTGAGTTCATGTGAATTGAAAAAAATCACCAATTGAAATAGTAGAGACAGAGAAGAGACTATGCCCCACCAAAGGCAGAGCATTTTGTTACCCATAGTTAGTGGGTGTGATCTAGATGAAAATCCATCAAAACAGACAAAAAGCAGTCAGGAAAAAAGAATCAAGAGAGAAAAATGTAATAAAACCTTAAAGAAGTAAGATCAAATGCATAAGTTTTGAGGGTGGTAAACATAGGGGCATATTTACAGGAAGGAGCAGAGAAAGAGACAGTCTATAGTAAGATTGCAAATGGGACAGAGAAACAGAAAGAGATGAACAGAGAGACAGAGACAGCGACAAAGAGACAGAGAGATGGAGAGAAAAGTGACAGAACAACTATAGCAGAGAAGGAGAAAGCTGGACAGTCAAATTCATCCCAACAACTATGTCAACAAAAGACCTTAAAAGAGGAACATATCAAGTTGTAATCAGGAATTCCAAGGAAACTCACATTGAGTCAATTATCTAATATTGTTTAGCAGAGGAGATAAAGGCATGTGAATACTAAGACAATATAGTGTCTGGAGATGAGAGTGCGCACAGTGCTTTCTAGTGCAGGTATGAAACTAGAGCCTGCAGCTTTGTAGTTGGATAAGAAGTAGTCCCAGAACCAGCAGGGATGGGTCTAACACTGTGCAGGAGCCATGTGACAACTCTGTCACTCATACACCAGAGCTGACTCACAGACCCAGTGAATACTAAGGAGGGAACCTGCACCTAGGAATGGCCATGGTCCAAAATTATGTATTGGGTAAGGAGTATCTGAGTGGCACTGACCCTGAAGTTTTAGATTCCAAGACTCTGGTCTTATTTTCAGCTCTTAGCCTAGTCTGGGACCTGTTGCTAAGAAACCAGGGTAGAGAATTCAGACAAAAGGAGACTGCCATTTTGTCACTCTGAACCTGCAGAGCCTTCCAACTAGTTCTAGGGTTAGCATCAGTCTACTGAAAGTCCAACCAGGGGAAAGTCTGTAGTTGTGCTGCTCAGACCCAAAGAGGCATTAGGACCTTGCAAAGTTTAGATTAGAATGGCAGCAATAAGACTTAGCCATAAGATTTGACTCTTTGGGGTGCATTGAAAGCTTGTAATTCCTCAACCTAAGCCATCCCTGATATCTTTCAAGAACATAGCATTCAATAGCCAGAGAAAGCAGCATCAGGATCCAGAGAATTCAAATCAGTACTAAACAAAATCTAGATGTTCCCACTAACAGTATGCAAAGCCTAACACAAAAATCCCAATTTAGGAAGATTGTAAGACTGAGTAACAATAACAACAACAACAGAAAAGATTTCCATTATACAGAGTTATGGTGACAAAGATGACCAAGATATAAACCCAGAAGAGGTCAATGACTAAAACATCTTCAAGCAAAGCCTCACAGCAAAAGCAAACTTGAACATATATTCAAGTAGAACTATTAGAAGAAATAAAGCAAGAGTTTAAAATCAGCTTATAAATAATATAACAATACTAGGGGAAAGAAATGGAAAAGAAAGGAGAGATTTGGAAGGAGAATTAATAGTTTAGTACAAGAGATCATAAAACCTTACCCAAGGTACAGACTCCTTGAAAATGAGAATGGATCAAATAGAAATTAGTAACTCCAAAAGACAACAAGAAATATTAAATTAAGACAGACTGAAAACAGAAAATGTAAGGAATTTCATATAAAAATAGCTGATATAGCATATAGATCAAGGAGAGATAAACTGAGAATCACTGGAACTACCCAAAAACCATGACCAAAAAAGGACCCTGGCCAACATGTTTCAGGAAATCATAACGCAATAGAGACAAAATGGCAAATAAGGAGCAGCCACTCAGCCTACCTGTCCTAATAGTCTCTTTCGAACAACTTTAAAATAATGCCTCAAATTAAATTTCAGAGCAGCAGAGCCAACAAAAGGCAGGGGAAGACTTTTTTTTGGCCTAAGAAAACTTAAGAGGCAAGAGACGTCAATAGTACTAGGATGATGGCCTGTCAGGAGCCCACACAGGTAGTGGCAACAATAGTGGCCACAATAGCAACTTCAGGTGTGCTCAGCCCAGAGACAATAAAGAGGTCAGACAACTGGTCAGAAAGAGATTACAAGGGACCCTTTGCTGGCACTGGATGCAACTTGCTCTGACTTGCAACTCTATTGTCTATATGCAATTCTGAGTCAAAGTTCCAGGGCAGAGAAGAGCATTGGTGGTTAGTCACAAGGGAACAGGTGCTCTTGTAACAGTGCCAAAGTAAAGACAAGTGACAGTATTTGGAACTGCAGGGAATAGGGGGCCCCTCCTGGGAAAAGATCAGAGCATAGACCAGAAGAGCAATGACCGTACCTCTCCCGGGATCACAACACCTTGGAAGCACCAAAAACCTACAGGCCCCCAGAATTAGCTTTGAAAACAGCAGCCAAAATGCCTGAAGCTTGGGACAACACCTCCTCACACCCAGGTGAGCAGAGACCAACTTAAACATAAAGTTCAAAGTAAAAAATAGGCTGGAAAAAGTGAGCAAACAACAAAAAGAATTTGACAATAAAAAGCTACTATGGTGGTAGGGAAGACCAAGACATAAACTCAGAAGAAGACAACAATGTGAAAAGTTACCCAGAAAAGTCTCAAAGAAATATGGTCACTGTACCCAAACCCAACAAGAATTCCTGAAAGAGTTAAAGAAAAGATGAGTGGGGTAGAGGAAAAAAATGAAAAAAGAAATCTGCAATAGAAGAAAATTATGAGAAGAGAATTAAAAGCTTGGTAAAAGAAGCACAAAAATATTGAAGAGAATAACATCTTAAAAAAACAAAATTAGTCAAATGATAAAAGAGGCACAAAAATCCACTGGAGAGAAAAACTCCTTAAAAGGCAAAACTGGGAAGATGGAAAAAGGAGGTACAAAATTTCACTGAAGAAAAGAATTTAAAAAGCAGGACTGATTAAATGGGAAAAGAGATACAAAAGATCATTATGGAAAATAATTCCTTAAAAATCAGAATTGGGGCAAAAAGAAACTAATGACTCCATGAGACATCAAGAAACAATAATACAAAGTCAAAAGAATGAAAAAAATAAAAGAAAATGTGAAATATCTCATTAGAAAAAAAAACTGACCTGAAAAACAAATTGAGAAGGGATCATTTAAGAATTATTGAGCTACATGAAAGACATGATCATATGATCACAGACATCATATTTCAAGAAATTATACAGGAAAAAGCCCTGATATTTTAGATTTGGATGCTAAAATAGAAATGAAAAGAATCCACTGATTATTTCATGAAAGAGATTGCAAAAACGAAAACTCCCTGGAATATTATAGCCAAATTCTAGAGTTCACAGGGAAAAATAATTCAAATATTGGGGATCTACAATCAAGATTACACAAGATTAAGTTGCTTCCATATTGAAAGAGCAGAGGCCTTGGAATATAATATTCTGGAAGGTAAAAGAGCCAGGATTACAACCAAGAATAACATACCTGAAAAGACTGAGTATAATTCTTCAGGGGAAAAATGTGGATATTTAATGAAATAGAGGATGTTCAAGCATTCCAGATGAAAAGACCAGAGTTGAATAGAAAATCTGACATTCAAACGCAAGACTCAAGAGAAGTATAAAAGGTAAACATGAAAGAGCAACCATAAAGAAATCAAACTGTCTGCATTCCTATATATATTTAATTCCTAAGAACTTTATCATTATTAAAGCAGTTTGTAGACAGAGTCTACAAAAACAGAGGGTGTGAGTCAATTATGTTGAAATTATATCCAAAAGAAACTAAGGACTGAGAAAGAGGGATAGACTGGGAGAAGGGGGAAAGGAGAGGCAGAATGGGGAAAATTTTCTCATGTAAAAGAGGCACACAAGAGAGAGTTTTTACAGTAGAGGGGAAAATGAGGGAGGTGGCAGGAAGTGCCTGAACCTCATTCTCACTGGAATTGGTTCAAAGAGGGAAGAATAAGCATGTGTATACACACACACACACACACACACACACAGCTATGTACAAAAATGCAACTTAATAAGGAAACAGGAGGGGAAGGGGATAAGAGAATGGGGGGCAATGATAAAAGGGAGGGTGAACAGGAGAGAAAGAGAGAGAGGGAAGTATGGAAGGTGGGAAGTATGAAAGGAGGGAGGGAGACAGAAAGGCAGGCAGACAGGCAGAAGCAATGGGAGAGAGGGATATTGACAGTTAGGAATCATAACTGTGAATGTAAATGGGATGAGCTCACCCATAAAACAGAAGTGGATAGTAGAATGTAATAGAAAATTATAATCCAACAATATGCTGTTTACAAGAGACTCACTTAAAACAAAGAGACACACACAGGATTAAAATAAAAGACTAGAGCAGAATCTAGTATACGTCAGCTAAACTAAAAAAAAGGCAGGGATAGCAATCATGATCTTAGAAAACGCAAAAGCAAAAGTAGTCATAATTAAAAGAGATAATCAAGGAAACTACATTTTGCTAAAAGGTATCACAGACAAAGAAGTAATATAAAAATTTACAGAAAATTTCTCTCATAAAGGCATTATTTCTTAAATATATAGAGAACTGAGTTATCCCCAAATTGATAAATGGTCAAAGGACAGAAATACGCAGTTTTCAGAAGAGGAAATCAAAGCTATCTATAGTCACGTGAAAAGATGCTCCAAATTGCTACTGATTATCAGAGAAATGCAAATTAAAATAATTCTGAGATGCCACCTCACACCAGTTAGAAACAACAAATACTGGAGGGGAGGGGAGGGGGAATAGGCACACCAATGCACTGTTGGTACAGTTGTGAACTTGTCCAATCATTCTGGAGAACAATTTGAAACTACCCTCAAAGGGCTATAAAACCCACAGTTCCACTGCTAGGTCTGTACCCCCAAAGAGATCAAAGAAAAGGAAAAAGATATCTTTGTACAAAAAGATTTATAGCAGTTCTTTTGTGGTGACAAAGATTTGAAAAGTGAAGGAATGTCCATCTACTGGGGAATGGCTGAACAAGCTGTGATATATGGTGGTTATAAAGTACTAATGTGCTTTAAGAAATGACTGGGGGGGGGTTCCAGAAAAACATGGCAAGACCTATATGAACTGATGCAAAGTGAAGTGAGAAGAAAACAGGAAATCATCATGCATGGTAACAGCAATGTCGACCCACTGTGAAAGACTTGAAGACTGATTAATATGATGATCAAAGACAATTCCAAAGGACTCATAATGAAAAAAAAAAGTTAACCACCTCCAGAGAAAGAATAATAAACTCTGAGTGCAAATTGAACTGTAATTTTCTCTATTTCTTTTTGCTTCTTTTGGCAATATGACAAATATGAAAATAAATTTTGCATGATTTCACATGTATAATTGATATTGCTTTCTCGGTGGGTGGGGGATGGGTAGGAGGGAAGCAAGAAGAGAATTTGGTACTCAAAATTTAAACAGAAAAAGAATGTTATAAATAAGTATTTTTAAGTTAAAAAGAACTAAATTACAAAAGAAAACTGTCCAAATCTCTTAGAACCAGAGGGCAAAGTGAAAACAGGAAAAAAAACCACCAATTACCTCCTAAAAGAAACCCTCAAATGATAACTCCCAGGAACATCATAGCAAAAATCCAGATCTTGAAGGTCAAAGAAAAAAATAATTTAAGCAGTCAAAAAAGAGCTCTAGTACTAAGGAGACAAAGGCAAGGTAAAAAAAAAACAATGAATAACTTACCCACAAAAGTTGAATGTAATACTAGAGGGGGAAAATGGATATTAATGAAATAGAGAACTTCCCAAGCATTCCAAGTGAGAACAATAAAGCTGAATAGAAATTTTAAAATATAAATAAAGGAATCAAGAGAATCATAAAATGCAAAAAATCAAGTAATCAGTCAGGAAAGACAAAGATGAAATATTTACCTTCTAAAAGGAGAAAGTAATACATTTTCCTTCAGAAACCTAATATTTTCAGGGGTCAGAGAGGGAATTAAATGAGACAAAAGGTCTGGGAGTAGTGTTCTTATATTTTGATCATCTTAAAAGAAAAACGAAAGTTAGGCAGAGAGAATATACCCAGGAAGGAAAAGGATCAAGGAATTATCTTACATAATTGTAATGTACAAGTAGCTGAAGAAGGAGGAAGGGGAAATTGTTGATTTCTGAACTTCATTTTGATTTGAATTGGTAGGAAGGACAAAAATGCATAGATATAAAGAATTAGGTGAAGAAAGAGATTTGACTCAAGAGGGAAATAGGAAGAAATGGGGGAAGGAGAGAGGAGAAATAAAAGTAAGGGCAGATTCAGGGAGAGATTACTCATAAGCAAAGCAAACTAACTTCTAAGCGTGGATTTTCAAGATATATTTAAAAGGAAAGAAAGATTATGTAAAACTTTGTGACTGAGATCTGAATGAGAGAGAAATGGGGCAGGGGAGCAGAAGGAGACTGCATCAAGCATGAAGTATTAATGCTGAATACATTTCTCTCTCACTCCCCTATTTTCTAAAAAGGAGGGCAGGGAGTAAAGAGAGAGGAAAATATAGAAGAGAACAGAATGAAGGAAAGTAAACAACAAAGTCAATGTGCATGTCTTGAAATTGTCAATAAAATAAAAGCAGATAGAAGGATAGATTAATAAACAAAGTCTAACATGATGCTGTTTATAAGAAACAAACCTGAAAAAATATTCACATTGAGTTAAAATAGGAGGCTGTTATTTATCATCTGAATCAAAAAAGACAGGGGCAGCAACCATGATCTCAGACAAAACAACAGCAAAAAAGACCTGACTAAAAGAGATAAAAAAGAAACTACACTGTGCTGAAAAGAAGAAACACAAATGATGAATTAATTTCAATACTTACTATACATACATGGAATAGCATAGCATCTAAATACTTCAACAAAAAACTATGAGTTATAGGGAGAAATAGACAGTAAAACTATAACGGTGGGGGATCTCAATTCATCCCTTTCAGACTAAGACATATCTAATAAAAAAAATGGACAAGAAAGAGGTTAAGGGTATGAATAGTAGAATAGAAAATATAGGAATGATAGACCTCTGGTAATCAATGAATGGGAATAAAAAGGACAAATTCTTAACTATGCATGGCACCTTTACAGAAATCACGGCACAAAACCTCATTCACAAATGAAAAACCCCAGAAACATTAATCACATCTTTTACTGATCACAATACAATAAAATAACATGTGACAGTCACTGAATAAAGGATTAAAAATTCAAGATTAATTTTCTTAGTCCTAAAAAATTGGTGGGTCAAAGAAGAAATCATAGAAACAATACATAATTTCATTGAAAGTAATGATATTATTGAGACAATCTATAAAAATTTTGGGATGCAGGCAAAGAATCCTTAGGGGAAGATGTATATTGCTAAACACTATCATCAAGAAAAGAAAAAAAAGGGGGGGTGGCTAGATGGTGCAGTGAATAGAGCACCAGTCCTGAAGTCAGGAGGACCTGAGTTCAAATCTGACCTCAGACACTTAACACAAAACTAGCTGTGTGACCTTGGACAAGTCACTTAACCCCAACTACCCTACCTTTCTCTTCCAAAAAGAAAAAAAAACAGCCTAGAAAGCCAAGAAATTGAAAATTCCCAACTAAATGCAAAAATAGTAATTCTGAAAATCAAGAGATGAACAAATCCTAAAGGAAAATACACACACACACATACACACACACACACACACACGTATCCCCTACTGAATTAGCAAATGAAACTAGAAATTGGTTTTCAGAGAGGAAAAAAACCAGTAAAATATACGAAATATAACAATTTGATTTAAACAAATGAGAGAAATGAAATAATCACTATCAAAAATAAATACAAGAATTCACAATAAATTAAGATAAAATAAAAGATAAATATTGCAATATACTGGTTTTAAAAACAGAAAAATGAAGGGCTCTATCAAATTCTATGACACAAATATGGTTTTAATACACAAAACAGAAAGATTCAAAATGGAAAAAGAAAATTATAGACTAATATTCCAAATGAACATTTATGTAAAACTTTAAAATAATATATTAGCTAAAAGGCTATAGCAATATGAGGTTGGCTTTATAGCAGAAATGGAAAATTGGTTCAATATTAGGAAAACTATCAAAATAACAGAACATATTAAAAACAAAGACAATAAAAATCATATATCATTAAATGTAGAAAAAGCTTTTGATAAGATACAACACTCATTACTCTTTAAAAAAACACTAGAAAACATAGAGTAGACTTTTCCTTAATAATTAGCTTACATTTAAAACCAAGATCCAGCATTAACTGTAGAGGCATTTCAATAAGATCAGGGATAAAGCGAGGCTATCCATTATCATCATTCCTAGTCAATCTAGTGCTAGAAACATTAGCTATAGCAATAAGATGAGAAAAAAGGAATGGAGGAAATAAGAATACATAAAGTATAAACAAAATTATCAGTTCTTATAGATGGTATGAGGGTTTACTTAAGTGATCCTAGGGAGACAACTAAAAAACTAATTGAAACAATCATTTCAACAAAGTTGTAGGATATGAAATAAGCCCATGCAAGTCATCAGCATTTCTGTATATTGCCAAAAAAAAATCTAGCACAAAGAGATAAAAAAAAGAAATTCCATTTAAAATAACTACAGGAAATAAAAAATTTGGGAATCTACATGCCAAGAAACTCACAGGAAAGACATAAACACAACTACAAAATAGACTGACAAAATAATTAGAGAAATATTAACTGTTCATGGGTAGGCCAGACCAATATAGTAAAATATGATAATGCTACCTAAATTATTTTTTTTATTCGGTGCCATACAATCAAACCATCAAATCATTGCTTTTTAGAGCCAGGAAAAAAATGAAATTCATCTGAAGGAACAAAAAGTAAAAAAGAAAATCAAGGAAAATTATGAAAAAAAGTGAGAAGGAAGGGGACCTAGCAATAACAGATTTCAAACTATGCTACAAAGCAGTGATCATGAAAATGATTTGATACTGATTAAGAAACAGAGTCTGATCAGTGAACAAGATTAGGTACACCACATTCAGAAGTAAATGTAAACTCAAAAACTCAGTTACTGGGTATAATGAGTCAGTATTCAACAACAACAATGATAAGAAAACTCGGAGAGAAGAGTTAGACCAACACTTTCTATACCAAGAAAACTACCAATGAGCACATCACTTAGCCATAAAGGATGATATCACAAACAAATTAGAAGAACAAAGAAGACATTATCCTTCAGATCTATGGACAGAGGAACAGATTGTGATCTAAGAAAAGAGAGAATCATAGATGACAATATGGGCAGTTTTGATTAGATAAAAATAAAAAGATGTTGTACAAAAAAAACCAAACTGCTAAAACGGATGGGGAAACTGGAGGAAAAAATATTTGCAGCAAGTTTTCCTGATGAATATTTAATTTCCAAGATAATTTAAAGAACTGATATCAAATCTGTAAGAATAACAGACATTCTCTAACTGATAAATGATCAAAGAATATAATCTATAAACAGCCCCACAAAAAGTTCTTCAAATCAAATTTAAGTCATAGTTATTCTCAGGTTCTATCTCATATCCATAAATTGACAAAATTGACAAAAAAGAAAAATGACAAATGTAGGAGGGACTATTGGAAAACAGGAACATTAATTTATTATTGATGGAGATGTGAATTAGTATAATTATTCTGAAAAGTAATTTGGAACTATGAGCCCAAACTTCCTAAATTGTTCATACCCTTTGGCCCAGAAAAACTCCTACTAGGTCTTTACCCCAAAGAAAACAAAGAAGCAAAGGACACACATGGAAAAATATTTATAGCAGCTCTTTCTGTAGTACCAAAGAACTGGAAACTAAGGGGTACCCTTATTAACTGGGGAATGGCTGAACAAATCATGGTTTAGGAAAGTAATGGAATACTACTATGTTGTAAGAAATGATGAAAGGTACAGTTTTTAAGAAACTTACCTGGATGAACCGATACAGTGAAATAAGAATCAGGAGAACCATTTTTACAATAACAACGTTGTAAAGGCAAACAACTCTGAAAGACTTAAGAACTCTTATAAATTCAATCCCTAATAATGATTCTAGAGGACCAGTGATGAAGCATGCCACCGAAAGGTGATGAACTCAGGATATAAAATGAAGAACATTTTCTGGACATGACCAATGTGGGATCTTTTTTTCTGGTTTGAATACAAATATATGTTATGAGATTTTTTTTTTCTTTTTTCAATGGGTGACAGGTAGAATAGAGAGAAAACAGTTTTTTTTCCATTGAAAATTTTTCTAAAAATGGAAGATTAGAAAGAGATTATGGATGATAGTGGGGGCAATCTGCTAGAGAAGATGGGATAGGATAGGATCAAGGGTGTGCATTTAGGCATGTGAGACAATTATGAAGGAGGAGATAGTATGGAAAGACTTCTGGGTGATGTGAGATAAGACAAAGGGGAAAAAGTATATCTGTCAGTACATGGGTCTCAATTTTTTCAGTGAAGTATGAGGTAAAGTCTGCACTGGAGAGAGTGGGTGATGAGGTTGTTTGTGTTATAGATTGAGGCAAGATGAGACTATTTAGAAAGTTTCTGTGGTGAACAGGATAGTGAAAAAGAATTGCTTTTCTACAATGAAGATCCAATTGAGACTATGTAATATAAATTTAATATAAATGGATTTCATCAGGATGGTTTCATCATTTTCTTCAGCTTTGCATAGTAGCAAATGTACAATGAACAAAACATATGAATGGTAGGAATAAACAAAGAACTAAAAGATTAGGACTTGATCAATGCATGATCAGTAATTAGAAAGGGAATTTGAGTGGAGAGGTTAGTGTAGAGTTGAATTGATTCACCAAGGGCTGAGATTGGTATGGGAAGATAGTGAAATTAGGGTAGGGGTTAATGGTCTTTGAAAGAACTTGAGGGAGTTAGGGGGCAGAAGGAGGCCAAAGTGAGGACCATAAACAGTCTCAGTTTGTGTTAGAAGATAGGAGTGAGAAAGGAAAAAAATTAAGACAAAAGTAATTTTTTAATTAGTACATTGATGAAATGGTAGTTAGCAACTGTGTTTCTTTGGGACAAAGGAAGGTTATATATTAGAGTTAGGAAAGTGTGGGGGGTGGTAGTTGAGAAATATCTGTGATATAAAAAACCAAAAAGTATCAATAAACTTTTATAAAAGAGAACATGAAAAAAATAGCAAGGCTAGGACACCAAAAAAAGGAGAAAATTTTAGTTTGGTAGAGAGCAATGTTAGATAAAACCAAATTCTATAATAGAAAGTATCCAAGTATATGGATAGAAGTGTTATTTTAGCTCAGAAAGAAGGTTCTGCTGGGGCTAGACAAAAGTGATCCACAGTACTACTACATTCTATCTTAATGAAACTGGAGTTAAATAATAAGACAGAATCCTTTCCTTCACATTAGTGAATGAAAATCTAAATACAGGATATGATAATGAACTATTAAGGGGAGGAGGTAATGGCAATTCACAGCTGCTTTAATGTCCCTGAATATCAAGGCATTGTTTCCAGAGAGGACTTCTTGCTTGTTCTCAAAGATGGATATTAAAAATAAGAATCAAAAGAAAGCAATCAATAACTATGACGAAGACAGATGATGTTAAACTCAAACTGATTTTAAAAATAGAACAGGCAAGGCTTTCTTTTTAGCACATGCAGATTTGTTTGAAATATAGGATTTTGTCATGCTGTGAAATAAGCTATAATGCATTTATCAGTTGAAAACCCATCATTTAGTTTCCTTTCAGCCAATACTTGAGAATGTTGTGTGCTGAATTGATAAGCAGTGATTATTTTTTTCATTTCTTTTAATATAGTGTTGCCAATTTTAGTTGGTTGCTTAGAAACATTAAGTAAAAACACTTTAAAATGAGTACAGGAAGAATAAGGGCTGTGTTAGGAGCTGGCAGTATCATGAAAATTATGAGAAACTTACCACATTGTAAGATAGGGTAGGATTATTAGTCAAATTTGCCAGATTACTGTCAACAAGAAAACAGTATATGTTTGTTACCACAGGCAAACTGGGGATTAAAACATTTTTCACAAATGTATACTCCATTTAAAATCTGTCATATAACAGAGAAGTTGAGACCATTTCCATGAATAGTTAAGTAGCAAAGATAGTAAAAGAATAAGGTTAGTATAAAGAAAGTTGCAAGTGACATGGTGCTTCAGGCTTAGAGAAAGCAAAGGTTTCCCCCAGTCTCCCTTCTCTTCATTATAAAGAAAATTGCTAATGACAAAGTTTGATGTCAGGGTTTCTATGTCTAACAAGAGTTCTGAGCTCCAAATGTTATCAAATAAGAAGGAATTTATAGTTGAATATGGCTGGAAAGTTTATTTTATTTTTATGATGATTCAAGTTTTTAATGAATTGTGATATATGTGCCTCATACATAATGAGCACTTAACAATATTTATTGAGTTAAATTGAAGGTAGCCACAAAACAGAAAGACTGGTAAAGCCACTCCCAAAGTAAGTCCAAATGAAAGTCAAAACCAAAGTCATAAGGAAATGTGTGTCATTAAAACGCAGATATAATCTTTTAAAAATTCATTTTAGCTTAGTTACATCTTCATCTTCCACAAAAACTTTTACCAAAATGAATAATTATCAAAAGTGATCATTTTTGACTGATTATCAAAAGCAAATTTCATTTTTAAAATTTTCTCAATCCTATCTTCAAGTCAGGGTGCCAGTGAATGATGAAGTATCCAAATGGCCAACAGCCAGAAGGAAAAAGAATTTCATCTAGTACTATCATTTCTGGGAACTGAGTCCCTGAGAACTAAGTAACTTGCTCAAGATCATATAGTTACACATAAAAATAGGTAACATTTTGTAATTCCTTTTGGAAAACAAGTCATCAAATCACATCATTATGAATTTGTCAGCTAAGAAACCTAGAGCCACATTGGTCTATCTGCTACCCTTCAACCACACCTTATACCTTCTTGCCTCAAGCCTTTGCTTATAGCTCAATCTCTTCAATTTAGAATGACTACTGTCTCTCTTTAAACCAAATGAAGTCCTACTCATCCTCTAAGGTTAGCTCAAATTCTAGCCTCTCCAGGATGCCCAGAACTGGAAGGGTCTCTCCCTTCATAGCATATACCTTTTATAACATAGTATATGTCTGAGAATGATTAAAACAAAAAAATGCTGTCCACTTCAAATTCTGTGCATTTATGCATTATTGTTTTCAATAAACATTCCCCATTCATTATCAATAACAGTATTAGTCACAGAATACCAGATCAAGACAGTACACTGAAATACTGTTGCTGTTGTTTTTACTAGTGAGATAATGTAGTATGTTTTCACCAATCCTTTTTTTTTTTTTGCTTTTTGGAGGGCAGTTGGGGTTAAGTGACTTGCCCAAGGTCACACGGCTAGTTTTTTGTGTTAAGTGTCTGAGGTCGGATTTGAACTCAGGTACTCCTGACTCCAGGGCCGGTGCTCTATTCACGGTGCCACCTAGCCGCCCCTCACCAATCCTTTTTAGCTCAGGTTCAGTGCTAGAATTTTAATTCATAACACCCCCACTGCACAGCAATAAATTATATAAACAAATGTGTAATCTCATAGCACAGATGTCCATTATTGTTATTTTTTCTTGTTATAAATTCCTACAGAATACACTATACCAATCATTTGGCACTTATCTATTAGGTGATACAGTTAATTATCTTTCCATGTATATATGGCTTATTTCAACTAGACTGTAACTTCCTTAAGGGCAAAGACCATCTAATTTCTTTATATGCCCACTGTATCTAAGCTATGAAGAAGCTGAGTCCTGTAAGTATAAAACACTTGCCAGGCCTCCAAGGAATGGCAGTGTGGTTCCTTAGGTGCTGTGGTCAGAGATCATCCAATGCAAGTCAAAAAATGAGATGCATGGTGGTGACTGGCAACTCTCCAAAGGCTGCAGGTGGGTGTGGGCAGCAATTTGTCAACCTGATAATACCAACAGATAGCTATGTTGTTTTTTATACCTAAAATATACTTTACACCCAAAATATAATGGAGAACCATTCCGACCTACCTACCCTCAAAGGTTTGACAATTCTGATGACTACAATCCACTTTTGGTAATTAAGATGGACATTAATGATGATACCAAAAGGATTTTAGAAAGCATTTCTAAGGATTGTGAAATCATGGGTACGTGGTAGGCCTAAGATGAACAGAGAAGGTGGCACAGGCTGACTACATGGTATTTCAGAGTCTCTAACCCTCTGTGCCTTCTGAATTTGCCCCAGGATACTGGATTTTCCAGTCATGGTCCTGGGGGAAATGTTCCTTTATGGGCTAATTACAATCCTGGAAGAATTTGGTTATTGTGTTTTCTGTAGTAAGTACAAATGTTTCTTTCTAAAAAAAATTACAACTTTTAAAAAATGATACAGAACATCTTATACTTCATATGTTTTAGGAAATGAAAGTCCTTTAGTATGATCTTATCTGAGATTTGAACATTCAGTATGGTGAATGCAGGAAGCCAGAACTAAAAGAGCTGCCTTCAACTTGACAATGGCTAGTTTGAATAGACTAGGTCTTAAACATGAAGTATGACTTAACCCTGGATCATTTTCAAAGTAATTCTGGGTATGGGACAAGTTCTGGGACGTTTGTAGAGATGGTGTCCATTAGAAGAGAACAGGAGTAACTTTATACTAAAAGAGGCTATAACAGGACATACTCAAGAGCAGAAAAACGTGTCAGACTATGTGTCAGACACTGTGTTAAGCACTGGGAATACAAAAAGTAATTTAGCTTTGGGTTTTCATATTTTACATCTCAAATTCTGTCAGCTAAATTTATCTCTGTTCTTGATGACCCATTATCAATAAACAGGGTGTGCCAAGGATGGGCCAAATTTCTCTTTACTTGACCCCAGTCCTGGGATGAGGCAGGCATGGTCATACAAATTACACAGACGGTAATTATTCTGGAGAAACGAGAACAATAGGTAAGAACCAGTATGTCATCTCTGACTCCTCACAACCCCTCACTTCCCATACATAATCTATTGGCAAGGCCTGCTGATTTCACCTTTGCAACATCTCCCCTCTTTTTCTCCCCTGATACTTGCTACCACTCTATGCAGGCCCTCATCACACAGGTAGTAAACATCAGAGGTCAGATTTAAATCCAGGTCCTCTTAATCCAGAGCCAATGATCTTGTCTGCAATGAGAAAAGGTACAGGTCAGTCTGCCTTGGTTGGGAGCAGCTGTACTAGGAAGAGTAAGAAAGTCTGCCCCACCAGAGAATCAGGCATGTGCTCCTGAAGTACAGTCAAGAGCTCCAACCAACCAAATTTCTAATTGAGGGAGGAAGTGGAGGTGGGTAGATGCAACAGACATAGGACAAAGCAGTGGGATAAGAGGGGTTCTCCATGAAGGACCCTCAGTGTGGCCAAATGAGGGAGGCAGGGACAGTCATGTATCTCACGGCTAGACCTCCAGTGTGGGAATGAAGCATACATTCCCAGATATCACCCTCTTCCTCCCTTTGCAGACTGCCTTATAACCATTTTCTCACCCTTATTTGATTTGGTATATTTTAAGAGGTAGGGGTAGGGATATTTGTGTTGCAAATCTCAAGTCACACTTTTAGCTCCAAACTGCCCAGAAAATCCCCTCTCAAATTTCTAGATTAGCACTCTGGGAGGTCATTGTTTTAACTACTGAACAGTTTTCAAGCTGCTGGTCACTTAGTATTTTTCATATACTGCCTTGAAGCATGACTGTTCATGAATACATATCATTTCCTCCACAAGATTATAAACTCATTAAGAGTAATCAACTGATCAATCAACAAACATATTAACTGCCTATGCCAGGCACTGTCCTAGGCAGTGGGGTTACATGTATAAAAGCAGGCTGGTCATTGCTCTCAAGAAACTTGCAAGCTTCTGGAGGCAAATGTTCATAGCTACATGAACACCAATGGGGGAGAAGGGGCAACAAGTAAGGGGGTCAAAGGCATTGACTCTGCTTAGTCTTCACTGAATCTCAAGTAGATAGAACCCTGAATAGAATTGGACCTCAATCATTACGTGTAGGCGGGCAGGAAAAAAAAAGTAAGATGAAAAGGCCGATTTCATTCAGTGCTGTGTGGAAAGCACTAAGGGACAGATGCCTTGGGCTCAAGTACTAGGTCTCTGTAACCTGAGTCAAGATTTTTAACTTCTCAGTAGGTAAGCCTCACTGCCCTCAGCCATCTGGTGAGGAGCCGGACTAGCCACCATCCAATATCTCTTCCAGCTCAAAGGCTATGATTCTCTCTGATTCACTGTTATTCTTTGCCAATCTTCCCAAGGAAAGATTTTTGGCAAAGACAATAAAAATAAAAGCAGAGGAAAGGAAAGGAAGCCTTAGAGCAATAAGAAATAATGTTAGCCTGCCAGTCTCAATGGTTTTCTTGTATTTCACTTCTTGCTACTGGCCCTCCTGGCACCAACTCAGTACCACATTAATTTTTTTTTGCTTTTTTTTTTTTGGAGGGCAGTTGGGGTTAAGTGACTTGCCCAGGTCACACGGCTAGTTTTTTGTGTTAAGTGTCTGAGGCCGGATTTGAACTCAGGTACTCCTGACTCCAGGGCCGGTGCTCTATTCACTGCGCCACCTAGCCGCCCCCGACCACATTAATTTTTAACAGAGTAGAAAGCCTCTATGACTATAGAAGTTGTATCACTACTGGGAGTCAGAGATGCAACTTTGAAATTTGGGCCTAGTGTGTATGCACTTCTCCAGGAAAGAGAATTCTGGTAGCTAGAGAGACCACTTCTACACAGCTACACACTTAATTTGCTCTGTGGTTGTGACCTACATAGTTGGGGAGGGTAGAATTAGGGGCTAGAATGTAAGAAGGCAGTAGCAGTAAGGGCAACAATATATAACTGTCTATATATAAAACTAGATAGATAGATAGATAGATAGATAGATAGATAGATAGATATAGACATATCTATATATATCTACCTATATCTATCTCCATATATCTTTCTGCCTAGAAAATTCCATGGTGTCTAAAGTATATGAATCTACTGCTAATTGCATGTCTCTTTTAAGTTAAAAAAAAATCTTTCCAAAAGGTCAGAGCAAATATGATTAATACTCATAAAATGGCCACAGTTCCAGAATGTTAGAACAAAAGTTGTTTTATTTTACCATTCTTGACGTTCGGTCTAACAAGTTGTGTGGGTGAACTCTTTTCAGCCACTTCTTTCTTCTGGCTAGCAGTTGAAATGAAACTGCTGAAAGTAGAAAGCTGGCCTTTGGCTCCTCTCTCCACCACCTGGAAATAGGAAGGCAGTCATTGTAGTAAACTTTTTTTCAATATGTTTAAATATCTATCACTTTAAATAATATTTCCATGAACTGCATCACTTAGAAACTAAATATATCCGATGCTTTTATATGTACATATAAATTTTTGCTGGAAGCAAATTATTTCAAGTTGGGTGATATAATGACAATCTTCATCAACACTGCCCAATTAAGAATCAATTATTGACATTTCAGAAAAGATGTCTGAGAAATTTGCAAATAACAAGTTAGACTGATCACTAATTTGCACTGACAAGGTACTATTTTAGGAAGCTCTCAAAGGGCACCCCATCCTACACATACATTTTAGGACCGGAACTGTAACTTCAGTAAGGAAACTCCCTCCCACCAATACAGATCAGCACTTACTGTGCACCTTTTAGAACTGTCTGAGTACTGAGACAGGTGAAGTGACTGCTCAATGTCACATAAACAGTGTGTGTCTGAGGTGGGAATTGAACCCAGGTTCTGAGTTAGAGACCAGCTCTTTGTCCACTATGAAATAGCTATCCCTCACATTGTGATTACTGTTAATATAAAGTTGATAGGCTCCCAAAGTTGGTGATAAAGCCCTCTGGGGGGCCCTGGAATGATCCAGGGGGACAACAGTAGCCTTGGATGCAACTGGGTGGTGTTGAATAAAAACAAGGGAGCAGTAGAAGTATAAAAAAGAAGAGAAGAGGGCACAGTTACTACATTTATCAGGCCAGAAGGAAAAAAAGGCTAAGAGAAAGGTCAATGGATTTTGCTAACTGGGGAGGAGAAGAGCAGGTCCGGCCAAACTGCTCCCAGGGCAAGGAAGCAGCGGGAGGCGGCTGTAGCAGCAGGAATGTCTG